>VZQC01005595.1:316238-482939 GCA_009823505.1 Rhizomys pruinosus
CCCCGCTGGAAGGTGGGGCTGTGGGGGTTTGGGCACAACAGCCTGCAAATTGGTTTTACATGAAGGATGCTTGTACTCATGGATTATCACTTATAGCTAAAAAATGGAAAAAAAAAACTGAGAGAAATATGCAGGACAGTTATGGCAGAATGCATGATCTCGGTTGGGGTGGGGGTGTGGGGGAAGGGAAAGGGAAATATGCCTGAACTGAATTGGAAAATGATGTATGAAATGCACAAAGCATCAATAAAAAAATGTTAAATAAAAAATGAAACAAATGGAAGAAGGGAGGGAGAGGAAGGTGGTAGAAAAAAGCAAACAAAATAAGGAAAGGAAATAAAAGGACTTCCTTAGTCTGGTTCATTATGACTATCTCCTGATTTGAGTTCAAGGCTGGCCTGGTCTACAGAGCGAGCTCCAGGACACCTGGTATTAAAAGGGAGACCCTGTCTCAAAAATACAAAAAAAAAAAAAAGTGTAAAAAAAATAGATACAAATTATGTTTTGCATGCCATTAATAATGTTTCTAAACTGCATTAGACTCCTAATCTGCTTTCTAAAACTGGTTAATATAATAGTAATTTTTGTTACTTCTTAAAAATATTTTATCTACCTTATTATTTTAATGTGTATGAGTGTATAGTCTGCCTATAAGTACAACACATATGGACGTCAAAAGCCGGCATTGTATCCCCTGGAACTGAAGATATAGATGGTTATTAGCCATTATGTGTGTGCTGGGAGTCAAACTCATGTCCTCTGCAAAAACAGCTGGTTCTCTTAACCATTAAGCCATCTATCTAGCCCCACAATAGTAATTTTTATAAGCAGGTCTTAGTTTGGAAATGCTGTATGATTATAACATCCTAACAGCAGTGGCTACCAACAACATAAGTGCTTTTGCATGAAATAACTATAAATTCTCAGATATTAAATTAATTAGCTGCCACCAATTTCCCAAGGAGAGAGTTTTGTACTTTATACATGTCTCAGCAGATATTTATTTGAAAAAAGAACCGCGATGAAGGAGGTTAGTTACTTGAGATTACTTAACTTTGCAATAAAACAGGGCTCCACAGTGATAGATTTAAGGTCTTATAATGGGAGTTGACAGAGTTCTGAGACTATAAATAGTACAGAGTTTAAAAGGACACAGTGTCAGTTGGGTTCATTCAAATTCATTTGGTAGAGAAAATAATTTCAAATTTCTTTCAAAATGAGATCAAAATTCAGTTGTTAGTAGATAGCGATGAAGCAACACTAGCATTTTGAGAACAAAGATGTGAATACAGGTCACATGCTCTCTACTGCTTTTCGTTGCCTACCCTTTGAAAATCATCTCTGAAGAACTTAAAGATAGGCTTAAGGGATTTAAGAATATTTCTAATAATGTGTTCAGTACCCATACAATACCAATTCAGTAAGCACATACACATTTCTTTGAAATAATATGGCTTAGAATTTCAGAAATAAATGGTTCTTTTAGATTATAATCATGGGATTGTTGAACTGTCTTATTTTAAGACACTGATTCTACACTCAGGTTAAGTGACAGGAAGACTGCTTGGAGACGTCAGAGAAATGAAGGCATTTGATTCCTTCCAGACTTAAATGCAATCACTTTTAAATGTGATCCTGTGTGGTTGTCAACCTCTGGTGTGCTCTGGCTCATTCGCCAGACATATGACCTACAGCAAGTTACAAGCATCAATGCCTTTTGTCATAAAGGAAGATAATTGTGGTATCAATTTAACAAATTGGGAAGCATTGCAGAAATTAATACATGGATTTAGCATAGAACCAGCATAGTGTGAGAAGAGCATTTAAAAAGTACTATCACTACTACCTTGTTAAATAAATGCACACAGTTCTCTGTATAAAACAGAGAATTGTTTGGGGAAGAAAAAACTCATAGCTCTACACTTCTACTTACAATTATTGTTTTGAATGTATTTGTATTTTAGAATGCATATCTGGCACCTTTGTCATTTTTCCCTTGGACTTTATTCAGTCTGCTTCTTGCTAAAGAAGGGGGTCATTTCTAACTAAATAAAAACAAAATGTACAATTCAGTTTTTTTCCTGCTTAAGATACTAAAATATCATTGATATTTAGTGAATGCCCCTATGCTCAAAGGCCCTGAGTATATCCCATTTTCATACTGATGTGCCACACATCTATGGACTTTCCTTTTCTTTTCCTTGAGAGTCTTCTTTGGATACCTGGGAAACATTGTAACCTCATTGACTTATTCTTAGTACATTGTCTGCCTTCTTTCTAAGGCAAGTTTTAACAAAGGGTTTGCTCACTAGATTAATCTGCAAACAGAATTTCACAAATTTCTTCCTTTTTATTTTGATTCAAAGAATAAAAACCCTTATATTATCATCAAATGTAATCCTAGAAATTATGACACGTTTCATTTTTAAATTGTTCTTTTTTAATTTTTTAAAATAATGAATTTTGTGTGGTTCATACATAATTTTTCAGTCAGTGGTAATCACCATTATATCTGTTTCTCCTTTGGCACTCCCCCCCACCCCAGAATCCATAGCTTCCTACTAGAGGCCATTGTGACAAATTACTCTCCCTGTTCATTCCTCAGTGCCAGCTCCTTGTGTGAGCTCTAGTTGGCCTATGAGGAGCCTCGTTTCTAATGAAGGTCACACCTTCCTCACCTGACCACCATCTGTTGCCAATATTTCCTCAGCCAAGGTTGGGCTCTGCTACCCATTTCTATAGTTCTATTTGGGGTTTTTGTCCAGCTGACCTTGTGTAGCTCTTGTGCGTGCTGATACCAATGCTGTAGGTTCAATTTCTAGGATTAATTTCCATTTGGTCTTGCATCACCTCCCTGGCTCTTATAAACTTTCTTCAGCAATATTTCCTGAGCCTGGGGAGGGTGAAGCTGAATATAGGCAACCTGTCCATGGAACCACACTCTGTAGAATCCTAATGTTCACAGTTTGACCATTCAAGCCCTTTTGGGTTCATGGTCTCCTGTTGCACAGAGGAGCTTGCTTAACTAATGTGTGACCCTGGCTATGTTAACATTGACATACATGAGTTTTTTTCCATTGAGTGGGCTTTAGGGCCAATTAGCCATTGAGTTTCCCCAAGATTGAAGTGCCACTATTGCAGATGTCATATGCTGTGCTGGTCATTGATGTAGATATTTGGTCTTGAGGCTGATGTTGGACCGTCTACTGATCATCTCTCCTAGTGGCTTGCATAGTGCTCTTCACAGCTATGAGAGCTAGCCTTCAGGGATGGTGGCTTCTTGGTCAAATCCAGGTCCATTGCTCAATATCCAGTCTCTGAAGTATGTCCTGTCTTCATCAATAGGGTCTTATCTTCAGGTTATCCGAGGCAATCAAGGTCTGTGGCAATAGCCTTTGTAATATTAGGAGTCTCTTGGACTACTCTGGCAAAAATCTCCAAGGAAAAATTTCTCCTGTCCGGTACTCTTTCTTGATATGCAGCCTTCATCTTTGCATATCGACTCCTGTGGAGGTATTTTGTCAATAGATTTTTAGACTGATATTATTCTCTCAGATTTTTTTAAACCTAGCAAGGCATTATTTATCATTCCTCTCTACCTTTACCTATCTAGCTCTCCCTCCATGTCTTCCCCATGCTTTCTCCATTTAACATATTCCCATTTGTCCTTTGATACTGCCAGTCTCCTATGGCCCCACTTTTCTTGGGCTCCCCTTTTCCCTTTTATCTCCCCCTTTTCCATCTATAACCCTTCCACTCCCTTCCCATTTAGATACCCCAATCCATTCCTCCCTTAGTAACACCTGACACCTAGTAGCCTTCAGTCTCAGGTTTCCTCTTTCCATTTACCCTTCCTGGATAATTTTCATTTACCTGATTCATGCAGCCACATCGTGGTATATACTTACATATATGTATTTGGTGCCAGGATCCACAAATGAGGGAAAAAATATGTCATTTATTTTTCTGAGTCTGTATTACTTCACTTAATATAGCAGCTCCTAGTCCCATCAGTTTACTTGAAAATTTTTCATGATGTCATCTTCCTGCTACATAGAATTCTATTGTGTAGATGTACCACATTTTCATTATCTATTCATCAGCTGAAGGACACTTAGGTTGCTTTCAGCTCTTTGCTATTGTGAAAAGAACTGCAATAAATATGGTGTGCACATATCTCTGCAATAGGATGAATCCTTTGAGTATACACTCTGGAGTGGTATGACTGGGTCAAGTGGTAGGTCCATTGAGTGTTTTTGCAAATTTGACAAATATCAGGTGGCTGAATTTGCATGTACTCAAGTTTTGGACTTCGGTTTTCTTCCATTGATTTACAGGCCTTTGTGCAAGTAGTATGATATTTTTATGACCAAAATCTGCAGTATAGTTTGAAATCTGCTGTAGTAAATCCCCCATGCATTACTCTTCCTGTTCAGCATTGCTTTGAGTAACTGGAGTATTTTGTGTTGCCATAGGAATATCAGAATTCTTTTCCAATTCTGCGAAGAAAGCCATGAGGATTTTGACTGGGGTTGCATTGAATATACATTACTTAGGGTAGGATAGCAATGTTTACTATAATAATTCTTCCAAACCATGAACATAGGAGGTCTTTTCATCTTCTGGTGTCTTCCTCAATCTCCTTGAAAGATTTAACATTTTCATTGTAGAGATCTTTAATGTCTTTGGTAAGGTTTGTTTGGAGATACATTTTTTGAAGCTATTGTGAATGGGATGGTTTCCATGTACCCCTTTTCCAATTGCTTGCTATTGGCATATAGAAAGGCTACCAGTTTTTGTAGTGCATTTTAGTTACCTGGCACTTTACTGAAACTGTTAATTATTTTTAAGGGTTTTCTGGTGGAACTTTTGGCATATCTTATGCATAATAACTTTTAATCTGCAAAAAGGAATAGTTTGACCTCTTCTTTCCAATTAGTACACTTTTAATTTCCTTCTCTTTTCTTATTGATTTGGCAAGAGTTTCAAGGCTTATATTGAAAAAGAGTGGAAATAGTGGGCAGGCTTGCCAGGATCCTGACTTTAAGAGGAATGGTTCTAAATTTTCTCCATTTAGAATGATGTTGGCAAAAACAAAACAAAAATCAAACAACCATAAAAAAGAATGAAGTTGGCTGTGCTTTTGTTGTACATGGTTTTAATTATGTTGAGGAATGTTCTTTCCAGTACAATTCCCTTTAGGACTTCATTTATTTTTATTTGTTTTTTATTGATGTTTTGCATATTTCATACATGATTACTAAGTTCAATTTAGACAGATTCCCCTTTCCATGCCTCCCACACCACCCCTGTTCCTGCATTCTGCCATATATGTGTTGCATTTTTCTTTTAGTCTTTTTTGCCACATTTTCCCCTTTAATTGTATATTACTTCAAAATATGCATACATATACTCCACCCATATACCAATATTACAAAATCTGAACATAAGTGGTAAGTTAATTCTCAAGCCCATCAAGGGATTCACCTTTTAACCATACTTCTGCTTTCATATAAAAAAAATATAACAAAGATGATGCTCAGTTTGTCTTGCAACTAGGGATTTTTTGCTACCATCCACAAATGAGGAAGCCATATGTTGTTTATTTTTCTGAGACTGTGTTACTTCACTTAGCATCACGTCTTCTAGTTCCATACATTTACCTGCAAAGTTCATGATGTCATCTTTCTTTACTGCTGCATAGAACTCCATTGTGTTGATGTACCACATTTTCTGCATCCGTTCATTGGTTGAGGGACATTTGCGTTGCTTCCAAGAGTTCTCCATAGTGCTTTCCATAGGTTTGTATGAGTTTGCATTCCCACCAGCAGTGGATGAGTGTTCCCCTTTCTCTACAACCTCTCCAGCATTTGGTGTAATTTGTTTTCCTAATCTTGGACATTCTTACCAGGGTAGGGTAAAATCTTAAGCTGGTTTTAATTTGCATCCCCTTAATTATTAGCAATATTGGTTGAACATTTTCTGAGATGTTTCTCAGCCATCTTCACTTCTTCATTTGTGAATTCTCTATTCAGTTCTTTACTCCATCTTTTGACAATGTCATTTTTTTCTTGATCCTTTGGTTTTTTAGTAATTTGTATATTCTGGATATTAATGCTCTGTCTGATGTATCACTGGTGAAGATTTCAAAGCAATTCAAAGGTCAGAGGAAAGGAGCAATTATCCCCAACCAGCTAGAATTGATAACAGTGTAACTCCGAAAGTACTAACTTAAACTAAGAATGCAAACAGAAAGTAAGATGACAGGAAGCAACACACATCTCTCAGTAATAACTTTAAATATTAATGGTCTAAACTCCCCAATCAAAAGACATACATTGGGAGAATTGATTAGGAAACAGAACCCATCTATATGCTGCCTACAAGAAACCCATCTCACTCTAAAGGATAGGCATCAACTTAAGTTGAAAAGATGAAAAAAATATTCCAAGCAAATGGTACCAAAAAGAAAGCAGGATTTGCTATTCTAATATCAGATAAAATAGACTGCAAGGTAAATCTAATCAGAAGAGACAAAGAGGGCCATTACATCCTTATCAAAGGAAAAATAAACCATGAACATTTCACAATCATGAATATATACACACCAAACGTTGGTGCAACAAACTTTATAAGAAAAATTCTGCAGGACCTCAAGACATAGATTAATCCCAGCACACTAATAGTAGGGGACCTTAATACTCCACTGAGACCTTTGGAGAGGTCAACTGGACAAAGAATAAATAGAGAGACATCTGAACTGAACAATATAATATACCAAATGGATCTCACAGATATCTACAGAATATTCCACCCAAACACCAGGGAATATGCTTTCTACTCATCAGCCCCTTTAGGACTTTAAATACAAGGCATGTTGAATGTTATTGAAGGCTTTTTCTACATCAATTGTGATGACAATGTGGTTTTTGTCTTTGAGTCCTTTTGTATGATTTAAATCATTTATTGATTTATGTATGTTGAACCATCCCTGCCTCTCTTGAATAATTCTGACTTGATCATGGTGAATGACCTTTTTTCAATAAAATTATTTTATGGATGTTTTGCGTATTTCATACATCATTTCTCAGTTCAATTTAGACACATACCCCTTTCCATGCCTCCTACCCCACCTCTGTTCCTGCATTCTGCCATAATTGTCTTGCATTTTTCTCTCAGTCTTTTCACATTTTCCCCTTTAATTTTATATTACTTCAAAATATGTGTACATATCCTCCACCCATATACCAATATTACAAAATCTGAACATAAGTGGTAGGTTAATTCTCAAGCTCATTAAGGAATTCACCTTTTAAACATACTTCTGCTTTCATATAAAAAAGAAACATAACATAGATGATGCTCAGTTTGCTTTGCAACTAGGGATTTTGTGCTACCATCCACAAACGGGGGATACCATATGTCATTTGTTTTTCTAGGACTGTGTTACTTCACTTAGCATAATGTCTTCTAGTTCCATCAATTTACCTGCAAAGTTCAGAATGTCATCTTTGTTTACTGCTGCATAGAACTCCATTGTGTAGATGTACCACATTTTCTGTATCCACTCATTGGTTGAGGGACATTTGGGTTGCTTCTATTTTTTGCCATTGTGAAGAGAGCTGTGATAAACATAGGTGTAAATGTGTCTTTGAAATAAGATGAGTCTTCTGGATATATACCCAGGAGTTGTATGAGTGGGTCAGGTGGTAGGCTCGTTTTTAGTCTTTTAAGAGTTCTCCACTGTGCTTTCCACAGGGTTTGCATGAGTTTGCATTATCACCAACAGTCGATGAGTGTTCTCTTTTCTCCACAACCTCTCCAGCAGATGTGTAATTTACATTCTTTTTATTTAGAATATGAATACATATGTTCCATCCGTATATGGTAATTACAATGTGTGAATACAAGTGGAGGGACAATTCTAGAGCACTGTACAGAAGCTTTTGAGTTTTATGAGGTCCCACTTGTCAGCTGTTGTCCTTATTTCCTGTGCAGCTGCTGTTTGATTTAGAAAGTCTTTTTCTATGCCTATGTCTTGAAGGTTGCTGCTGACTTTTTCTTCTATCACCTTCAGGGTTTCAGGTTTTAGGTTGAGATCTTTGATCCACTTGGAGTTTATTTTTATACAGGGTGCGAGGTAGGGGTTTAATTTTGTTCTTCTACAAATGGTGATACAGTTTTGGCAGCACCATTTGCTGAAGATGCTATCTTTCTTCCATTAAGCTTTTTTGGCCCCTTTCTCAAATATGAGGTAGCTGAAGTTATATGAGCTCAAGTCTGGATCTTCAATTTTGTTCCATCGGTCAGTGGTTCTGTTTTTTTTTTTTTTTTTTTTCCAGTTCCAGGCTGTCTTTATGACTATAACCCTGTAATATAGCTTGTAGTCTGGTAATGTAATCCCACTGGTATTGCACTGTTCACTTAGTGTTGCTTTAGCTATTCGGGGTCTTTTGTTTGTCCATATGAATTTAAGGAATTTTCTTCCAAATCTGTGAAAAAGCTCATGGGGATTGCTTTGAATCTTTATATTAATTTGGGTAGAATGGACATTTTTACTATATTAATTTTTCCAATCCATGAGCATGGGAAGTCTTTCCATCTTTTGATGTCATTTTCAATCTCCTTTCTAATCTTGGCCATTCTTACCAGGATAAGGTGACCATTTTTTGATATGTGCCTGCATGTGCTTTGGAAGTATTTTGTTGAGAATTTTTGCACCTATATTCATTAAGGATATGGGTCTATAGTTTTCTTTTTGGTTGTATTTTTCCTATTTCAGTTGAGTGATTCTGGTTTCATAGAAGGAATTTGGAGAGCTTTCCCTTTGTTTCTATCCTTTTAAATAACATGAGTAATAATAGTTGTAGGTTCTCTTTAAGTGGTAAAATTCTGGCATAAATCTATCTAGGCCTGGGCTTTTTCTTAGTTGGGAGGCTATTGAATTACTGTTTCAATTTCCTTATATGTTATGGGTCTGTTTAAGCTGTTGATATCCTCTTTGGTTATTTGCATGATTTCAGATATTCATCCATTTCTTTTCAGTTGTCAAATTTAACAGAGTATAGGTTTTTAAATTATTTTTATTTTAAATTATTATTAAATTATTTTCCAGATATTTTTAGTCTGTTGCAAATGTCTGAATCTGGGTCTGGGTCAGCGAAGCCTAGCTTCTAAATTTGGTCTTTATGATGTATTTTTCTTCACTAAAATGCTTTATTTATAACGCCATCATGAGGAGATATCACATATTTAGCTCATCCACATCTCTTTGGAAAAATGAGAAATATGCTGCATGACAGTTAAATCATGTTAAGTTGTAACTTAACTTGAAATTTCAGTTGAAAATGTATTGGCTATTAAATTGATTCACATGACACAATTTTTAAAATTGAATTCAGTGTCTAAATGATGAATTTTGTCTATTCCATTACTCTAATGACCTTAAGGTACTGTCTGGATTAAATTAGTGAGAAAAGTCCATAAAAAAATATAAGGTACAAAATCAATTCCAGGAGAATACATGAAATGCTTTATGACTGCAAATGTCAAAATTGTGTTAATTTCAACTTATCAGGAAGTAATTAGTTTACAACATGGTACTGAAGGTCTTCTCAAGGGAAAATACAGGATCAAATTCAAAATTTAAAGACATATTTTTCTTCAACTAAAGGTTTTATAATCATATCTTGCTAAGCAATCACTTTTATAAAACTTTATAATGAAAAGAATATTGCTGTTTTCTTTTTTTTTTTTTTTTTTTTTTTAGTGGCACACGTCTTTAATCCCAGCACTCTGGAGGCAGAGGCAGCAGATCTCAGAGAGTTCAAGGCCAGCCTGATCTACATATTGAATTCCAGAACACCTGCGGCTATAGGGAGACCCTCATCTCAAAACAAAAAACAAAAAAAACTAAAAGAGAATCAAACAAAACACCCCAAAACAACAATCACACACACACACACACACACACACACACACACACCCCAAAGAAACCCCCAAAACCAAAAACCAAAACCAAAACACCAGTGGGCCTGGAGCGCACTGACTGTTTTTTGCAGAGGACCTGGATTCAATTCCCAACACCTACAAGGCAGCTAACAACTGTTCATAACTCCAGTTCCAGGGAATCAGATTCGGTCTTCTGTCTTTCTCAGGCATTGCACAACACGACATGGGTGTACTTATATACATGCCGCCATAACACTCATACACATAAAAATATTTTTAAGAATAAAAAAAAATCAAATAACACCCCCCCCCCCGCATCCTTTATAATCTTTGGTCAGCATCACATAAAGAACTCAGTTGTCATCTTTTTTTTTCTTTAAAGCCTGAGTCTTGCTATGTAGCATAGGTTGGCTTTGAACTTGTAACCCTCTTGCTTAAGCCTCCCTGGTACTGGAATTACAGACATGCACAACATCCCAGATTTCCGTCTCCGCTCTGACCACTGAGGTTCTGGCTTCTCCAACCCTCCCCTCCACCCCTGATGGCTCACACAACACAAGACTCATTTCAAATACCTGATTTGTGTCCCTTGTGTCCAACACTCAGGGACTCAAGCTCCAGGTCTATTTCTGGGAAGGAACAGACTGCTTGGTTGGCAATGCAGCTGCCTAGTACAGGATGATCAAGTGTGACAGGGACACTTGTCCTAAGATGAACTTGCCCCTGTAGCATCATGCTACATAACCAATACAGGGTAAAATTATGGGTAATAAAGACTGAGGCCTCCAGAGAGGAAATTCTTTAGTCTGTTATTCCCACACAGTGTCTTTCCCCAAGGTCATCCACTGGATACAGAGGAACACTGCTCAGACTCAATAGCTTAGTCTTCTCACGCCCATGAGATGGAAGTGGTGTGGTCCAAACCTGAGAAAAACGGCAAGCTTTCACTAACATTTTTTTTGCCTGAAGGATGGGTGGTGGGGGTTGAACCCAGTGCCTTTGCAAGCTAACGCTTTACCACTGAGCTACTCCCCCAGCCCTTGCTGACCACATTTGGTTTCTTGATCACGTGTCACCTGTGGCTTGGGGGAACCTAGAAAGACTCACTTCATTCAAGTCCCAACAATTATTCTTTTGGCATCTGACAATGGTCATATTGCACGGTCTCCAGGTTAAAGAGGGAGCACCCCAATGGTACCAAGGTGAAGCAGGAGGGCAGACAGATCTTTCTCCGGGCTTCCAGATAAAAGTAGAACAAGTGTTCTGGAAGCTGACATCTGGGAAGGCAACTTCTAGAAAGAAGCAGTCCCCCAAGGGACTCAAACACTTAAATGTTTGTGGTTTTCCAGGATTTTCAACCTGAGGCCTTGTTCTTGGGCTTCAAAAGGCCTCTTTTTGTGGACCGTAGAGGAGGGATGTGTGGGTCACCTGCCAGGCTAGATGGGCACCAGGACCGTCAAGGGGATCCAAGGAGAAGTGGCCAATTCAACCCAAGACCAATCTTCCAAGGAACAGAAAGGCAGGTTTCTTGTGGTCGGCTCCCTTCCCTCTTTCGATTAAATCCGAAAGCCGATGAAGATGAACATGAGGGTAAAAACGAAAAGGAATGTGACTCTCGAATCTCATCCCACCCGCGTCCCTTCTTGGCCCGGTCCTCCTGCTTTTTGCGAAGGGCCTCCCGGTGGGCCCGGAGCCGCCGCTCTCTCTCTAACTGTTCACCATAGTGCGCTTGGTAGAAGGCGTCAAAGTCGAACATGGTGCGACGCCGGTCTTCGGAAGAGACCCGACCACCAACGTGGGCCCGAGAGGATGGAGGAGGGCAGAGAGGAGCGGGGTCCGGCGCCGGCGTCCTCGAGGGACGGACACCAGGTCCGCGCAGGTCCTGGTCGCTTAGCAAACCTCGGTCATATTTGCGACGCAGGGTGGTGCTGCTCAGGATCAGGTAAGCTTCGGAGATGCGGGAGAAGCTCTCGGCGGCCTCTGTGCTCCCAAAGTTACGATCTGGAGGTAAAGGAAGCTCTGCCTGTAGTACGCAGCTTTGATCTGCGCCTGCGTGGCCGTGGAGGGGACGCCCAGCAGCTCATAGAGGGCTGTGCGGGAATACGAGCTGTCACTCCTGGAGTATGTACTGGCTTGCCGGTCCAAGCCCCGGGTGGAATTCTCCGGCAGTCCCCATGCCCGCTGGTACCTCCACAGCTGCAACAGGGGCCACCTTGGGCGGCACAAGGCCGCCATTTTGGTCGGGGGCAGGGCCCGAATATTGCTGTTTTCTATGCTTAATATAATTCAGTTTTTATTTTCTTTTTCGGTATTTGAGCTTGATCCCAGAAGCCTGTACATGCTAGCTAACCGCTCTAATTTCAACACTGGAGCCACTCAATTTGAATTAATGAGTATATTTTGGAAAAAATGTTTTATATTTCCAAAGTGAATACACAAAATGTTAGTATTCCAATATTAAAACATTTTTATTCTTAAAAAATTAACAGTGTTCAGGAAAGTGCCTATGATATTCTATTTATCTTACTTAACCAAATCTAGATCCAGTAATGTCCACTCTGTGTAAAATTATGCAATTCTAAGGAAGGAGAGAGTAAATAAGATTGAAGTAACATTGAAGTAACACTGCTTGCATTGTAATGTTGTTTCTTATTTGCTTTCAACAACAGCTTAGGTGTCTGAGAAATGTTTTAATATTTGAGATTTCACAAAACTGTTCTGATCTCTGAACAGTTAGTTTAATTTGTTGTTGGAGGAGGATGAAGCTGAGACTCTGTAGTTCCCATGTTATATTCAAACGTTAGGATAAAAGTTAAAAATGTTGGTTACTATAAGATAGATAGGTTCAGAAGATTTTATGATTAGAAGTGAACCAACAAGTGCGCATGCCCACCCCCCCACAACCCCCCCCACCTCCACATGCTTTAGAGTAAACATAATTAAAGTAATGGAAGAGACAGAAAAGGCAGTTTAGTTCATTCATGATTGTGTTACGATGGCTGAAGTCTGTGCTTCTTATGGTATAGTATTAAAAAGCCAGTGAAAATAGTTTAGCTGCTTCATTTACAACTTTGTTTTGAAATGTCACTATTAATGACTGATGAGAGGAATTCAAGGTGAGATAATGTTAGTCTACAGGTCTCTTTCTTCTAATGTTTAGAGGAAAAATGTCAAAGAATTGAGGGGAAACAAGCTATATTGACAGTAATATGCATAATTGGCTACTTTTGTGGCAGGTGTTATAATCACTATGATGAAATATGAGTGTGACATATAATGTTTAGACTCTAAAAAGTCTCATTCCTATGGATCAAGCAAGTTGATAATGAAAAGAGAAAATAATTTTTCTAAATTACTTAAGCAAAAAATTGTGGGGTGTAAACTACTCGCCTCAAATGAAGGTAGCTTTTGTAGCAAAATAATGGTGTGTGACCACTGTTCTGAGATTTAAATTCCAAGAAGTTCACATGCTGAGAACTTAAGATGTTTATAGACATGGCAATACAAAGCATACAGCTTTGAATAATCTCTAGATATATTTTAATATTAAAATAGGCTAAGATGTTGGAGTTAAGATTTATAATAAATGTCCTAGTATAAAACTAAATGGACAAAAAATGGATTAGATATTTAAAAGCTAAGAACTCATTTCCTAACTAGATCAAGTAAGTACCCCAATACTTGATGTGTGTGTGTGTGTGTGTGTTTTCACATTAATGTACTTGGAATCATGTTCAAGGCCTGTGTAGGGTACATAAACACTCTGTCACTGTGTTACACCTCAGCCCATGAATGTTAGTTTAAGTCTAGAAAGAGATTTCTTTAGAGTTATATAATATTTTATATTTTCAGTCCTAATTATAGATAAAGACTAGAAAATGAAAGCTGAGAGTGTGTCATGTTACATATGCAAATAATAATGAAAGTACCTCAAGCTTTTATCATCATTAGGTATACCTTTAAGGAACTTAAAGTCAAGATTCAACATTTAATACAGATAACTGCATCTCCATGTTTTATTTTTAATTTTGTTCATAGTATATTTTTATTTATATGAGTGTTTTGCATACATGTATAAAAGTGCACCATGAGTGAGCAATGCTTGCAGAGCCCAGAAGAGGGTATTGGATTCCCTGGAGCTGGAGTTTTTTGCCACCATATCGGTGATGGAAACTCTGTTTTTCTTGTTAATGTTTATCTTATTTTTTGTTTAAATTTGTATTTTTATTGAATTTTTATGACTTCCATATAATAAAGCTTCATGATATTTCAGTCCTTTTTATTTATGCCTATAGAGACTGATATGTGTTCCCAAATGTCTTTCATTGTGGGTTTATACACTGGACTTACCAAGAGCCCCGTCCCTATAAGACACTGCCTCCCTCCTCTCCCAGGAACCATCAGTTTCCAATATGTTGGGCTGAAATTTCTTACCAACTTCACAATGTCTATGCTGGGATTATGTCTCAAGACAGGTTTCCTTGTAGTCTTGACTAGCTTGGAACTCTCTAAGTAGACCAGGCTGTTCTAATCTCTTAAAGATTTTTTTCTGCCCTGAGAGTGTTGAGATTAAAGGTATGCGTCACCATGTGTCACTCATATTCATGTTTATTGTGGCATTCTTCACATGGGCTAGATCATGCTATCAGTTTAAGTGCCTATTTATGCATGTGAACACAAAGAAAAGATGGTGTGTGCATGCAGTAGAGTACTATTCAGCCACAAAGAATAAGAAAATCATGTCACTAACAGGAATATGGATGGTGGTAGAGATCATCGTGCTAAGTGAAATGAAAGAAATCCACAAACAAAAGGATAATCTTTGTCTCATCTTAGAAATCTTGAAAAAAAAGGATCATGAAACTAGTAGTGGGACTATAAGGAAAGTACGTGTGGTTGAAGAGGAAGAGAGTGGTACGAGCGAGGGCAATAGGAATGAAAGTTAACAAAGTACATTATATGCCTGTAAACATGTCATAAAAACCCAGTTTGGTATACAATTAACAAAACATAATTAAAAGTAAAACAAGCGAGTTCCAGGACAGCTGGGGCTACAGGGAGACCCGGTCTCGAAAAGACCAAAAAAAAAAAAAAAAAAAAAAAAAAAGGTAAAACAAGAGAAATTATAGGAAAATTAAATTGGAAGCTTTTGAAGAATTCAAAGAAAATGAGAGTTATTTCATAATATTTAGAAGCAGTAGGAAAGTTAGGTATACCATTCCCATATCCTATGGGTTTAGGATCAATAAAATGTATTAAGGTAGTGGCCATTTAACTATACTAAACTAAGTTCCCTGGATCTGGCATTATGTCTATGGAAAATTTCTGTGAGCCATGAAGGAAGTTGGTTTACTATTGGCTAAGACTGGAAATTTTTGAGTAACAATGTTGATAGCAGTTTTGACACACTGAGATTTTAATTCATGTGGAAAACCCAAATAGGTGATTATTTTAAGCTTAGATACAGATACATATTTGGAAGACTTTGGCATATTGGTGGAAATATAGAACAATTTACAAAAAAGTATAAATTTTAAACAAAATCACATATGATAAAGCCCATTAGAACTCTTTATATTAGGCATAGTCAAGGATCTGGGGGTAATACAAAGGGCTGTGACAGTTGGGCCAAATAATAGGAGATATAGTAGGACTAGAAAGTGAATGGGAAAGTAGTAAATTTTGTCTGTGCATATTATAGTTTCCTTTGATAAAGGCATATGACCTTCCCTCTTGTAACAAATAAGTATAATACATAGAATTCTAAATCCAATTCTTCTTAAGGGTGTTTTTAAATAGATGAGGTATTTCCTGTCCAATAACTCTATACACAGGAAGTCAGGTGAATTAAACGAGAATAAACAGGACAACTAAGGTTAGAGCATCTAGAGAAAAGAATTTGACATACTTTTAGAAAAATAAAAGAAAATAACAGGAACTGGATTTTATAAATTCATTTCATTTTGCATTCACATTCCTTAGCCATGATTTCATTGTAGAGCCATATACTTGGATGATTTTTATATAATTTGTGGGTAGTCACATAGCTAACATTAAGCTTCCTTCATTCAGGATGAGTGAAATGGATTAAGACTTTAGAATTGGTGACTGTGATGACTTATGTTGGTTCTACTTTATATTAGTGAATTGTCCACCCTAAATGTAAGCAACACTAAACTAGATTGGGGTCATAAACTTCATGCAAAGGGAGGGGGAACTGGGAGTATTCCTCACATTAGCTTTTTTTCCTTGAATATTTTATTTGTTGTTTTTATTTTATGTGTCTGAGTGTATCGTCTGAATGTAAGTGAACCCATGTTATGCAGGATCCATGGAGGATAGAAGGGAGCCTCAGATTCCCCTGGAACTGGAGTTATGGATGGTTGTTAACTGCAACATGGATGCCGTGAATTGAAGCTAAGTCTTCTGCAACAGTTTCCAATGCTCTTAACTGCTGAGCCATCTATGCAGCCCTCTCATTTAGCTTTTGGGTGGCAGAGGCACAGTGACTGACAAGCAGCCTCATGTTCCTGCCACTATGACTTCCCTGCAATGATGTGCTCTAATGTCAAACTCTGAGTCAAAATAGGTCTTTCCTTAAATTTCTTTGTTAAAATGTGTTTTATCCCAATGACAAGAAAATTATTTAATACCGAAATTTGGTATTGAGCTCTTGCTTTGAGACACCTGACCACATGGTTTAGGGGCCTTCATAAGTATTTTGAAGAGTTCAGAGGTCTGGGCTAGAGGAGCCCTAAATTTTGTAGATAGAGCTCTTGAGAACTTAGATCAGAATCCTGAGAGAAATTTCGATGGTAGAGTCCTGGTTACTGAAGTTTCAGAGGGCAACAAGGAATCTCTTAGAAATGAAGCTAGGGGCCATTTGGGTTACATTATGGTAAAGAATGTCCCTTCATTCTCCCTGAATCACAGAAATACAAATGAATTTCAAAGAACTGGGTAATGGGTTAGGTGGAAGACGTTCCAAGGGAAGATATAATTTAGGCTATGGTGGGATGGTTACTATCAGCTGATACCTTGATCAGATCTAAGATCACCTACCATCCAGGCTCACACATAAGGGATCATCAGGATTATTTTGTCTGAGTTATGAAGCTCCATCTTAACTTGGGACAGCACCATTCAGTTGGCTTCATTCCAGGATGGAAGAGGAAGGTGATAGCAATCATCACACTCTGCCTCTTGACTGAAAATGCTTGTGAGCATAGCCTCAAGCTCCTGTTCTCATGATCTCCTACTGCGATGGACTATACCTGTCCATGGTTAGTGGAAATAAGCCACTTTCTCTTGATTCACTTTTTTCAGAATATTTTGTTACATTAACAGGAAAAATACCTAACACAAAAGTTTGATACTGAAAATATTGTCATTCCTGTGATACACCTAGCCTTTGGGACTGGTTTGCTGGAGGAATGTGGGGAACTTTGGGCTAGAAAATCACTTGCAAAACATAACCAAAGTTAATGAGCTGACCTAGTAGGAACTGTAAGGAAAGAATGCTAAGTGAACCATGGGTAATGAATGCTCAGCTTCTGAGTTTTCATAGTAGAACACAGACTTTACCAGGAACTGGACTAGAAACTGTTCTGTGCTATTCTGGCAAAGAGTATTTTTTCATTCTTCCTGTCTTCTGAGAACTGCGTACTGAGGTTGAATATAAGTGTAATGGACTAGTTTACAGAGGATATTACTTTTTTAAAAATTATTTATTTTTTATGTGTATGAGTGTACTGTCTGTATGTAGGTTGGTGCACCTGTGTCGTGCAATGCCGTGGAGGTCAGAAGAGGGTGTCGGATTCCCCTGGAAATGGAGTTAAAGACGGTTCTTAGCCAAGATATGGGTGCTGGGAATTGAACCAGGGTCGTGTGCAAGAGCAGTCAGTGCTTTTAATCACTGAGCCATCTCTCCAGCCACAGAGGATATTTTGAGATAGGGTAGTGCAGCTAATGTTTAATGTTATCATCCAGGTCTACAGTGAGAGCAAAATGTGAAGCAGAAAGATGTGAACAATGTTCATTTTAGACAAGAAAAGGATGTGAGCTTTTTAACCTTATAGGCAAGGCAGTTTTGTGAGCAGCTATAACCATAACCATAACCATTAAAGAGATTAGCATCATTAAAATTAAACCAGGTGCTTTGTACAGGGACAAAATTCCACCTTTTAATGGATCGATTATGTGAAATGCATAGTCATCTAAAGGAGAGAATATACAGTGAAAGAAGATCCTGCTGCAAAAGAGTTCCCTGATTCTTAAAAAGAGATGCCTAAAGAGTTGTTTCTCCACGGTCAGCACTGATACAACTAGGATCCAGGAGAACGAGGCTCCACCCCACCTGGAAGGAGAACCTGACATCATTACCTGTGTGATACCTGCTTTGCAGGCATGAAAGATGTCACATTGACTGTGTCTGGAGTTTTCTATCACAGTTTTAGAATGATATTTAGGTCAGCTGATGTGTGGCAAAGTCCGATTCCATAAAATGAGGTCACTAAAGGCTGCTGCATGAAACTAAAGGTGGGACCTATGTTGTGATGGAGAGCCAGGATATTGGAGATGGCAGGACCATGAGATGTCCACTGAAGCATAAATCAGAAGTAACTTGATAATCAGCAAGCTATTTATTTAGATTTTGAAAATAACTTCCCACTATCCTAGTTAGGTTGACCAAGATCATTTTGATTGATGGCTGCAAATCTAGTTGTTTGCTTGTCTATTTGCTTTAAACTGACCTATTTCAGAAACTCAGAAAGATAAATATCACCTATTTTCTATTATATGTGGAAACTTGATTAAAATATGTATGTGTGACATGAATATATTACATTTTTATTACTATATTTTGAGGCAGGTTCACAATTCTGTAGCCCTGGCTGGCCCTGAACTTCCTAGGTAGACCAGGCTGACCTCAAACTTGTAAAGATCACTTTCTCCTGGGAGCCAGGATCAAAGGCATGTACCACCACACCCACCCTATTTTTTGAGCTAATTTTTCAAATATGCTGTCTTTAGCAATGTATTCTCCACAAATAACCTATGTTAAACTTATGGTAAATAGCTCATTTAGGTATAATTCTGTCTCTACACAGCATGAGAGACTGTGGTTAGAGATTTGCAACAGTTTGTTCCCTACTCAGAGTACTAATTAAAAAACCTTTTTATTTAGTTTTTGTGCATGTCATATAATAGATCTTAATCAAAGTTAGAATGCCTCCCCTATCTATGCCGTTTATGTTAAATCCTATCTGGTCAAGAATTTGTACTCAGATATCCCTTGATGGAAGTTCTTCTCCTGGACTCTAGTCAGACTATCTAGAGTCACTCCCTTAAAGAAGACCTACTCTTCCTCACCACTCACTAATCAGTTGCCAATGGTTCTTTGACTGCCATTAGGAACTGCTACCCATTTTCTCATTTCTATGCCGGTTTTTGTCTGACTGAGTCAGCACGGGTCTTGGGTGTGCTGTCCCTATTCTTGCAAATGAACCAACCCTGGCTCTTCTAATCTTTCTGACCCCTCTTCTGAAATCATCTCAAACCTTCAGTAGGTGAAGTTCAATATAACAGTCCCTTCTAAGGATATGCACTCTGCAGTCTCTTATTCTCTAAAACATGGTCAGTTGTGGCCTGCTGTGTACATCATACTCTGATTGATTTATGAAGAAGTTTAGGTGGTAAGAGTTAAGGAATGTATAAATATTCTCTTATCACTGTGTTCCACTCTGTTCCACAAGCTTTAGGTGTTGAAGTTCTACAGTAGATATTAGAACAGGACATCTTTCAGAACTATATTCTCTGTGTGACCATTTGTGAAACTCTGCAGTAGCCCCCATCTTTAAAAATAAGCTTTGTTGATGAGTGGTGTCGGTATAATTGTCTGTAAATATAAGGATCCATATTGAGCATGTAGAAAAAATTTCATTTGTCTAGACATATGAAAGAAATAAGGTTTTATCTAGGATTCATGATCTCTCCAGCCCTGTGTATTTGGCTATAATTACAGTGATTCCCATGAGTTTCCTTCCACTGATAGGGCTTTAAATCCAATTAGATAGCTGTTGATTACCCCCTAAATAAAACTACCACTGTGCATCAATACAGATAGTTTGCTATAACAGTCATTGTGATTATTAGACTTTACAACTGAATTGGACAATTCATTGATTTTCTTCCTTAGCAGCTTTCATCGTATCTTCCAGAACTATGAGAGCTGGTCTTCGGGGAAAGGTCAGTTCCAGCTACATTGCTTGAAGTCCTGTGTCCAAATTATGTCTTGACTTCTGTAAGCATAATATCATTTACTTCTGGTAGGAATGCAAGCACATGCAGACATTATGGAACACAGTGTGGAGAACGCTCAAAAAACTAAAAATGAGGGGCTGGAGAGATGGCCTAGCGGTTAAGAGCGCCGACCGCTCTTACAGAGGACCCGGGTTCGATTCCCAGTACCCACATGGCGGCCTAGAGCCGTCTGAAACTCCAATTCCAGGAGAACTCCAGTTCCAGGGGAATCCGAGACCCTCTTCTGACCTCCGCGGCATTGCACGACACGGGTGCACAAACCCGCATGCAGACAGTACATTGATACACATACAGAAATAAATAAAATTAAAAAAAAAAACTAAAAATGAATCTACTATTTGATCTAATTATACTGATTGTTGGCATATACCCAAAGGACTCATCCTACCATAGAGATACCTGTACATCCCTGTTTGTTACTGTTCTTTTCACAATATGTAATTAATTGAAACAACGTAAATGTCCTTCAAATGACCAAGAGATAATGAAAATTTGGATCATCGACATAATCTAGCTTACCCAGAGATAAGGAAAAATGAAAATACGAAATTTGCAGGTAAACTGATAGAACTAGAAACGTTTATACTAAGTGAAGTTACAGTCTCAGAAAAGCAAACTGTGTATGTTCTTCCAGATTTGCAGATCTTAGCACCAATTCATTATACGTGAGTAAATATCCTCAGTGTAAAAGTAGACAGGAAAATGTGAAAGAAGCATGGAGGTAAAGGGAAAGAAAGAGCCTGAGAGAAGGGGGCAGTAGGAAGCAGATGCTACCAAGGGGGGAGTGGAAAATTGTGATCTTCAACTAGGATGGGAAGAGGGAAGGAACCACAGAGGTAAAGGGGAAGAAAGAACTCAAGAGAGGGGAAGAGATATGGGAAAAGCTATTGTCCAGGAGAAATGGGGGTTATTTAAACAGGGGAGGGAAGAGAGAGTTAGACAGAGAGTGAAAGAGGAGAGATAAATAAAGCCTAGGTGGTATAAAAAGCTAGGGGGGGATGTATAAACTCAACCCCTCCTGAAAAATGCACACAGCATATTTATACCTTAATTCATAGGTATACCTGAAGGATACATAACAAGGAGCACAATACCAGATGAGAGAACCTTCTTTCCAACTTATTGGTTGTAGTAGTCCAAGAGCCTCCCAAAATAATACAGACTGTTGTCATAGCCCTTAATCACCTCCCAGAATCAGAATGTCAACATAGTTCTTAACATTAGTGCGATAGCCAATATTTTCCTATGAACCACTTTTTTATTTTTTAATTGATTACTATTTTACTGTCATATTAATACTATGCACCAACTGGTACAGATTTTTCATTGACATATTTTTATGATGATTCCTTGAGTTTTTAACTCTGCATATCAGCTGTGTAAATATTTATATTTACTTCATTATCTTATTTTCAGGAACCTTATTTTCAGGAAAAAGTTCATGTGCTGCTTTATTTTGTTCTGTTCTATTTCTCTCCCTGTGTGTGTGTGTGTGTGTGTGTGTGTTTATGTGTGTATGTGTGTGTGTGTGTGTGTGTGTATTTGCATGTATATCTTTGTCTTGGTTTGATGTTACATGCATATGCATGTGCATGTGGAGGCCAGATGTCAGTGTCAGTTGTCTCCCTCTATTGCTCTCCACCATATTTATTTATTTATTTATTTATTTATTTATTTATTTATTTATTTTTCCCACAGTCTCTCACTGAAAGCAGAGACCACCATTTCAGCAGAACAGGCTGCCCAGCAAGCCTCTAGAATCCTTTTGTCTCTGCCTTACCAATGCTGAGGTTATTTATAGATGTACACGGCCATGCTCAGGTGTATGTGAGTAATATGGAGCCATTTCATGCTTATACAGCAAGGAATTTGCCCACTAAGACATCTTCTCATCCCCCAAGCATAAGGATATTGACTTATCTTGATCATTATCAGAAATACAAATAAGGGATAATTTGTATGAAACTTTTTAGGGCCAAGACCTGAGACTGTTCCAAAATTTGAATTTTAAGTAAATACATTATTTTCCTTGTAAACCTCCAAAAATGATGCTTTTGTTTTTTGCTCCCTAAATACCATCATCAATAATCAGTTACATGTATGATTTTTATGCTTTTTGTTGGGAGATGACACCACAGAATTCTCGTACTCTTTACATAAGTTTTTTTTTCTACTTATGGCTGTATTTCTTTGTGGGAGAGCCTTAAAGGATTCTTGCAATCCTTCTAAGATATAGAAGAAATTTTGTCTGTAATCAGTAGTTAAAAGAACAGTTTTATTTTTGCACGTATAGTTTAAAGTTGTTTATGATTTTTCCTAAGATCAGTGTTCAGTTTTTAAGGGTTATTTTCCAAATTTACTTGCAAGTTTCATGGTTTTGTCCATAGAATTTACTTTTACTCTGTTAAAATAATGTTTTCCTAGGGCTGAAGATCTATTTTAGTTATAGACTGCATACTTAACATCTTTATGGCCTAGGGTTCAATACCAAGGAGGACAGTATAATTGGAATCATGTATACACACATACACAAACACACTTATAAACACATACATGTACAAAATGAACTATTATTCAGATAACATTTTTCTAATGTTCCTACCAGAATGTATTGGTCCTTCATTATCTTTAGATGTTTAAAGATAATTCTTTGTTGTTGTTTCCTCTTTTGCTTTTTATGTTTTTAGCATGTATTTAGAAGCCTGAAGAAACTCTATCTTACTGTCTATAGGCTTAAGCTTTATGCATTCTTGTCCCTGCCCACTCCTGTTGATTTCTTTTCTCCTCCCAAATAGACTTCTTCTATTTCTGTCTAGTTTCATTGCCATTGCCATGATAATATACCCTGACCTAAAGCAATATAGGGGTGAAGGATTTATTTTAGCTCACTATTCTAGTAGACAGATATTATCAAGGGAGAAATGGAAAAAAATGAAGACATTTAAGTGGGAAGGGAAAACGAAAGTATATACAAGGAACCATGAGCATAAAGTGGAGAAAGGATCTGGGGGTGGTTACTGGAGATAGATATTTCAAGGGAAAATGGAAAAAATGGGGGTAATTTAACTGCAGAAGGACTAAAGAGGACTAGACATGAGGAGGAGATGAGAGGTACATAATGCTTAGGTGGTATGAAAAACAAGAGGGAAATGTATTTTTTCCAAAATCCTATTGAAATCCACATACAATATCAGTACATATGTGCATGTATGTACTTGAAGGCTATGTATCAAAAATCACAGTGCTAGACAGGAGAAAACCTCTCTTTTAGTCCTTGGTCAGGGTGGTCCAAGATACTCCCAAAATAAAGTCTATTCCCACAGCCCAAGTCTACTTCCCAGAACTGCTGAAGACAGGACATACTGTAAACATAAGACTTTGAAAAACAGAGCTGGAATTCTCATGGAAGCCTTCTCTGTGAAAACTAGCTCTCATAGGTTTGGAAGACACTATGCAAGCTGTCAATGAGAAAATCAATCAGTGGTCACACCCATGTTTAATGTCTAATAAACACAATAATGATTGGCTCAGCAAACAACAATGGTGTAGTATTAGTAACTCTTTTATCTTGGGTCTAATAAAAAGCTGTCTATTGGACTTTAGGCCAGTTAAATAGGAAAGAATGTATATGTGGAATTGTAAATGGCCAAATACACATAGCTGGAAGGTCATAAGGCCCAGAGAAAACCCTGTTCTCCTTATTCCTACACAAATGTATTTTCTTACACTATGCTATATATGGTTCCTTCCATTTATGGAGAAGTATACCGGTCACTACTCATCAAATAAGCTTTTATTGTAATAGACTATACAGAAATCTGCAACTGGTCACGCACATAGAATAAGTGTCTGTGAAATGACATATGTTAAAAGCTAATAAATATTTCAAATATAAAATTGTTTTGCAAATTTCATATATTTTAGACCTCATTCTCTATATCACCCTCCATAATCTCCCATTCTGTTTTATGTATACAGTTGTGTGTGTGTGTGTGTGTGTGTGCGTAATTTTTAAGGCCTATGGAGTCAAATATTTGTACCCAAATACCCATCAATGTGGGTCTCACTGGAAGGAATCAGACTTCTTTAACGGTATGATTGGACAGGCTAAATAGGATCTAGTGGATGGACCTTCAACTAACATTTGTGTACAAAATTTAACTTGACAGAGATTTCTAATTTTTCACATTAGAAATTTCACTTACTGCAGGGTAGAGCCCCAAGCCCATTTCCACTCAGAGAACTTTAATCTTCATCAGAACACTTGCTTGTGTGTTTAGGTGCCATCTGATATTAGGTGCCATTCAATAACCCACGCAACATTTGTATCTAATTCCCTGTGTTTAATTTCTTATCATGAACTTTTTCTTTTTCAAGTTCAACTACCTATGGACATTTTTTAAATTAAAATTTTTTTTGTTCTTTTAGTATATACATATTTTTTGTACAAGATTATGTTACTAATCAGAACTAGACCCTTGTCCCCCACCCTACCCCCCGACTTCACCAGAGCTCATGCATTCTGCCAAACATGCTTTTCATCTCTTTCTCAGTCTTTCTCAAAATTCTCCATGTGGAAGTTGACTGTTTTGAGCAGAAGTTCACCATTTCAGTCAGTTCCCTGATGCAGTCATTTCTGTTGTTTTTGTTGTTTTCAATATGCATCACTCCCAACTTCTTAAGCTCAGGGGCAGTGCACAAGAAATACTTACAACTAGATAATTGGCACTAGCAACCACAGATGAGGGATATCATTCGTCGTTTGTTTTTCTGGGACTGTGATACTTCACTTAACATAATATCTTCTAGTTCCACCAATTTACCTGTGAAACTCATGATGTCATCTTTCTTTACCACTACATAGACCTCCATTGTGTAGATGTACCACATATTCTCTATCCATTCATCAGTTGAGGGGCACTTGGGTTGGTTCCACCTCCTTGCTATTGTGAAGAGAGCTGCAATAAACATGGCTGTGCATGTACCTCTGTGCTAAAATGAGTCTTGTGGGTACATGCCCAGGAGAGGTATGGCTGGGTCAGGTGGCAAGTTCTTTCCAAGTCTTCCAAGGGTTCTCCACACTGCTTTCCATAGTGGCTGTACCAGTTTACATTCCCCTAGCAGTGGATGAGTGATCCTATTTCCACACAACCTCTCCAGCACTTGGTGTTATTTGTTTTCTTGATCCTAGCCAGTCTTATTGTAGTAAGATGATATCTTAGACTGGTTTTGATTTGCATTTCCTTAATGGTTAATGATGTTGAACACTTCTTAAGATGTTTCTCAGCCATCTCTAATTCCTCACTGGTGAAGTCTCTGTTCAGCTCTTTGCTCCATCTATTGAGTGGGTCATTTGTTTTCTTTATTCTTTGTTTTTTGAGTAGTTTATATATTCTAGAAATAAATGCTTTGTCAGATGTTTCTGCAGTGAAGGTTTCCTCCCACTCTGTGGGATTTCTCTTCACTTCCTTGATTGTTTCTTTTGATGTACAGAAGCTTTTGAGTTGAATGAGATCATATTTGTCAATTGTCGACCTTAATTCTTATGTAGCTGCTGTCTGATTTAGGAAGTCTTTTCTTATGCCTATGTCTTGTAGTCTGCTGCCAAATTTTTCTTCTACTACCTTCAGAGTTTGGGGTTTCACGTTGAGGTATTTAATCAATCTGGAGTTGACTTTTGTACAGGGCAAGAGGTAGGGGTTTAATTTCATTCTTCTACAAGTCGTGATCCAGATTAGCCAACACCACTTGCTGAAGGTGCTGTCTTTTCTCCATGTGTCTTCTTGGCCCCCTTGTCAAATATGAGATGGCTGAAATTGTATGTGCTCAAATTTGGATCTTCAGTTTTGTTCCATTGGTCAATAGGTCTGTTTCTGTGCCAGTACCAAGCTGTTTTTATGACTATATCCCCATAGTATAGTTTGAAGTGTGATATAGAGATCCCCCCTGTGTTGCTCTTTTCACTTAAGGTTGTTTGGCTATTCGGGGTCTTTTGTTTTTCCAAATGAAAATAAGGACGTTTTTCCAAGCCCTGTGAAGAAACTCTTAGGGGTTTTAATTGGGATTGCATTAAATCTATACAATATTTTGGGTAGAATAGAGATTTTTACTATATTAATTTTCCCAATCATGAGCATGGGAGGTTTTTCCATCTTCTGAAGTCTTCTTCAATTTCTTTCTTTAAGGGTTTAAAGTTTTTGTTGTAGAGATCTTTGGTGTCTTTTGTTAGGTTTGTTCCTAGGTATTTTATTGTTTTTGAGGCTATTGTGAGTGGGAAGGTCTCCTTCAATTCCTTCCTCAGTTGCTTGTTGTTTGTGTAAAGAAAGCCTACTGATTTTTTTAGGTTAATTTAGTATCCTGCCACTTTGCTGAAGCTGTTAATAATTTCTGGGAGTTTTCTGGTGGAGTTTTTAGCATCCCTTAAGGAAACGATCATATCATCCGCAAATAGGGATAGCTTGATTTCCTCTTTTCCAATTAGTACTCCTTTAATTTCCTTTTCTTGCCTTATTGCTCTAGCAAGTGTCTCAAGCACTATATTGAAGAGGAGTGGTGACAGGGGACACTTGCCGAGTTCCTACCTTTAAAGGGAATGCTTCTGTCATTTCCCTATTTAGGATAATATTGGCTGTGGGTTTCCTGTATATGGCTTTGATTACATTGAGGAATGAGCCCTCCAATCCGATTTCCTCTAGGACTTTAAGCATGAAGGGATGCTGGATTTTGTCAAAGGCTTTTTCAGCATCAATTGAGATGATGGTGTGGCTTTTATCTTTCAGTCCATTTACATGCTTAATGATATTTATTGATTTTCATATGTTGAACCATCCGCGCATCTCTGGTATGAATCCAACTTGGTCATGACGGATGATCTTGATATGGGTCTGCATGCGATTTCCCAGTATCCTGTTTAGAATGTTGGCATCTGTGTTCATTAGGGAGATGGGTCTATAGTTCTCCTTTTTGTTTGTATCTTTACCTGGTTTTTGGTAATAGAGTGATGCTGGTTTCATGGAAGGAATTTGGGAGGATTCCCTCTGTATCCTTCTAAACAATTTCAGTAATAATGGTTGTAAGCGTTTTTGAATTGTTTTATAGAATTCTGCTGTGAATCCTTCTGGGCCTGGGCTTTTTTTTTTTAGTTGGGAGGTTTCTTACTACATCTTCAATTTCTTCATGTAAATGGGTCTGTTTAAGCTGTGGATCTCTGGGTCTGTTTAAGCTGTGGATCTCTTCTTGGTTGAGCTTTGATGATTCCCAGGATTTCAGATATTCATCCATTTCTTCTAGGTTTTCAAACTGGTAGAGTATAGGTTTTTGAAGTATTCCCATATGATTTTCTGGATCTTTCTCTTGTCTGTTCTGATATTTCCCTTTTCATCATGGATTGTATTGATTTGGAGTTGTTCCTTCTTTCTTTTTATTAACTGGGCTAGAGGTCTCTTTATCTTGTTTATTCCTTCAAAGAACCAACTTTTGGATTCATTGATCTTTTGTATCATTTTCTTTGTCTCTATTTCATTAATTTCTGCTCTGATTTTTGTTATTTCTTCCTGTCTGTTGCGTTTAGCGTTCATCTGGTGTTGCCTCTCAAGTGTTTTCATCTGCAGTGTTAGATTATTCACTTGTGCTCTTTCTGTTTTTCTAATGTAGGCACCCAGGGCTGTAAACTTCCCTCTTAGGACTGCATTTAAGGTATCCCATAGGTTTTGTTTTGTTGTATTATCATTGTCATTCAGTTCCAGGAATGCTTTTATTTCTTTCTTTATCTCTTCCTTGACCCATTCAGTGTGTGTTATTCAGCAGTGTGTTATTTAGTCTCCATGTGTTCTTGTAGATAGTAGGGCTTATCCTGGTGTTGATATTGAGCTTTATTGCACCGAAGTCTGATAGAATGCATGAAATTATTCCAATCTTTTTGTATTTGTGGAGGTTTCTTCTGTGTCCTAGTATGTGGTCGATTTTGGAGAACGTTCCATGGAGTTCTGAGTAGAAAGTGTATTCTCTGGTATTAGGGTGGAATATTTGGTAGGTATTTGTGAGATCCAAATACCTTGGTGTATCATATCACTGAGTTCAGATATCTCTCTGTTTATTCTTTGTGCTGTTGACCTGTCCAAAGGGCTCAGTGGGATATTGAAGTCCCCTACTATGAGTTTACTGGGATTAGTCTGTGAATTTTGGTCCTAGAGAATTGTCTTTATAAAGTTTGGTGCACCAGAGTTTGGTGCATATATATTTATAATTGTAAAATCTTCTTGGTGAATTGTTCCTTTGATAAAAATGTAATGGCTTCCTTTGTCTCTTCTGATTTCTTTTACTTTGAAGAAAATAGCAACACCTCCTTACTTTTTGGTACCATTTGCTCGGAATTTTTTTTCCATCCTTTCACTTTAAGGTGGTGCCTGTCCTAGAAGTTAAGATGTGTTTCTTGTAGACAGCAAATAGATGGGTTCTGTTTCCTAATCCAATCTCCCAGTCTATTTCTTTTGATTGGGGAATTTAGTCCATTAATATTTAAGGTTATGACTGATAGGTTGGTGTTCCTTCCTTTTGCCTTATTATCCATTTGCAGTTTGGGTTTAGGTTTCTACTTCTGCAGTTATGCATTTATTGATTTCTCTTTCTAGGTGACTGGGGTTGGTTGCTCCTTTCTTGTGTCCTTTGAATTGCTTCAAGTATTCTCTGAAGGGTTGGTTTTCTGGACATGTATTCTTTCATCTTGTTTATATCATGGAAGGTTTTTCTCTCTCCTTCAACTATAATTGACACTTTTGCTGGGTATAGTAACCTGGGTTGGCATCTATTGTCCTTTAACACTGGGAATGTTTTGCTCCATGTTCTTCTTGCTTTCATAGTTTACATTGAGAAATCAGTTGTAATTCTGAAAGGTTTCCCCTTATAGGTCACTTGTTTTTCTCTTGTGAATTTCAGGATTTTGTCTTTGGTTAGGGTGTCTAGCATTTTAACTATGATGTTGCATGGAGAGTTTCTTTTCTGATCTTGTCTGTTTGGAGTTCTGTGTGCTTTTTGTATTTGTATTGGTTTGTCTTTTTTTAGTTTGGGGAAATTTTCATCTATTATTCTGTTGAAGATCTGATCAATACCATTCTCTTGGGATTCTTCCCCTTACTCTATTCCTATGATGCAGAGGTTTGATCTTTTTCATAGTGTCCCACATTTCCTGGTTGTTCCACTTTTGCATATTTTTAAATTTTTCATAATCTTTACTTGAGGTTTTTAGTTGTTCTTTGTTATCTTCCGGGTCTGATATTCTTTGATCTGTTTCCTCCATTCTGCTTCTGACACTTATTCCATTCCTTTCCTCTTGATTGGATGAGTGTTTGATTTCCTTTTCCATTTCCTCTTCTGATTTCTTTAGTATTTCCACTTCATTTTGGAGCTTCTCAATCTCTTCGTGTAACTCTTTGATTCGCTGGCTGGTTTCTTTATCTTTCTCAACATGGGATCTTTTCAGTGTTTCTACTTCCTTCTGGAGTTTGTCATTCTCTCTCTCTTAGTCCTTCTTGAGTACTTCATTCTCTTTTCTTAATTCTTTGATTTGCTCTTTATAATCTTGTACTTCTTTAAGTTTGTGCACAATTGTTCTTTTAATGTCTGTTTCTTGGGCCATCCCCAGGGGGATCCTACTGTAGGAATCTTCCACAGGGTTGGTAGAGCTTGGTGTGGGATTATCCTGCACCTTTCCCATGTTGTCTCTTCTTCATGTCCCTGGCATATGAGCTTCTCCTTGCCTGTATTTCAATGTGAATCCCAAATGCCTCTTCACTGTGTTGAAGGTTTGCTTTGCTTGTCTCCTTCAGATGTCTTCCTTGTTTGTTTGATTGATTTGTTTTTCTCCTTTACTCCTTGCTTATGGAGTGTTGACTTCTCTAAGCTCTAGGCTTTCTATTGGAAGTCTAACTCACACTTCTCTCTCTGTTCTGAAGGTTCTCCAAAGAATCCACTTGGGCACTCCTTCCTTTGGCAATACCAGTTGGGGGGGGGTTGCTGTTTAGCCAGCATCCCAGTACCTGTGCTTCAGGTGGTCTTGAGAGATCCCCGATCTCAATACTCACACAAACCCACCTTTTATACCAGCTGGGAGGACAACTCAGCTCCCACAGCCACAAAAGCCAGTCAAGCCAAAGACAACTAAATGAAATCAAACAACAATCTGCCTTGCTGAAGCACCCAGCTCCTACCTGTACTTTAGGTGGTCTTGGGAGATCCCAGATCCTATGGACATTTTTAAATAATGTGTGTACCAATTTAAGGAAGGGAAAAGAGGAAGTGTCTGTCAGTTTGTAATTGTATTTGGTTAAATTCTCTCAAAGTGATTTAATATCTAAATTGTTTACAGTGCCTCATTTACTTACACTAACCCCTTATACATTCAAGATTAAAACTTAGATAATGTAAATACTATAATAAAATTCTTTATAAGTAAACTCAAACCAAAGATCATTTTAATTTTTACCATAATTATGTGTTGAATAGCAAAACTAAATAGTATTTGTTGAATAAAACTTATTGAAAACACAGTTTAGCTTTTCATTCTCAAACATAAATTCTTGTAGAAGCTGGAAAAATCTCCTAGCCTTTTTATTTAAGAAATTCCCCTATGTCTACCATAAGTTTCTACTTAACATACCTAATATTCTTTGAAATCAAAACATATTGTTAGTGATTATTTGCAAATGTTTCATGTGCTTCTCTTCATTTGAGGTAATCAAATAAAATATTTAAGGTATTTATATTGGCAATGCCTCAAGTAAAACAATGATTTTTAGTAAACCAGCTAAATTGTTCTGGCTACTAGAGAATTATGCATCAACTTATTGTAAAGAAAAATTGCAACAAAGCAATTTAAGGCAATGCGATATTGTTATTGTTCAAATGGATGGAATCTGTTGCATATGTACTTTCTTGGGAGATTAAGTAAATTTTTGATAATTGAATTCTATTTCTTACATATCTGTGAGGTAGACTCTCCTTGCCTGTATAGCAATCAAGCAATAGTTCAGAGGATTCTAGCAGATTTCCTTAGGGCAGACAGCAATATAAAAGAGGAATAAGATCTCATTTTGAAAAAGTGTGACTTTTTATTAAGTCAATAAAAGAAAGGTGGAGTTAAGAATTCTCTGGAAGATTTCAAAGGCTTCAATTAAGAAAGGCTGTAGAATTTATTATGGAACAAATAAGAGTCAATCAGACTTCTGTGTGTAGTGCTACACTGTCCACTGCAGCTCTTCCAGTTTGTAAGCCTAAGTTCAAACACTTTATAACACTGTCCACATTCTATTCAGTTTATAGAAAGAAAATTTAGCCATATCCTAGAATATAAAATTACATTATAAGAGGCAAAAAGGATGATAAGAACAAAATGCGGTGGTAGACCATTTATTCCTCATAATATTGTCCACCATCTTCATGAATACATTGATTAAAAGGAAGTAAGGAGGCAAAAATTTTAATAACAAAAATACAGCTCTACTACTGTATTTGCTTAAAAATCAAGCCTTTTATAATGTCTTTCTCCAAACTCTAAGCACTTACAACTTTAAAACAATAAAAAAATTCATAATTTATATAGTCAAATGAGCAGTATTAAATTTTAGCTGGTGAAGTTGAATAAGTTGTAATTTTAAAATATTATGGTTGCTTTTATAGAATCCTTATGAAATTCACCTCAACTTTTCTAAGCTTTTCAATTGACATGTTTTAGAAGATTATGATCAACAGTTTTTTTCATGTTTTAGTGTTTAACATAGTGGAAAAAATACTGCTAATTTTATTACCATGGATGGCTAGTTAGAAACAGCTGTCTTTATTAAGAAAATAGATCTATATTGAAGCAGTGTTCTCAGACTTCAGGATCACCCCCAGAGACTTTTGAAAGTACACCAATGTCCTTTCTGCTTAAGTTTGTGATTCCTGCCAGGAATTTGGATTGGAGCAAGAATATTTTCAAATTTTTGAAGTTCTATGTTGATTATCATGGTGTTGAACCTGGAATGACAATTTTAGGAGTGGTGCTATGAAGAATAAATATTCTCATTTATAATCATTTTGGGCTGCTGTGAAATGTGAATGTGTATATCCTTGGGCCTAATGTTTAGATAATGGAATTCTATATGAGCAAGAACAGCTGGACTTTTCACATAACTCCCTAAGAACAGTGAGGAACCAAGATGAATGCTTAGCCACCCCGGCATTTATCGGGCATAGTGACCAAGGCCTATAATCTCAGCACTCAGAAGACTGAGAAAGGAGGATGGATGCAAGTTTGATGATGATCTGGCCACATGGTAAGATCATCTAAGAACAGAAAATATATTTTTATTTATTTATTTTTCTGGGGGAGTGATTTTATTTTGTATTAAATTTTTATGATTTCATACACACTACCGGATATATATATCCTTCCCCATCAGAATCCTCCCCTGGACCTTCCACTGGATTCCATGCATTCTGTCATTTATGTTAAGGACTAACAAGCCAAGTTAGTGTACTCTGAAGCCCCTCATTGGAAATTCATCCACTGGGTTCCAGTCAGCCTATCTAGAGTCACTCCCTTAATGAAAATCAGTTCTTCCTCATCCAGTAGTAATCAGCCGCCTAGTTCTTTGGCTAAGATTGAGATCTGCCCCCCATTCCCACACTTATATACTAGGATTTTGTCTGCTTCGTTTTCAGGGGTCTTGTGCATGCTATCAACTTTGTTGTAAGTTCAAATGAGCAAGGTCCCAGGAGCCTATAAGTCTCTGTTTCCACATGGTCATGCACTTCTTCCCCTTGCTCTTAAAATCTTTCTACTGCCTCCTCTTCCACAATTACCTAGAGTGAAGAAAAGCACATACAACATTTGCGAATAATCACTAACAGTATGTTTTGATTTAAAAGAATCTTAGGTATGATAATTAAGTAGAAACTTATGATGGACATAGGGGAGTTTCTTAAATAAAAAATGCTAGGGGATTTTTCCAGCTTCTATAAGAATTTATGTTTGAGAATGAAAAGCTAAAGTGTGTGTGGCCAGTTTGTGAACTCTGTTATCTTCTTCATCTACTATAAAAGAAGCTTCTTTGATGAGTGCTGACTAGCATATGGGTTTTAGATACAAAGACCCATATTTAGTACATAGTAAGAAATTCCATTTGTGGGGCTGGAGAAAGAGTGGAGCAGTTAAGAGAACTGGCTGTTCTCATAGAAGACCTGGGTTTGAATCATAACAACCACATGACAGGTAAGAACTATCCTTAACTCCAGTTATAGGAGAATCTGATGTCCTCTTCTGACCTTCATGGCATTGCACATCATGGGTGGTACAGTCAGATACATGTAAGAAATACATTCGTACAAATAAAATAAAGAAAAAAATAAAAAAAAAATACATTCTTGTAGGGATGTGGCAACCTTGGGGTTTTCTTTAAGATCTATGATCACTCCAGTCCTGTGAATTTGTCTATATTTACAGTATCACACATGAGTTTCCTCTCATTAGATAGGCTTAGGTACGATTAGGTAGTTTTCATTACTCCCAAGACAAAACTGCCACTACTGTTCTAATGCAGTTTGCTGTGCCTGTTACTATTGTGGTTATTAGGCCTTAACTCTAAACTATGAGAGGTAGCCTTCAGAGAGTTGGCTTCCAGCTCATTTCCAGATCCATTCCCCCTCACTTTCTGGAGCTCCTTCTTACCCTTTACAACTACAGTTCCTTCTGTAACCCTCTTCTACCCCTCTCTTTTAGATACACCCATTTTCCCATCCCCGCCTTGATATCACCTGTTTCCTGTTGTCCTTCTCTCTCAGGCTCCTTCTTCCCCTTTACATCCTTGGTTCCTTTCCATTTTCCTGGCTCCTGCAGTTACATCAGGATTATTATTTCTGATTATACATTATATATAATGACCTGGTGCTAGAATCCACAAATGAAGGAAAACATATATTGCTTGTTTTTTTCTGAGTCTGTGTTACTTCAGTTAGTATAACAGTTTCTAGTTCCATCTATTTACTTGCAAATGTCAGGATTTCATCTTTCTTTACTGCTGATTAGAACTCCATCGTATAAGTGTATACGTATAACACATTTTCATTATCCAATCATCAGTTGAGGGACATTTAAGTTGCTTCTGTTTCTTGGCTACTGCAAAAAGAGTGGCAAAAATCTTGGATATAAGGGACTCTGCAGTAGGATGAATCCTTTGGGCATATAACAAGGCATGGTATAACTGGACTGGCTCCTATATGTTCATTTTCAGTTTTTTTTTTTTTTTTTTTTTTTTTTTTTTTTTTTTTGTCTGTTTTGATGACAGGGTCTCCCTGTAGCCCCAGCTGTCTGGAACTCACTCTGTAGACAGGCTGGCCTGACTCACAAAGATCCGCCTGCTCTGCCTCCCAAGTGCTAAGGATTAAAGGCGTGCGCCACCACGCCCGGCTTCAGTTTTTTTTTTAAAGAGTTCTGCACACTGCTTTCCATAGTGGTTGCACAAGTTTATAATCTCACCAGGAATTAATGAGAAAACAAAGGCAGTAAGTATAGAGGACATTCTAAATGAGACACCAGTTACTCAAGAATTAAGGTAACAAAGAGACATGTAGTACTCATTAAACTGAATAGCTACTGAAAAACAAAGAAACAACCAAGAAAGTGAAGAGAAAACCCACGGAGTGGGAGAAAATATTCACAAGGGCCACATCTTAAATTATTTTAACATTCAGAATCTATACAGATCTCAAAAAAAAAAAAAGAAAAAACAACAACAAAGAATAAAGAAGACAAATGAACCAATTAAAAGATGGGCTATAGATCAGAACAGAGTTCTGAAAGGAAGAAATAAAGATGGCTATGAAACATCTTAAAGTGTTCGACATATTTAGGAGCTAGGGAAATACAAATTAAAACTACTTTAAAATTCCATCTTACCGGGCTGGAGAGATGGCCTAGCGGTTAAGAACGCTGACTGCTCTTGCAGAGAACCCGGGTTCGATCCCCAGCACCCACATGGCGGCCGAGAACCGTCTGAAACTCCAATTCCAGGAGAACTCCAGTTCCAGAGGAATCCGACACCCTCTTCTGACCTCCGCAGCATTGCACGACAGGGGTGTACAAACTTGCATGCAGACAGTACATTCATACACATACGGAAATAAATAAAATTAAAAAAAAAATTCCATCTTACCCCAGTCATACTGGTTAAGATCAAGAGAATAAATTATACCCAATGCTGGGAGGATAAGGAAACATATTTTTAAACTGATAAATTTTAATATCTTTAGAAGATATTTTGTAAATTATTTCATATTTCTGTTAAATCTTAATTGCAAATTTATCTTGGGAGAAATCAATTCCATTAGTCTATCAGACAGGATAACACTTTCATATGACAAATTTTGTATAACAAAGGAGGTCCAAATCTAAAATCAAAATACTGCAATCAGTAAACAGTCTATGTGACAATACTAGACTAACTAGGACAACTTGACTACAAGGAATTTGCATAGGATTTTGGAATTGGTAAATGAATCAGCAATAAAAATGGATTCAGTAAAAATGAGGGATGATTATAATTGTAGTTTTATCAAAAGAATGGGATTCTATGATTCATCTTCATGATAATCAATATATATCTTTCAAACAGAACAGATCCTTGACAAAATCCGATAAGGTTCCCTCTTTCTCAGATAGCACAAAATTTTTTATTGACAGTGCTTGTATTTCTGTTATTTTTTTTCAGCATTTTAGTAGCCTAAATTATTCACATATAAGTTATATAGCATTGGAGAAAATACAAGAAGTATAAAAAGCAGACAACTTTGAAATAACACAAAGTGGCACTATTAAAGGTACAAGCAGGTCATTAAATAGATGTAATGGTATATGTGTAAGGTAGGATAGAAAATAAGGAAATAAATGAGTACAAGCTAACAAAGAATATAAAATATGTTTCATTAATTAAAAATTCCAATTACCCAGGAAAGGTTCAGGGCAGGCCTGCAATCACAAGACTCAATAGGTCAAGGCAGGTGAGATTGAAACCAGCCTGGGTTATAAAGTGAAATTTTTACCTCAAAAATTCAAAAAAATTACAAACTATTAAGCAACATGTCCAAATATCACCAAGAGGACCATTTCAGCCTTCCCTTCATGGTACCTTTCTTTCCTTATGTCTCTTGATAAACATAAGCTCTCCATTTTCATGTGTATAATTGTGAACTATATTCACAATCCCAGGCTCAAGTGTAGAAGGCTACACCATTTCTATAGCTGATCTTTAAAAAATACCGCTTATTTATTTATTTTTTGAGTATCTGAACATCTCATATAATGGTTTCCAACCAAACTCAGTCCCCTCTATGTCCCACCCCTCGTCAGAACTCATGCATCACAGCATTTCTATTTCAAGTAATTTTTACATAATGTTTAATATTGTTTCTACATTTGAATAATCATTTAGGAAATATATGTTAATTCTTAATGATCAAAACATTCCTGTATCTTTAAAAAATACAACTTATATTATTTTACAATGTAGCATTATTAGATAGAAATACTTAAATGCTGTAATATATTCATTAAAAACCACTTGTATTTAAAGTCAGAGCATTAATAAAAATATTCTGCCTAGGCATAATGACATATGACTTTAATCCCAACATTTGGGAGGCAGTGGCAGACAGATCTCTTTGGTCTACATAGTGAGTTCCAGGCAGACTAAGGTTATAAGACAGATCCCATTTTAAGCAAACCAAACCAAACTAAGCCAAGCCAAGCCAAACCAATCCAAATCAAACCAAACCAAACCAAACCAAACCAAACAAAATACTAACCAAAAGGATCCCCCAAAAACAAAACAAAAAATTCAAATAAAGTAAATAAATAAAACAACAAAAAATGTATTCTGAGTTGGTTCTTTGAAAAGATTAACTAGGTAGACATTTAGACAAATTTACCAAAAGAACAGGAGAGAGGATTTAAATTAATAAACTCAAAGATGAAAAGAGAAACATTAAAACGTATCCTTAGGAAATTCAGAAAATCATGAGGACAGTGTTAAGTACCCTTAAAAGACTCAAAATGAGTGACATCCACCTGACTGAGTCATACCACTCCTAGGTATATACCCACAAGACTCATCCTACTGCAGAGATACATGGATATGTATGTTTATTGCAGCTCTCTCACAATAGTGAAGAGCTGGAATCAACCCATGTTGCTTTGAGTAGATAGAGAAAATGTGATAAATCTACACAATGGACTTCTATGGAGTGGTAAAGAAAGATGACATCATAAACTTTGCAGGTAAATGGATGGAACACGAAGCCATTATGCTAAGTCCCAGAAAAGAAAAACGATGTATGAAGTGCCTCATTTGTGGATGCTAGCATCGATTCTCTCTTTTGAAGGTGAACTGAATAATTCCTATTTATTTATCTGCTTTTTAATAAATGTAATTCCTGATGTTATTTATCAATGTGCTATGTAATGTGGAAAATAAAGTAACATTGTTTCTTTACCTGCATACAATCCTACTATCAAAATATAAAAACATGATTTGAAATTAACCTCCAGTTTATTTTCAGAATTCATAATTTTGGTATATCTGTGACATCCATATAGGCATATTTTGGAACATTTTTCAATAATAACTCTAAACATCAATGGCCTAAATTCCCCAGTCAAAGGCCTGTTAGTGGAATAGATGAAGAAAGAATATCCATCTTTTTGTTGTCTTCAGGAAACTCATCTCAAATTCAAGGAGAGACACTGAGGGTAGAAGGATGGAAAAATGATAATATCCAAAGATAGACTTCAAATTAAAACTAATCTGAAGATGCAAAGAGGGAAACTTCATTCTTATCAAAGGAATAATTGACTAAGAAGATACTATAATCATGAACAAATATGCACCCAATTTTACTCTAGTACACTTAATTTCATAAAAACAGAATTATATGACTTTAAAATACAGATTAACCCCAACACAGTAATAGTAGATGATATAAATACCATTATACATAATACACAGGTCAACTGAAAAAATATAAACAGAGAGACATTTGAATTTCATGACATCATATATAATATGTACCAACAGACATATACAGAATAGTCCACCCAAGCACAGAGAATACACTTTCTACACAGTAGCCTATGCAACTATCTCTAAAATTGACCACATACTGGGACACAAAACAAACCTCAACAAATACAAAAAAAATTTTAAAAATTCCATATATCCTATCAGACCACAGTGTTACTAAACTTAAAGTCACCAGCAACCAAAGATCTAGTAACTACTTAAACTCATGGAGATTAAACAACACACTGAATAATGAATGGATCAAAAATTAAAAAGAAATAATTTCTGGAAATAACTCTAAGTGCCTACATTAAAAAAAATCAGGAAAAGCACCTATCAGTGACTTAAGATCACAAATAAAATTGTAGAAAGGCAAGAAAAAACCAAATCCATACCTTGTAGACATGAAGAAATATCAAAACTCAGAACATAAATTAATGATATAGAAAGGAAGAAAACTACAAAGAATCAAAGAACCAAGAGTTGGTTCTTTGAGAAGCTAAACAAGATAGATCCTTAACACAGGTAATTAAAATAAAGAAAGAGCAAATGCAAATTAATAAAATCAGAGATAAAAGTAGAAACATCACAACAGACACCAAAAAATTAAGAACATTACAAAAGTTAAAAAAACTTTATTAAATTTGAAAATTATATATATATATATATCTATATATCTATATATATATAAATTTATAAAAAAAGAAAAAAAAAAAAAAAAAAAAAAAAAAAAAAAAAAAAAAAAAAAAAAAAAAAAAAAAAAAAAAAAAAAAAAAAAAAAAAAGTGCCCAGGTCCAGATGAATTCACAGCAGATTTCTACCAGATAGTCAAAAATGATCTACCAACAATACTGCATAAATTACTCAAAATGATAGAACAGAGGGAGAAGTCCCAACCCCTTCTATGAAGCCTGTATCTTTCTGACTCCAAAACTCGGTAAAGATGCAACAACAAAATACCCATAGGCCTATATCCTTATTAAACATAGATACAAAGATCGTCAAAAAAAATAATACTAGCAAACTGCACGAAGACACAGTTAAAAAACATAATTCACCAGAACCAAGTTGGCTTTAATCCAGAGACACAGCAAAGATTCAATATACATGAATTCACAGATGCATTAAATTACAAGTGGGTTAAAGACAAAAAAATCACATGGTCATCTCAAAAGACACAGAAAATGCTTTTGATAAAATTCAACATACCTTCATGTTAAAAGTCTTAGAGGAAATTGGACTGAAAGGAACATATCTCAAAATAATAAAAGCTATATAAAACAAAACCATGGTCAACATCATTCTAAAAAAAGAAAAACTAGAAAAATTCCCATTAAAATTAGGAATCAGACAGGGTTGTCCATTATGTACACTCCTTTCAATTTTGTGTTTGAAATTCCTGTGATTCCATATGAATTTTAGGATTTTTTTCCTAGTTCTGAAAATAATGCCACAGAAAGAAATCAAAGCAATAGCAATTGCATGAGAAGAGATCAAATTAGGTCCAGGCATGGTGCCACATGCCTGTAATCCCAGCACTAGGGAGGTAGAGGCAGGTGGATATATGTGAGTTCAAGGCCAGCCTGGTCTACAAAGTGAGTTCCAGGACAGCTGGGCCTACAGGGAGACCCTGTCTCAAAAAGACATAAAAAGGAGATCAAAGTATAAATATGGGCAGACAATGTGATCTTATACATAAGAGATCCCAAAACTTCTACCAGAAAACAAAGGAATTATTTATACTTTCATAAAAGTGGCAAGATCTAAAATTAAGTTACAAAAATCAATAGCCTTCCTTTTTTTAATAGCCTTTCTATATACCAATAACAAATCAGAAAAAAAATCATTCAAGGAAACCCCTTCCAATCACAATAACCTAAAAAAGATATTCAAGGAAACCTTCCCATTTATAGTCAAAAAATTAAAATATTTAGGGATAAACCTAACAAAAGGCATTAAAGATCTCTACAGTGAATTTCAAATCCTTAAAGAAAGATATAGAGGAAGACAGCAAGTCATAGGAAGGACTTATCATTCTCATGGACTGGTAGAATTAATATTGAGAAAATGATCATCTTACCAAAACCAATCTAGAGATTCAATGCAATACTAATCAAAATACCTATGACATTCTTCTCAGAGATAGGAAAAAATAACATAAAATTCATATGGGATCACAAAAGATTCTGGAAATTGTGTCTCATGTCTTTGAAGAATGGAAAAAACAGTGGCAGCCACAGAGTAGCACTTGCCAATGAGACACAGCTTTTTTAACTCTCCAATATGGACTGAAGACTCATGTCTCTCCAAGAATCCTCCAAACCTTCAATGCCAGATGGGTAGTACTGAGACACCCAGCTTGTGGACTGAGCAGCTATGGGGATTTCAGCCTCGTCAGAGTATAGATAGACATTGTTGGACTACCTGGGCTGTATCATGGAGGCCAGTACAGGAAGATCAAGACAGGATATGTGCTAACTGGACTTCATTTGAGGGACCATGGGAGGGAAAGACCCCAGTGTGGAGCACAGGGCAAAACTGACTTTTTTTTTTTTTGTCTTTTTACTAAGAATAAGATGGAATCTTAAAGTGAGTTTTGTCTGTATTTTTCTAATTTCTAAGAATGTTTAGAAAAGGGACACAAGTGGGCAAGAAGCCTAACAATCTACTTTCTTTGGAGATGTCGTTTTGGACTCTGAACCTTTCAGGCTGTTTCCTTTCATGGGTTGGCAGTTATCCTGAAATAACCTTTTACTCCCACTGATGTAATATAAGCAGTTAGATATACAGACATTTAAAGAGCACTAATTATTATGGTAGGTTACATCGGTATAGATACAGATGTAAGGAAAGAAATAATGAGAAGCCCACATGCAACATAATACTAAATGGAAAAGAAAATTGAAAACATTTCCACTAAAATCAGGAACAAGTCAAGGATGTTCACTCTCTCCATCCCTGTACCAAATAATGCTTGAAATTTTACCTAGAGCTCAAAGACCCATGAATGAGAAGAGGGATACACATTTGAAAGATGCCAAAGTGTCCTTATGTGCTTTGGTCTGATTCTACATACAAAATCCCATAAAGACTCCAGTAGAAAACTCCTGGAACTAAAAAACACATTCGGAAAATAACAGGATATAAAATTAACACATAAATATCAATAGCCTTCCTTATACCAAAACAAACAAACTGAGAAAGAAATCAGGGAAACCATCCAGTTCACAACAGCCTCCAATACCATAAAATATCTTGGAATAAATCTGACCAAAGAAGATACTAGATGCTGTAAAATCCTCATCTGTTCACATATTGGGAAGAATTACATTATCCATCATGATTAAAATTAATAAATGGAATTTCGAGACACTTAAAAGTGTCTTGAAGGAGCTTATCATTTCAGGGAAGAGTCAATCAACAGAATGGGAAAATATATTTACCAGCTATGCACCTAACAGAGGGTTAATATCTACAATATACAAAGGATTCAATAAAATAAACATCAAAATTAAAAAAGAAACCTCAATTAGAAATTGAGGCAAGGATCTAAATTGAGAGTGCTCAAAAAATGAAATACAAATGACCAAGAAATATGTTTGAAAAACTTCAGTCACCAGGAAATTCAAGTTAAACCACTTTTAGAATTCATTTTATCCCAGTCAAACTGGTTAAGACCATAGGAGTGGGACTTCCCGGGAAACAGATATAGAATGCAGTTATAAAACTGAGGAAATGAAACAATGAGGTGGGGAGGATTAAATGGGGTATGGAATGGGAAGGCAGGGCTGAGGGGGAAGTACGGAGAGGGATAACTAAAAATGAAAGCCCTTAGAAAAATCATATGGAAATGTATCACTATAGAAGCTTCTTATTTATTTATTTATTTATTTATTTATTTATTTATTTATTTATTTATTTATATTTTTTATGTCCATTTACAACTTTAATACGATGGGTAGATCTAAATATCTTGAAGTGACAATAGATGGTGTCAAAATATGCTGAAAGAGTATATCAACAGCTTTTAACCCTGTTAGTATTTCATAGAACCAAAAATATTTCTGATTCCTCTGTCAGAAGCCTTCTTGAATCTTGACCCAATTTGCTGGGATAATTTAAGAATGTAAAAGTTGCTTTTTATTTTTTTATTTTTATTTTTTGATAATAGGTCATAAGTAATGAGCACAGGCATCCTTCATGTAAAACCAATTTGCAAGTAGCTATGCCCAAACTTACACAACCCGAGGCCCCCATTGTCCAGCTGGGGGAGCTTATATATACTATCATGTTGCTCACCATGCCCCCTTTTCCGCGGATTGTTCCCTAGGCTTTATAAAAGGGACACAAGTGGGCAAGAAGCTGAACAGTCTACTTTCTTTGGAGATGTCGTTTTGGACTCTGATCGGTTCAGGCTGTTTCCTTTCATGGGTTGGCAGTTTATCCCGAAATAACCTTTTACTCCTACTGATGAAGCACAAGCAGTTAGATATACAGGCATTTAAACAGTACTAATTATTATGGTAGGTTACGTTGATATAGATACAGATGCTTGGATGGTATGCTAATCCATGGACAATAGCTTTTCTGTGAAAGCTGACAAGGTCTTACTGTGCCTTATAACATCTTCTAACCACTAGAGGATTTAAGCTTGTGGCACCAGCCCTGAATTATTCCTCCAAGGAGAGAGCTAATAGCCAATTAGATTTGGGATATAAAGACATTTGGCTGCGACTGCTGCACAGTATTTCCAGGCAGGTGAGGTGTAGCTGATGTTGAAGGAAGAGTCTTGCTTGACTCAAGTAGACCAATATTTGCTTTGTTGACTTAGTGGCCTTTGGTAACACTCTCTGGCATTGCAGAGGCCATCTGTACACTTGAAGGCCTATGGTCTTGATATATCTTCCCCATGCTTATACCAGGTCTTTGACAGCAGGGCCTTACCTCCTCTCTTCTTGCAGGTATCCCAGTTTTCTGGCAAAAAGCCTTTATCTTTTTGGGGGCTTGGATCCTCTAGCTAACATCTCCTTGTCTGAATAATCCATTTCTGATAACAGAGCTCTCCTGTATTAATATATTTTACTCAATTACCCAACTTATATAGACTTTAGCATTATATTTGGCTCTGAATAGAGAATTATCCTTTCACAGTTCCTATGACTATCAGTCAATTAAAGAAGGAAACTATATTGCTTTTATAAGAGATTACCTCTATAACAGACAGCTCTAATTTACATTTAGGGAATGACTTCATTACCATCATGTTTCTCTTTGTCCTACGAAAGGGAGGTAAGGAAGTCTCTTATATTAAAAACTTTATGGCACCTGAAAGGTAAAGTTCATTAGGACACATTATAAATAGTTGTTACAGTTAGGGTCCACAGAGATGTTTGATGCCTGTAGTAGTCTGAGGGTTTTCTTCCTTTTAAATTTTTTATTTATTTATTTATTTTTATGTGTATGAATGTATTGTCTGCATGCAGGTCTGCGCACCCGTGTCGTGCGATGCCGCGGAGGTCAGAAGACGGTCTCGGATTCCCCTGGAACTGGAGTTCTCCTGGAACCGGAGTCACAGACGGTTCTCAGCCGCCATGTGGGTGCTGGGGATCGAACCCGGGTCCTCTGCAAGAGCGGTCGTCGCTCTTAACCGCTAGGCCATTTTAATGTTTAGCTGGGCCAACTTTTCTGCATTAAATTTACTCAAGCAGTTTATCATTTCCATGTATGTTTGTTAATTTGGGACGCTCACTTAATTCCTTTAGTTAATTATCCTACTGGTCGAAGTGAAAAAGAAAGGAAAATGTTACAAGTTGATAATGTTCTAAAAACCACAAAATTTTGTAGAGAATATTTGTGTACATTAACCCCAAAGTGTTGTTATACAAATTTTCAGTGAAGCAGATGTGGACTACTATTTTTATTTCCAATTAGCTTAAAATGTATTACATTTTTTATTAATCTTTTCACCAATGTTGTTTAATATAGGACGTCTTTACTTTCACTAAGACCTAGAATACCATATAATATGTAGACAAAATTTGGGCAAATTTGGAATACTGTTAAAAACTCACATCAATTAACACTATACATTAATTCTAATGTAGACCATGTCCCCCTCCCAACCCTCCCACCCCACCAGATTCACGGTTTCAGTCAGTTCTTGTTGCAGTCTTTCCTGTTGTTGTTTGTTGATTCCAATATGCATTCACTCCCCACACAGAATATTTACAACAGGTTTATTGGTGCTAGCATCCAACAGATGGAGGGATTACATTCATCATTTGTTTTTGTTTTTTTTTTTTATTAATTTTATTTATTTCTGTATGTGTATCAATGTACTGTCTGCATGCAAGTTTGTGCACCCGTGTCGTGCAACGCTGCGGAGGTCAGAAGAGGGTATCGGATTCCCCTGGAACTGGAGTTCTCCTGGAATTGGAGTTTCAGACGGTTCTTAGCCGCCATGTGGGTGCTGGGGATCGAACCGGCGTCCTCTGTAAGAGCGGTCAGCGCTCTTAACCGCTAGGCTATCTCTCCAGCCCCTCATCATTTGTTTTTTTGGCACTGTGTTACTTCACTTAAGATCATTTCTTCCAGTTCCATCCATTTACCTGCAAATTTCATGATGTCACCTTTCTTTACCACTGCATAGAACTCCATTGTGTAGATATACCACATTTTTCTCTATCCACTCATCAATTGAGGGGCATTTTGGTTGGTTCTAGCTCTTCCTTATTGTGAAGAGAGCTGCAATAAACATGGCTGTACATGTATGTCTGTGGTATGAAGAGTCTGGTGAATATAGTCCCAGAAGTGCTATGGCTGGGTCTGGTGGTAAGCTCATTTTGAGTCATTTAAGGGTTCTCCATACTGCTTTCCATAGTGGCTATACAAGTTTGCATTCCCACCAGCAGTGTTCCCCTTTCCCCACACCCTCTCCAGCATTTAGTATCATTTGTTTTCTTTATCCTTGCCAGCCTTATCGGGGTGGGGTGGTATCTTAAAATGGTTTTAATTTGCATTTCCTTAGTTATTAGAGATGTTGAACACTTTTTAAGGTGTTTCTCTGCCATCTCTATTTCCTCACTTGTGAAGTCTCTGCTCAGCTCTTTACTCCATCTTTTGAGTGAGTCATTTGTTTTCTTCTTTGTTTTTTGAATAGTTTATATATTCTGGAGGTTAATGCTCTGTCAGATGTATCAGCAGTGAAGGGTTCCTCACACTCTGTGGGTTTTTACTTCCCTTCCCTTACTGTTTCTTTTGCTGTACAGAAACTTTTGAGTTTAATAAGGTCAATTGTCCTGCTTTATTTCCTGAGCAGCTGCTGACTGATTTAGAAAGTCTTTTCCTACACCTATGTCTTGGAAGTTGGTGCCAACCTTTTCTTCTATCACCTTTAGAGTTTTGGGTTTCACATTGAGGTCTTTGATCCATTTGGAGTTGATTTTTTTACAGGGTGAGAGGTAGGGGTTTAATTTTATTTTTCTACAAGTGGTGATCCAGTTTTGCCAACACCATTTGCTGAAGAGGCTGTCTTTCCTCCACTGAGTCTTTTTGGCCCCCTTGTCAAATATGAGGTGGCTAAAATTATATGTGCTCAAGTTTGGATCTTCAGTTTTGTTCCATTGGTCTACTGGTCTGTTTTTGTGCCAGCACCAGGCTGTTTTTATCACTATAGCCCTGTAATATAGTTTGATGTCTGGTAGAGAAATCCCCCCGGTATTGTTCTTTTCTCTTAGGGTTGCTTTGGCTATTCGGGGTCTTTTGTTGTTCCAAATGAATTTAAGAATTTTTTTTTCCAAGCCTGTGAAGAATGTTTTTGGGATTTTAATTGGGATTGCGTTGAATCTGTATATTAATTTAGGTAAAATGGACATTTTTACTATATTAATTTTTCTGATCCATGAGCATGGGAGGTCTTTCCATCTTCTGATGTCTTCTTGAATCTCCTTCTTCAGGAGCTTATAATTTTTGTTGTAGAGATCTTTAGTGGTTTTGGTTAGGTCTATTCCTAGGTATTTTATTGTTTTTGAGACTATTGTGAGTGGGAAGGAGTCCTTGTATTCCTTCTTCAGTTTCTTGTTGATGGTGTAGAGAAAGGCTACTGATTTTTAAGGTTAATTTTGTAACCCGCTACTTTACTGAAACTTTTAATCATTTCTAAGAGTTTTCTTATGGAGTTTTTAGCATCCCTTAGGTAAACTATCATAGTGTCTGCAAAACGGGATAGTTTTACTTCCTTTTTTCCAATTAGTATTCCTTTAATTGCCTTTTCTTGTCTTATTGCTCTAGCCAGTGTTTCAAGCACTATATTGAAGAGAAGTGGTGACAAGTGGCAGCCTTGTTGGGTTCCTACCTTTATGGGGAATCCTTCTAACTTATCTCCATTTAGGATGATACTGGCTGTGGGTTTCTTCTATATGGCTTTGATTATATTGAGGAATGATCCTTCCAGTCCAATTCCCTCTAAGACTTTCATCATGAAGGGATGCTAGATTTTTGTCAAAGGCCTTTTCTGCCTAGATTGAGATGATGGTGTGATTTTTGTCCTTCAGTCCATTTATGTGTTTTATGATATTTACTGATTTTCGTATGTTGAACCATCCCTGCATCTCTGGTATGAATCCAACTTGATCACGGTGAATGTTCTTTTTGATGTGGGTCTGTAATTGGATTGTGAGTATTTTAGTGAGAATTTTTGCATCTTAGTTTATTAATGACATGGGTCTGTAGTTCTCTTTTTTTTTGGTTGCATCCTTGCCTGGTTTTAGTATTAGAGTGATGTTGGCTTCATAGAAGGAATTTGGGAGGTTTTCCTCTGCTTGTATCCTTCTGAATAGTTTTAGTAATAATGGTTGTAAGTCCTCTTTGAATGTTTTATAGAATTCTGCTCTGAAGCCATCTGGACTTGGGCAGTTTTTAGTTGGGAGGACTCTTATTACATATTCAATTTCTTCATATGTTATGGGTCTGTTTAAGCTGTCAATCTCCTCTTGGTGTAGCTTTGGTGATTCCCTGGATTGCAGATATTCATCCATTTCTCTTAGGTTTTCAAATTTGCTAGATTACAGGTTTTTGAAGTATTCCTGTATGATTATCTGGATCTTTTCACTGTCTGTAGTGATATTTCCCCTTTTCTCCTGAATTCTATTGATTAGGAGTTGCTCTTTCTTTCGGTTAACTGGGCTAGGGGTCTGTCTATCTTGTTTATTCTCTCAAAGAAACAACTTTTGGATTCGTTTATTTTTGTATTGTTTTCTTTGTTTCTATTTCATTGATTTTCTGCTCTGATTTTTGTTATTTCTTCCTGTCTGTTGAGTTTAGCATTCATTTGTTGTTGTCTTTGTAGTGTTTTTAGCTGCAGTGTTAGTTCATTTATCTGTGCTCTTTCTGTTTATTTAATATAGGCACCCAGCACTATAAGCTTCCCTCTTAGGACAGCTTTTAAAGTGTCCCATATATTTTGTTGTGTTGTATTGTCATTGTTATTTAGTTCAAGAAATGCTTTTATTTTTTTCTTTATTTCCTCTTTGATCCATTCACTATTCAGGAGTGTGTTTTTTAGTCTCCATTTGTTCTTGTAGCTAGCAGGACTTATCCTGGTATTGATATTGAGCTTTATTGCACTATGGTCTGATAGAATTCATGATGTTATTTTAATTTTTTGTATTTGTTGAGGTTTTTTCTGTTTCCAAGTATGTGGTCAATTTTGCAGAATGTTCCCTGGGGTGCTGAGTAGAAAGTATATTCTCTGGTGTTTGGGTGGAATACTCAGAAGATGACTGAGGGGTCAACTTCCTTTATTGTATTGATCAGTTCAGATGTCTCTCTGTTTATTCTTTGTCCAGTTGATCTGTCCAACAGACTTTGTGGGGTATTGAAGTCCCCTACTATGAGTGTGTTGGGGTTAATCTGTGCCTTGAGGTCCTTAGAGTTGCATTTTCAAAGGTGAGAGTTGCATTTTCAAAGGTTGGTGCACCAGGGCTTGGTTTCATGATTGTGAAGTCTTCATGGTTCATTTTCCCTTTGATGAGGATATAATGGCCCTCCTTGTCTCTTCTAATTGCTTCTACTTTGAAGTCTATTTTGTCTGATATTAGGATAGCAACTCTTGCTTTCTTTTTAGTCCCATTTGCTTGGAATATTTTTTCCATCCTTTCACTTTAAGTTGCTGCCTATCCTTAAGGGTGAGATAGGTTTCTTGTAGACAGCATATTCATGGGTTCTGTTTTCTAATCCATTCTCCCAGTCTATGTCTTTTGATTGGGGAGTTTAGCCCATTGATATTTAAGGTTGTAATTGAGAGGTATATGTTGCTTCCTTTCACCTTATTATACATTTGCATTTTTTTGTGTAGGTTTCTACCTCTGCACTTCTGTTTTTATTACATTTTTCTTTCAAGGTGCCTGGGGGTAGTTGTTCCTCTCCTCTGTCCTTCGACTTGTTTCAAGCATTCTCTGGAGGTTTGGTTTTCCAAGCATGTATTCTTTCATCTTGTTTATGTCATGGATGATTTTTCTCTTTCCTTCAACTAGGATTAATAGTTTTGCTGGGTATAGTAACCTGGGTTGACATCCATAGTCCTTTAGCACTGGGAATGCTTTGGCCCACGTTCTTCTTGCTTTCATGCTTTGTACTGAAAAGTCAGCTGTGATTCTGATAGGTTTTCCCTTGTATGTAACTTGTTGTTTTTCTCTTGTGGCTTTCAGAATTTTGTCTTTGTTTTGGGTATCTAGCATTTTAACTATGATATGGCAGGGGTAGTTTCTTTTCTGGTCTAGTCTATTTGGTGTTCTACTTGCTTCTTGTATTTGCATGGGTTTTTCTTTTCTTAGTTTGGGGAAATTTTCCTCTATTATTTTGTTGACAATCTGGTCAGCACTATTTTCTTGGGATTCTTCTTCCTCTATCCTTATGATGTGGAGGTTTGATCATTTCATAGTGTCCCACATTTCTTAGTTGTTCCACTCTTGTGTATTTTTAAATTTTTCATAGTCTTTACTTGAGCTTTTTAGTTGTTCTGTGTTGTCTTCTAGGTCTGATATTCCTTTTTTTTTTTTTTTTGCCTCCTTGATTCTGTTTCTGAGGCTTTTTCCCATTCTTTACTCTTGATTGGATGACTGTTCAATTTCCTTTCTTTTTTTTTTTTTTTTGTTCTTCCTGTGTTTTCCTTACAATTTCCATTTTCTTTTGGAGCTTCTCAAACTTTTCTTGTAGCTCATTGGTTTCCTTTTTCATTTCAGCGTTGGATTTTTCAGTGTTTCCACTTCCTTACGGAGTTTGTCATTTTGTCTCTCTAGCTCTTTCCAGAATCTGTCATTTTCTCCTTTTAGTTTATTCCAAAGTTTGTCCTCGTCTTCCTCTAGGTCCTTTCTGAGTTTTTCATTCTCTCCCCTTAGTTTTATGATTTCTTTGAATATATCTGTGATTGTTATTTTGGGATCTGTGTTCTGGGTTACCTCTATGGAGATCCCATTGTAGGGGTCCTCCACTGGCTCCATAGAGTTTGGTGTGGAGTTGTTCTGTGCTTTTCCCATATTGTTATTTCGTTGTGCTCTAGGCATGCAGTTAGCTTTTTGCCTGTATTCTGATGCAAATTTTGAATGCCTTTTCACTTTGTTGAAGGATTGCTTTCCCTGATTCCTTTGGGTGTCTTTGTTATATTCTCCTTATGAATGGAGTGTTGATTTGTCTAGGTTTTAGGCTTTCAATTTTGGTTATATATAGGAAGGTATAGTTTGCTTTTCCCTTTCTGTTCTGCAGGAGCTGGGTGGGTGGGAACCCAGGTGACAGCTTCTGAATACTGTATTCCCTCTGCTGTCAGCCACTCTCTCCTGAATTCCAGTTGGGGGTTCCAGTTGGCAGTGGGGGGTGGGGGGAGTTTGGGTTGCTGACTTAGCCTGCGTGCCGGTACCCTCTGTGCTTGAGCCTCAGCTCTTAGGTCCCAAGGCCTTCAGGGACATCTTTCCCAGTTAGCCGGACCCGCTGGTCCCCTCAGACTCCACTCCTAGCTGGAGCACCAGCAGGGAGTAAGCCGCCACTGAATACCTGCCCTGAACTCTGGGTTCAGCGTAGGCTCCTGGCTCCCAAGGCCTTCCAAGACACCTTTCCCCAGAAACTTCTTAAATTATATACATATACAATATAAAAAGAGATAATATGTGCCAGGCATTTTGGTGCACACCTTTAGTCCCAGCACTCAGGAGGCAGAGGCAGTCAGATCTCTATGAGTTCAAGGTCACCCTGGTCTACAGTGTGAGTTCCAAGCCAGCTGGGACTAAAGAGAGACCCTGTCTCAAAAAGAACCAAAAAAAAAAAAAAAAGAAAGAAAAAGAGAGAGAGAGAGAGAGAGAGAGAGAGAGAGAGAGAGAGAGAGAGATAGTAGTACATAGTCCCTCTGTTAAGAGGGACACTGACCCTTTCAGATATTACAGGCTGACAAATGAGAAGCTCAGTGGTAAGAATTCACTCTCTCTTTTGAGACTGTTTGCCAGGGATCCCATAGACCTTCAAAGAATATTGACCATTGCCACTGTTTTCAGATACCCAGTTGAACATGACAGTAAGACCATATTCCTGAAAATAGTACATACAAAGGGAAATCAATATGGTATTATCTTTAAGACTTCATTGCTACTGGGTAGCTTTCACAGTGCTAGAAGGTGTTATCCATGCTATGGGAAGAGAAATCATCAGTCTTGCCCGATTCTGAACTTTGTCAACTAAAAAAATTGGCCTGAAGGTAAGCACAATATTGGCAAAAAATGTTAGTACCATATCCAATTATTTTCTTATTGTGTTTAATGTCTGATTCATAAGATGAAGCCCATATCTTGTCACCTTTATCATCTAGTCTTGATATTCCATCTTCTATTTGCTTCATTCTGCTGAAGAGGCTTTGTATCATCCTTCCAAATCGCTTATTGAAATTTCAATGAAATCTTTATTTCAGCTTGAGTTTTGTTAAGTTTTTCTCTCTTTTATGAATTCACTTTTCAAACCTGAACTGTCTCCCAAACTAGCACAGCCTATTGCCTCCAAGAATGTGAACATGAGACCCTATTCCTGAAGATAGACCATACTTCATACACAGGACTTGAGCTGAACCTGATCTTGAGACCTCTTGCCTGAATAGCAGCTTCCATATTATTACAATATAGTATGACAAGGGAGAAAACCAGTCAATGATTCCATCAAGCTGCAAAGTCTATGAAACACAGCAATATCCAGCCCAATACTAATCTCGACTGGTGCAGTAGTGGCATATTTAACTTGGAGGGAATCAACAGTAGTCTAATTGGATTTAAGGAAGTCACAAAGGTTAGGAACTAATCTGTGGTGTTGTAAATATAGCCAAATACACATGGCTGGAGAAGCCATAGATCTGAGAAGGGGAAAAAAAAAACCCTACTTTTGTCACATTTCTAGACCAATGCAATTCTTCTTACATTCTCAATAATTTTCCTATGTATACAGACAAATGTACCAGTCACAACTCATCAAAGAAACTGCTTTTTGCAATGGATAGAGACTATTACAGAGTTCCGCAATCGAGTTGGTCAAAGGTGGAGAATAAAGTCTATGCGATGCCCAACACTGAGTGACACATCTAACATGCAACCTGTACTCTTAAGCCTCAGGGAATCTAAAGGAGCAGGGGGTCAGAAGAAGTATTAATGCATCTCTCAGTAACCCAGAAATCCACAACTGGCCAAAGGGCAGACAGTACGAGACTGCAGAGAATTTATCCCTAAATAAATTGCCTCTATCAAACATCTGCCACCCAAGTCTTGGGGAACATTTTGGAAGAGAGTCTAAAAAGACTGAAAGAGGTAGAGGTGGTTGATGACCATAAGGAAATAGAGATTTCCAGGCAGCTGAGAAGTTACTCATATGAACTTTCGGCAATGGTAGCAGCATGTACAAGACCCATGTAAGCTCAACCCTATAAAAACCATGGCTTAGAAGGAAAGAGGTGTGTTAAAAGGCCCCAAATTAACTGAGAAACTTTGGCAACCAATAAGTACTATGAGATGGAGAGTTGGCTCCAAATAACAGGTAGGTCTAAAAATGATAAGATTATACAGTTTTAATCTCACAAAATAGATAAAATTTATGTACATATATTAATATGGATGGTCCTTATTGCAATCATGCATCATATTTTAAAAGCATGTTCCCGCCTGGCGTGGTGGCACATGCCTTTAATCCTAGCACTGGGGAGGCAGAGGCAGGTGGATCTTTGTGAGTTCAAGGCCAGCTGGGGCTACAGGGAGACCCTGTCTCGAAAAGACCAAAAAAAAAAAAAAAAAAAAAAAAAAAAGCATGTTCCCAAGGGTACTAATCTCTGGAATTAGTTTCATGAGTGTCCTTTGCACTTAGAAGAGCTTGGCTTACTGTTCTATCTGGTTACTCTTCTGCTTTCCTTCCATCTAGCTTTTCTGTTAAATCAGCTTGATGAGAGGCCACATTCTCTTTCTTTCTCACAACTCTCACTAATGATAACCATATTTGTATCTTTACAGATGACATCTAGTCATTTAGGAAAACAGTCATTGTTTTCCACAGATCTAATTTCCAATTAACTAGTATCTACATGCTGTAAGTTAGGGTGCAGATAAATATAATGCTGTAGTTCTTACCTTTTTTTATTTTAATTCTTTGTAATTAAAACAAAACGGCAAGTACTCAGACATTAGATAAATCTGTTAGAAACAGATATTCTTTTTTTTAAATTAGTTTTTTATTGATGCTTTGTGGCCTTTCATACCTATTTTCCAATTCAGTTCAGCTTCTTTCCCTTTCCCTCTCCCCCACCCCACCCATCCAGATCATGCATTTCGCCTAACTGTCCTGCATCTTTCTCTCAGTTTTTTTTTTTTTTTTTTTCAGCTATAAGTGATAATCCATGAGTAAAAGCATCCTTCATGTAAACCTATTTGCAGAGCTGTTTGTGCCTAAACCCACAGCCTTCTGGTACCACCATCAGTGGGGGGTGACATGGTTGTTTGTTTCAATCAAGTTGATCAAAGTGAGTGTCCAGCACTACATTGCTAGTAGTTTCACCTTCACCAATCGCAGCCCTTACATTCTACCACGCCCCCTCTCCCGCCACGTTTGTTCCTCGGCTTAGAAAAGGACACAGGTGGATGAGGGTAAAACAGCTCCCTCTCTCTGGATGCTGTTGACTTGACTCTGGTCGAATTCTTGGCTGTTTCCTTTCAGTGGGCTGACAGTTGTCCAGGAATAACCTTCGATCCTACTAATGAGAACAACATTTAGATATATATAGGTATTTAATCAGCACTAAGATTATGGTAGGTTACTTTATAGACACAGATGTTGCCGAATGACTGACTTAACCATGGAGGGAGTATTGACCACCCACTGCAGAGTACCGATGCGCCTCTGGGAAGCAGAGAGTGTTACCAAAGGCCAGCTAAACCAATAAAGCAATATGGGTTCCCTGAGTCAAGCAAGTACTCCACGTCAGCACCAGACTACCCCTACCTGCACTGGAAATCTGGCAGCAGAGGCCAGCCATATACTGTCATATCTCAAATCTAATTGGCTATGGCTCTCCCCTTGGAGAAATAACCCATGGCTGATGCCACAAGTTACATCTCTAAGGTTAGGAGATGTTGTTTAAGCCACAGTAAGACACTTTCATATTTAACGAGGGGGAAAGTTGTAATTCATAGAAACAGATGTCTTTTAAAGCGGTGTAGTGGGTCCCAAACTTCAGCAAGCACAAAAATTTCCCTGATAGCTTGTTAAAACTGATTCCTCTGCCAAAAGACATGTTTTTGCTTCAGTAGTAAGGGTGAACCCAAAGAAACTGAAAGCATCACAGGCAATGGCATTTTGTTGGTCTGATGTTCAAAGATGATGTTCACAAATTCTGATAGTGCATTAGAAGAACTAGGGAGATCATTCAGAAAAATATTGACACTGGACTAATTTTATCCAATGTCAGTTTCTGAGGGTGGATATCTGACATTTATGATCTGATAAATATGTCCAGTAGTTCTAGTATTTAGGTTGCGTTAGTCATTATAGCTAACGGTAGGTAATTCTTTCATATAGATGTCAGAAGTCAGAAGGGAAATGCCAGTGTTCTCTGAAATTTTCTCTCACATTTTAAAGCCATACATAACCACTGGAGGTAAATCCTTCTACAAAACTAAAAAGGGACACAACCCAATTTTATATGCCCTGACACACATAAACAAACACACATACACAAACATACAATAATGACAATTGATGGATAGATACTTGATAGAGATAGATGATGATAGAAGTGATGATAAATAGAGTAGTTAGATGATATTATAGATAGGTGATAGAAGGAACAGGGGAGAAGGATAATATAATAGATACAGACATTTAGAACATTGTTGAAAGTCCAATGCTTTCTCTATTTTAAAAGAATTTTCTCATCTTCATGTATAAGAAATATTTACCTTCATACTTATGTAGAGACCATTTATCTCTTTTAAATCCAATACAGGTAACACATTATAAGAATGGAACTGTTTTTAAGCCAGTCATAGTTATGCATGCCCTTGATCCCAGCATCCATTAGGCAGTCTACCAGTGGAGTCTGGACACCTGGGGATATAAGGACTTGCTCAAAATAAACAGATAAAGAACAAACCAAAAAACAAAAAAAACTTTTTCATTTTGTCTTTGGAAAACTACTCAGATCTGTAGCTGAATTTTAATTGGCTCATTTGCTTTCTGGACTCTGTTTTAAAATTACTTAAATATTTGGGATATTAATCCTTTCATGGAGGGAGCTGGGAAAATATTCTTTCATATTCTAAACAGGCTTCCTTTGTTGTACATCAGCATTTTAGTTTACTGGGGATCTGGTTCTTAGTTGTTGGCCTTAATTCATGTGTGAGTGGAGTCTTATCCCCAAACTCTTTTCCTGCACTTATTTCTTATACATAAATGACTATATACTATATATTCTTCTAAAAAATTCAGCATTCCAGGTTATAGATTGAGATCTTGGAGACATTTGGAATGTATAGTTTTAGTATTGACACATCAAATGTTTTTTTTTTAATGTGTCTAACAAAGTATAAGCGACAAATCCATTGAACTCCTTTTCATTTGCAATCATTTTATTAGTTATAATTTTTATTGAACACATTTCATACATTCTTAATAAATTTAGACTCATCTTGATCCATGCACCTTTGCACCCTCCCACCCACAGAGCTATGGATTTCTGTCAACATGTAGTCTGTCTTGCACTTTTCTCAGTCTTTTGTAATTTTTTGATTGCCAAGTTTGCTGTTTTGGGTCAGTTCTTTGAGTAGGTGTTTTCTCTCTCTTTTTTGTTCTTTTTAATTTTACCATTCTTCCAAATATGCATATATACCTCAACAATATAAAAATTAAAAACAAATCGAAAATAAAAGAAGCAAAACACATTTAGAGATTCACATTTAACAGTGCTGCGTGCAAGTAAAAGAAGTATAACTACATTTTTTTTTTTTAGTATATGGATAATATCTTTCACCCTATATGGTAATTATCAAATGTGTGAATAAAGTGGACAGGATCAATTCTAGAGGCAATTAAGTGATTCACATTGATACAGCACATCTTTCAGATCCAATGAAATATAGTGATAAAGTTGCATCAGTTTTGCCTGCCACTGGGGATTTGGCGTTAGCATCCTACAATGAGGGAAACCCATTCGTCTTTTCTTTCTTATTCTTTTTCTGGGATTGTAATTACTTACTTAGCATAAAGCTTTGAGTTCCATCCATTTACCGAAAGTCCGAGTGTCATCGTTTTACACTGCGTAGAACTCACATGTGTGAGATTCTTTGTGTACACATTTGGGTTATCCACGTCCGATAGTGAGGGGCTAAGTGAGGGTGGTGTCGTATGCTCTTGCATTGGAAGAGAATGGCAATAACAGAGCTTGTGCATGGATCTTTGAGCAGGAGGAGTCTGGCGATATATACCCAGGAAGTGGAGACGAGGTCAGGTGATCAGGCTCAGGTTGGGGTCTGTTACGGTTCGCCACGCTGGCTTCTACGGGTAGGGTTGTACTAGTGTTATAGGCTCCACCAGCAGTGGATGGTAGGTCGGGCTCCCACAACCCCGCTCAGCATTTGTGTCTTTTGGTTTTCATGATTTGGCTAGTCTTTATGGAGTGAGAGTGATACCTGAGGTGGTTTTAAGTTATATGCTTCTTATTGATTAATGATGTTGAACTACTTTTTAAGATGTTTTTCAACCATCTTTACTTCCTCACTGGTGAAGTTTGTTCATTTCTTTACTCTATCTTTGCGTAGGATCATTGTTTTCTTACTCTTTGTTTTTTAAGTAATTATTGTTCTATAATTAAGTAGTTTATTAATGTTCATTTGGATATTGATTTTGTGCATGGTGATAGATATAGGTCTAATATCATTTTCTACATGTGGACATCCGGCTTTTCCAGAATTATTTGAGATGATGCTATTTTTCACAAATTCTTACTATCCTCTGTTGTTCACATAATCAGATGTTATAATTAAAGCACTCATTTTGTGTTTTCTATTATGATTCTTTGATCTACAAGTCCCTTTTGTGCTAGTACAATGCATTTTTATTGGGTTAAAGATTTGTGAATGTAGCTTGAAATTGTTATGATATCCATGTAAAACCATTGCTCATTTTGCTCAGGGATTTGCTTATGACACTTTGTGGTCTTTTGTATTTCCTATACTTTTTTAATTTTTATGTGGATTTTGTGTTTTATCACATCATTTTCAGTTCAGTTCGGCGCATATTCCCTTTCCTTCCTCCACCCCAACCATCCAACCTTCCAGATCATGCATTCTGGCATAACTGTGCCTGCTCTTTCTCAATCTTTTTTATCTTTAGGAAGTTCAATTTTCCCCTTTGATTTTCTATTATCTAAAAATCTGGATACATTACTTTCCAACGCATATACAGTATTTACAGAGTCTGAAAATATTGTGTGGGTAGGATTCTAGAGCCCATTGCGAGATTCATATTATAACAACAATTTGCTTCTCAGATAAAGAAAATATATGATCTTGTTCAGACTTTCAGCTGCCTTCGTCTGGGGATTTGGTGCTAGGCATCCCAACATGAGGGAACCATTCTCTGTTTGTCTAAATTTTAAGATATTCTGTTAACTGGTAAAGAGCGCATCTATTTTGATTGGGACTCCATTGATCTGTAAATCAATTGGTAGGGTGTCATTTTCACAATATTATTCAGCTAAGTGCAAGCATATAATGGCTTTTCTGACTTCCAGTATGTTTCTTACCTTACAAAAGATATTGAATATTGTAAATTTATTTTTGTATCCTGCATTTGCTTAAGTGTGTTAACATTTCTACATGTTTTCTGGGCTAATTCTGGGAAAAAATATATTATAACACTCCTCTGCATTAGGGATACTATGATTTCGTTTTTTTATTATTTTTATCAATCAGACCTGTGTCCACCCTCTACAACCCCACCAGAGCTCATGCATTCTGCAAAACATGCTTTTCATCTCTTTTTCCGTCTTTCTTAATATTTCCTTGGAGATGACGTTTTGAAGCAGAAGTTCAACTGGTTTCATGTCAGTTCTTGATGCACGTACCTTTTTTTGTTGTGGCTGTTGTTTAGTTTTTTCTTCAATATTCATCACCTCAATGCTTGACAAAACCTAAGGCTGTGCACAAGAAATCACTGGTAATTGGTCATAGGCATCTCAAAGATGAGGACCCATTCGTCGTTTTGTTTCTGGGGATGTGTTATGTCACTCAGCCTGATGTCTCCAGTTCCAGCCATTTTTTCCTGCAAAGTCATGAGTCATCTTTCTTTACTGCTCTAAAATTATTGTTGTAGATATTACCACTTTTCCATCCATCATCAGTTGAGGCGGATTTGGGTTGGTTTCCAGCTTTGCTATGTAAAGGAAGAAAAAGCTCGAAATAGAACAGGCATGCATGTTCTCTGCAGTGGGTGCGTCTTGGGGTACATGCCCTGGGTGGTATGGCTGGGTGGGGTGGCAAGTTTATTCCAAGTCTTCCAAGGGTTCTCCAACTCTTTCTAGTGGCTGTATGAGTTTACATTCCACCACAAGTGATAGTGTTCCCTGTCCCCACAACCTCTCAGCCACTTGGTATCATTTGTTTCTTCATCCTGCCAGTTTTATTGGGTAAGATTGAGTATCTAAACTGGTTTTGTATTTGCATTTCATTAATGATTAATGATGTTGAGCATTCTTAAGTGTTTCTCAGTCATCTCTTATTCTTCAGCTTGTGAAGTCTCTGTACATCATTTTGCTCCTCTATGAGTGTCAATTTGATTTTCTTCTTGTTTTTGAGTAGTTTACATATTGGAAATCAATTGCTTTGTCAGAGAGTTTCTGTGTGAAGGTTTCTTCCACTCTGTGAGGATTTCCTTCACTCTTGATTTTTCTTGCTTTTTCTTTTGATTACAGAAGCTTTGAGTTTATGAGGTTCATTGTCATTGTCATCTTAATTCTTGCCACAGCTACCGCGTGATTTAGGCGTCTTGTCTCATGCCTATGTCTTTAGTCTGCTTGCCAACTTTTCTTTCTATCGCTTGAGTTTGGCGTCTGCAGCTATTCTTGTACATCTGGAGTTGATTTTTTACAGGGCTAGAAGTAGGTTGGTAATTTCATCTCTACAGTGTGATCCAGTTTTGTCAAACACATTTGCTGAAGATTGCTGTCTTTTCTCATGTGTCTTCTTGAAACCCTTGTCAAATATGAGATGTCTGAAATTGTAGTCTCGGTTGCGCTTTTGGTTTTGTTCCATTGGTCAACAGGTCTGTTTTTCTGCCGTACAGGCTGTTTTTATGTGACTATAGCCCTGTAGTATATTTTGAAGTTGGTATAGTGATCCTCCTGTTGTAGTCTTTCAGTCAGGGTTGTTTTGTATTCAAGGTCTTGCTTTTCCAAATTGATTTAAGGACTTTTTTTTTCAAGCCTGTGAAGAAATCTGGGATTTTGAGGGATTTGGCTTAGAATCTATGAATTTAGTCTGAATGGACCATTTTTTACAATGTATTTTCCTAATCCATGGCATGGAGGTTTTTCCATCTCGAATCTTCTCCAATTTCTTTCTTTAAGGTTGTAAATTTTTTGTATAGAGATCTTTGGTCATTTGGTTAGTTTGTTTCCTAGGTTTTATTGTTTTTGAGGATTTGTGAGTAGGAATGTTCTCCTGGATTCCTTCCCTAGTGCTTTTGTTGTTGGTGTAAAAAAAGCTACTGATTTTTCTAGGATTAATATGTATGTGCACTTTATCGAAGCTGTTAATCGTTTCTTCTAGAGTTTTCTGGTGGGTTTTTAGCATTCTCCTTAAGTAAACATCTATCATCATAGCAATAGGGATAGTTTGACTTCTCTTTTCCAATCGTCTCTTTTAATTTCCTTTCTTGCCTTAGTTGCTCTAGCAAGTGTTTTCAGAGCATTATATTGAGGAGAATGGGATGGGGCGATTGCTGGGTTCTTACCTTTAAATGGAATGTTAATTTCATTCACTATTTAGGATGATATTGAGCTGTGGGTTCTGTATATGGCTTTGATTACATTGAGGATGATCCCTCCATCCAATCACTATCTAGGACTTAAGCATTGAAGGAATGCTGGATTTTGTCAAAGGACTTTTTCACATCAAGTGAGATATGGTGTGTGGTTTTGTCTTTCATTGCATTTAATTGTGTTTGATGCATGTTATATTGATTTTCATGATTGAACCTCCTCTGCATCTCTGGTGATATGATTTCTTATCCAATTACCATCACTTTAATTTCCTCTTCCATCTTATTGCTAATGCTAGGTTGCAAGACTACTTTGAAAAGGACATAGTGAACAGCCTCTTCACATTCCTTATTTTAATTGAATGAGGTATGAAATATTTCATTTACCAAACACGTAATCGTTGTTCCTTTAAGAAAAGCATTGTGGGCTGACGCACATGCCTTTAATTCCCCTCAGGAGCAGAAGTCGCAGATAATTGAGAAGTTCAAGAGCAAGCTGGTCTACCACATGTGAGTTCCAGGTAGATGATCTCATAGGGGACCCGTGGATCCAAAGACAAAAAAAAAAAAAAAAACGAAAGAAATAAATTTGCAGGTAAATGTGTTTTAGACTATCTCGTATACTTTCTTCTTGTGCTTCAAGTTTCTTGGTCATACTTTACACTTTAACTTTTCAAGTTATGCATTATTACCTTTCTATGAAGACAGAAGTTCTTTGAAATATAAATGAATGTGTGCACAGATTATGGTGGTAATTTATAATTATATGTTCTCTATTTATGATGATTCATTATTTTAACTATTTTAATCTTGATTTATTGTCTTATGCATGTGTTCGTGTTCGTTGTTTTATGCATTTTAATGCACTAATGGCACTCCACTGTGGATTCAGAGGGAAATTGTAGGGATAAGGTTTTCTCCTCTATTGGTCGAGTTTGGTCATTGAGATGGCATAAGGCTCAGCAACAGTGCACTTTAATCACTGAGGATTCATGTTCTTACATTTTGCGTTATATGGTGACTTCTTTGATTTATCATGGATATCTAAGTGTTACATATTGTAGAAATGTTCAAAGCGATATCCCCATACATGCTTGCTGCATCTCACTTCAAAATCCAAGGCAGTCTAGATGATAATTAACTTCAATTGACTTTAATTTTCTTTGATCATTTTATTAAGGAATTGATGGTTATCTTCACATAATTGTTCCCGTGGTCTGAGTTTATGCATGGATCTATATATACAGAATGTGTCCATCCTTGCCTCTTGATGATAATGTGCACAATTCTCATAGTTTCTGTAATTTTTCCAAATTTATATCAGGCCATTCATATTTTATTTGGTTTTTTTTAAAATAATGAACTTTCTAAGCTATATTAGTATGCTTAGTATTAACTCAAGATTCACTTATTTCTGTTATTTTCCTAGACTTAATAGTACATAATTACAGAAGATATTCCTTCCTCCTTATTAAGCACTAGTGACTTAACTTGAAATGCTTATAAGATATGACCTATTTATTCCTGACAATCATACATAATCAAGAATTAAGTTTCCCAGTTAATCAGGAGAAATTTGATCACAGGGAGGTTAAAAGTCTGTTTAAGCTTTCAGTAATGATAGAAATGCCAGAGGGCCTTCTTGACTCAAAAGCTAACAGTGGACTGTGACATCTTTGCACAGTCCTCACTCACTTCTATATTTTAGAAAGCCCTATGCTACAAAATTTAATTGGATTTCACTTTGGATTTTGGTTCCTCTCTGATATGTTAGAGTATCTCTGTCTTTTGTTCTAGCTGTTGGTATTTAAACTTGAAGCAGATTATTTTAGGTAAAATTATTGGTTTTAAAATGCTTTTATTGGTAAAGTACACATAGTGAGGACCTGGGTATAAGTTTATGACAGCAAGGTTGAAGCAAAATACCTAAAACAGAGGAGTGGCCAAAAATGTAACCACGGGACAATGAGGCTAGACTTTACTTCTGATTCTGGGCCTATGATCAAATGCTTTATGTGTTTTAGCTAAGATTTGTAGATTTTCTTTGCAAAGCCTTTGAGTTTGATGAGTGAGTAGCCTCTGAAATGGAAATTGAAATCCATCAGGATGAAATCATATGAGAGATAAGTGAAACCTGCCTGAGTTTTCACTGATATACAAACATGACCATGTGTATTTGTCATTTCTGAACTGGTGTATTCTTAGCACTGGTGATCATAGCTGTGGATAAATGTGTGTCTACTAGCAAGTCATTGAAGCAGGATTGATGAGTGATTCCCAACACAGAGAATCACTTTGTGGTACACATAAGCACTTATTACATTGCCTTTGGTCAGGCCTGATTTCTAACTCAATCTCAAAGAAACACAGAAATCAAAGGAATATTGCAGTCTTATTTAATAGGACACCTTAGAGAGACTGCAAGTACACTACTTGTTATAGAGTCACTTTACAAGTATTGAGGACACTAAAAATCAATTGGTGAATTAAACTCTGGATAACTTCTCAGATACTGTTGATTATAGAATCCAACAGATTTACATGTCTGAAGTTTAATCAATCTTCCAGTTCTCACTGTTAAAGTATCCCTTTCAATTTTATAGATGAGGAAACCAGACACAAGAGAATAATTCTTGATTTTCTGAACTGTTTGTTTATTATTTTTTTATAATTTTAAATTTTTTATTGTATTTTGTGTGGTTTGTCATGTATCACCACCTGTACATGAATGAATGGCTCAATAGTGCCAGAAGAGAGACAGATCTTGGAGCCTTTGAATGAGTTATGGTTGTTGACCACTATGTGGGTTTCTGGGAACCACAATCAGAGTCCTTACTTCACACCACAGTGCTCTTACTACTGAGCATTTCTCTATTGCAGAATCATTCATTATTTTTTTAACTTATTATTCTATTAAATTTTATGTGACATGAGTATATTACTGTATGAATGTATTCACCATGTATCAGTGACATGGAGGTCAGAACAGGGATTGTCCTTGCAATGCAGTAGCCAGACAGTTGATAGCACTCATTGGTGCTGGAAAATTGAACCTCAGTCTTCAAGAGAACAGTGCTCTATTGCATCCATCTCTCTAGCCCCAAATCTTACACATTTTTTTTAATTAATATTTATTTTTTAAGGGATTCTACAATCAATAAACACGTTGTTTGCGACGAATTGTGTTATCATTAATGTATACAATCAGCGTCAATTGTGCATTTTGCATAGTATCTATTTTCCAAATTTTGAACAACCCAATGGTTCCCATAGACAGTTGAAGAATGCTTTTGTATGCACAAGGCATGTTGATCAAGTTAGCGAGTCCAGACTATGACGTGTAGTCTCATGATTCACTCCTTATCTCTCGCAGCCCTTACAATCTACCAGCCTGCTTTTCTGCCAGTTTTTCCCTGGGCTTTTGGAAAGGGGAGGCACAAGTGGGTGAGAAGAAAACAGTCTAATCTCTTTGGAGTTGTTCTTTTGGACTCCAGTCTATTCCGGTTGTTTCCTTCATGGATTGAATTTCCCATTGATAACCTTTTAGTCAATTAACAAAGCCAACAATCGGATTACAGCATTTAAGCATACTACTTTATGTCAAGAACTGTAAGACATAGACACAGATGCTTTGAAATGGATGCTAATCCGCCAACTGGTTTTCTATAAGAGTGACCAAGTTCTTACTGTGGCTCACAACATCGCCCACACAAGACACAAGATTGTGTGCACAGCTGTGAGTTATTCTCAAGGAGGAGCCATACAAATGATGTTGGGAATATATATATATAATATATATATATATACTATCTATAATAGACCACTTGGCTGCCACTGTTGCATGTATTCAGCTGTTGAGGTGATTGACAGAGGTAGTCTGCTTGTCTCAGGAGACAACTATCTTTGCTGTATTGTCTTCAGTGGCCTTTGGTAACCTCTGGTATTCAGATCCGTTGTACACTACAAGTACGAATCTCTAACATTTCAGCTCACACCAGCGCTCGACACGGATTGACTGCCTTTTTCTTTGCATATATCCACTTATATAAAAGGCCTTTAAATTTGGGGGGGGGGGGTTTGAATCCCTAGCCAACATCTCCTAAACAGAATAATTCATTGCTGGTGTCAGGCCTTTCCTGTAGTATATATTTTGCTTAATTACCAAACTTTAAACACTTTACTATTGAATTTGGTCTGATAAGAAATCATCCTTTCACAAGTTCCTATGATATCAAGTCATTAATAAATACTATACCTGTTTTATAGGAAATTTACCACTATAACATTGGACTCAGTTTCAGTTAGGAAGGACTTCATTACCATCATGTTTTCTTTTTCCAAAAAAAGGGGGAGAGGTAGAAAGGTTCTCAGCACCTGGAAGGTAAACTTCATTAGGGTCCAATATAAAAGTACCAATATATTCAGAGAGATGCTCGAGTGATCTGTGATCAGGCAGTCAGATAGTTCTCTCTTCTTAATGTTCAATGGGTCAACTCTCTCTGCTGGCATACTCCCAGTTATCCTGCACAGCATAATTTATGTTTTCAGGCTTTAGATGGTGGTTTTACCTGTGGAACAATAAATTCTCCTCCCATTGTTAGTTTCAAGATTCATGAAAAATTGAAAAATTTATCATAGGATTGGAAACAGAGTTTTCCATTTGTATCCAAAAAGGATTAGTACCCTGCCTCCCACCTCCTCTTTTTTTTCTGTTTTTTTTGTTGACCTATAGTGCCTAAGTTGTATTACACATACCATAAAAGGAGCCAAGGCATAACTTTCATTAAATTTAACCACAGCCTGTTTCTTATTGACTGTATGCTACTTATTTGGGAAGGAAAGTTTAGCTTAGTTCCTGTTAAATTGTCCTACAAGTAAAAGAAAGTTGACTAATGTATTTGTGTTATCAGAAAATTAGGGCATTTGATACCTTAACCCATTACATTATAACTAAACAATAACATTTTTATTCCATAGTTCATTGTATTACCATTCCCCCAAACCTACACTAATTTTAACTAATATAAACAATTCATTAAGCCTCAAAATTATCCTATACTTGGTGGATAAACTTGGGCAGAGTTGAGTTCCTGCTAAATAAATTTTACTAATAAACACTTTGCTCTTTGGACTAAGTCTTCTACTTATTTGGGAAGTAAGAATTTAAGCTTAATTCCTTTAAAATTTCCTAACAAGTAAAGCAAGTGTTACACTGTGATGTTGTATAATTTCAGAAAAATATAGAGACCAAACCAACTACTCAAATATAATAAAACAACTAGCATTTTAATTCCCAGTTAGTTCAAATGTTGTTTTATTGAAGGATTCTTGTGCAAAAAAAGAGCTAGACAACATTTTAAAAGTCATACAGACTCAGATAACTAGCCTGGTTAAATAGTTGGGGTTGGAACATTGGGTGATTTTCTCCCTTAGCAGCTTGTGTTATCATTTAGCATTTGAGAGCCAAACTTCATGTAGACGACCTTCCGAGGTCCCTCCTGCTCCATTATTCCAAGTCCTGACTGATCTGTCTTCAGGAGTAGGGACTTATCTTTTAGTTCTGGAAGAAAACCTAGAGCTTGACAATCCTTGTTATTTCTGGGGAGTCCTTGACTACTCTGACCGAACCACTTTAAGGAAGTTTGTCCTGTTGGCACTTTGCTCCTTGCCGTTCTGCCCCCATGTATTCACAGGCACCAAGTGTGCCTTTCTTAGTGGATTCTGGCTTTCCTAGCCCCTATACCCAAGATCCATCATCTCTCCCTTTTCTCCTATCCAACTCCTCTTCCTTCTACGTCTCTTATCCCCATGCCCCATAACTATTGACTCTCGCCTTCCATTCTCCTACAAGGAACCTTGCACCTAATGCTTCTGGGACATGAGGAACCATGGGATCAGGCACCGGAAACTTGCACATGCCACTTGAGGCATGTTGCATCAAACACAAGACTCAGGTCAACTCAATACACAAGGGCAAGAGTGGAGAAGGAGAAATGGTGGCAGCCAGCAAGTACTAGGGAAAAATTGGGACCGATTATACTCGGATGAGTGAGAGATGCCTTACTACTATCTCTGAAGGCTGATGATCCGTGGGACTTGCAACAAATATCTCTGGGTACAAATATTTTACCATTTAGGACTTAGCTTCATTTTTAATTTATTTTTTTTTATAATTATCTTTCCGTATGTGTATGAATGTATGTCTGCACTAGGTCTGTGAACCCTGTGTTTGCAAAGCCCACGAGATCAGAAGAGGGTCTCAGATTCCCACTGGCCAATGGAATTCTTAAGATAGTTGCTAGTTAATTCGCGCCATGTGGGGTGCTGGGGATCGAACCCGGGTCCTCTGTAAGAGCGGTCGGCGGCTCTTAACTGCTAGGCCATATCTCCAGCCAGACTTAGCATTTTTAGCAGAATGCATGAGGCCTGGTGAGTATGGGGGGCATGAATAGTGGAGTGGTCCTAACTTTAAATATTAGATGATTTGCATAAATTACAGGTAATTAAACATTTTAATAGTTTGAACAAGCTGATATTCTATTACATTGAAAAAGAAAGATTCCATATCCACAAGTATATTTGTATATATATCTTTGGATATGGCCACCCACCCATACTCCCAACTACTACTTGGTACTGTGAACCAGACCTCTTGCACTAAGTTGGGTGAGAAAATGAGGGCTTGCTCCTGCTCCACAGTATGAACCCTGATAACCTCTATTCTGGGAGGTAGCCTGAAGGTGGCACTGCAGTGCACATATTGTTGTTTGGCCATTATCATTGCATTGGTTTCAAGACCAGGCTCATTCATAACGGTACAAGGAACTGAAAAATAGACAGGTTAAGAAAATAAACTTACAGTACGTGGGATAATTTTTCTTCTGCTGAAATGGACTCATCGGTGCATGTGAGTTATCTTAATGGAGGGCAAGTTTGCAGCCCAGCTGTAAGAAGTTCCCCCTTGTGTGACACTGTGAGAATGCTTGGCACCCATGGAAGGACTTGGAATTTATGAGACTTTGGGAGGGGTGGAGATTTATAAAGGGCCATAAGCATGGCTGGACTCTCCTTGCCACAATACCAGCTCAGGCTGAGGACACAATGTGCCATACTGGAAGGCGAATCTCAGTGTCTAGGGAAATGTGGTTTGAGGTAATGTTCAATTTCTAGTCTTTTCTTTGTGCCAATTCAATAAATTTTTGTTTATCTGAGATTGGAAACTATTCCCTTACTTTGCCTATAACCAGGATGAGAACTGGCAGAGGCAGAGGGGGTGCTGTAAGATGCCTGGTGCGTAGCTGGATAACTGAGAAGGAAAATTCCTCTGCAACAAGGACACTGGTGGAATCTTGTCCTGTTAAACTGGGAAATATTCCAGCTGTCAAGGTGGGATTCCTGGACTGGAGTCACATGAGTCAACTCTTACCTGCTAGTTGAGAGCCGAACTTCTGTTTACTAAGTACCTGTGGGAAATCAACCTGTTGGAGAATCTTGGACTACAAATGTGTGAGTGTGCTGAATGAGGCTGGAAACAGCTAAGGTATAACTTCATGTAATCAGGCTGTACAACTGACCTTAAAATACGCAAGATCTCTGATTCTGATGAAAAGAGAAATCCTATTGACAGTTATCCTTGTGTAAGAGAAGCAGAAAAAAGTGAAAGAGTCGTCCAAAACTTGCTGTATTTGATCAAAAACTTATAAGAAAAGAGAGAGGTCACATCTGTGATGAAGATTAATCACTGATATCTAATGGACTGATTCTTTGACATCCAGTTCCAGATGTGTTTTAAGAGGATGAGGTTTTTCATTGCGACAAGAAGTATGAGTTGGGAGAGATTGGGATGAAGGTGGATGAGATGAAGGGGGCTGTGAATGTATCAAAACAGTTTATGTTCATCTCAATAAAAAAAACCTTAACTACATTGGGACTTCATGCTAGAAATTCCCATAGATGCATGTTGCTAGCTGTTTTCAGCTTAATCATACATTTTCATTGTTTAAATAATTTAATTCTAGACAGCATTTCTTCAAAACAGGGACACTTGAATAAGTACTCTAAAACAGATCACCTCCCTCTCACTACAAAAACAAATGGCATACTCTCATGATATGGAAGCAGCTTGCAGAGCCCACAAAGTTTCAAATCAAATTATCTTTCGGCTTAACTCAGACATTTGCTCTCCGTGTTGAACAGTAACATTTTTTCTCTTGGTATTAAATTGGCCATTCATCCTTTTAAATTTCAGGACTTGACTTGGTTTAAAATATATATCATCTTCTTTAGACACAAGCTACAAAGAACAGGCACAGTCTCTCAGTCTTCAAGTCATGTTAGTCAATTTGTATTAGTATTACACATTTATTACTCTTCATCTGTACTTTTCATATTTAGCTCAATTGTTCCTTCTGATTTATCTATTATCATCTATCATCTATCTATCTATTATCTATCATCTATCATCTATCACCATATCTACTTCTCTTGCTTCTATCTGTATTGTTTATTATTCATCTATCTATCCTCTCTATTATTATTTCTTTATTCCATTATTATCTACATTTCATCTATACTACTATATTAATCTATTATCTCTTATAGTTCTAACTTTATCTACCTCATCTAATTCTACCATATTATAATCCGCTTGATCTTTAGCACTAAATTCATCCTTTAACTAGCTTAAGTTTGATTGCTTCAAATTGTACAATATTATCAATTTTCTGAAAAATCCGGTAATCATGCAGTTATTGTCAAACAGAGGAGAATAAAAGAAAGGAAATGAAAATGAATATATTTACAAAGTACATTAAGATAAAACAAATGATAGGAAAAATATGCACACAATGTGTACTTATGGATATTAGACAGTGAATGGCATTTAAGAGGAAGTGATACAAATTTCAGGTCTACTAGATTCTCAGAGCTCAATCTAAAGGCAATATTTTGTTTTAAATGCCACCAATGTTTCTAAGCAGAGATATCTCCCCCATGTTAAATCTGTGAAATTGGTCTTGAAGTAAAGTGATTTTAAAATTGCCGTAATTGTGGCGCACGCTTTAATCCTAGCACTCATGGAGGCAGAGGAAGGTGCATCTTTATGTTTCAAGGCATCCTTGGTCTATAAGTAGTTCCAGGAACAAGCTGGGCTACAAGGAGACCCTTTTTTGGGCGAAGAAAAAAAAAACAATTGTAAGACACAAGTTTAAATTTTTTTATCAATCACCTTTTACTGGGAATATCATTTGAAAATGGTGTATTCCTGACTGATTAATTTATACATTAATTAGTTACTTTAATTCAATTCACTAGACTGCACCCTACCTCGAGTAGGTTCTTTTCCTTGGTACCAAGTTATATAAATAGGACTAATTGTTGGCAGTTAAGGAATACAAAAAAACTGCAGTAAGAATGGGGTGATCATGTAAAATGGAGTGTTAACATATTAAAGGAAAGAAAATTCACAAGTTAGAGAGGAATTTGCCAAATTCAAGAAATATCGTAGATATGCTAAACTTGTCATTTATCAAAGCTCCAAGAATAACTGACACAACTACGCTGCAACGTAAAGTGTTTTACCGATATGGAGGCAGGAACTTGCACTGTAATAAGTGATTCTTGGTTCCGTTAAATTTTTCTACCATAGGACTCTCTTTCATTTCCCAGTTGTTCATCTTCAGAGTTGTTTCCTGTGACCACAGACTAGCAAAATTCGCCCCACAATTGGTAACTATTATAGTGTGAGTCTTTGTTCCTCATCCAGTGGATCTTAATGGCTACTGCTATTGTTTATAATGGGATCAAAATTTTTATGTTAGTTATTAACACAAATCCACAAAACAAATAAATGTGATTAATTTTTATGACTGAAGATCACGCAGTCAATGGAAACATGCCAGCTAAATCACAATAGGTTTGTCTGTTACATCTCTGGACTAATCACTTTCAACTGTAGTTATAAACCATTAGAAAGGCAATTATTTCCAACACCTAACTACATAAATTATAAAATTTTTAACTGATATTACACCATTATAAAATCAAATTAATAGAAAAATGAAAATATTAGTAGATGCAGTGCAGAATAGAATAATAATTTTTGCCTTAAATTTAATTTTAGAATAAAGTGACTTTTACCTATCATTGGTTTTATCTGAAAAATTCAAATCTCTGTAAGACACAATCAGAAAGGGCAGATGATTTTCCTGTGCACAGTGACTGGAGCGACTTAATGTTTTGTAGTAGTAGGATTTTCAATGATGTGACTGGTGAAAGGCCAATTTTCCCAGGGATTTGATGTGAAGTTCTTAAAATGGACTTCAATTTTTACTGTATGTGTAATTTGAACAAGACATATAAGGTGAATTTCTCTCCATTGAACTTTCAAAATCTATCTTTTTAAAGGCCTTAAGATTGAATTGTGTTACTGTCCTTTTTGAGATCCATAGATGTGGCCAAATGACACACCATCATGCTTTGTATTAAAATATTAACAATCCCCTTTTTTTTTTAGTTAATCTTAATGAATTTTTCAATAGTTGTTCATTGAATCTTCTAAGAGATCCAGCAATGAATTTGTTTATGTATTTACTTCCCTTGATCTAGTATGTGGTGGTTTAGTTTATTGATATAACAATTTATAGAGATATATATTTATGGGCTGGAAGGATGCTAGCGTAAGAGTGCGACAGCTCTTAAGCAGGACCCGGTTCGATCCCCCACCGCCAATGGCCGGCTGGAGACACGTCTGAAGTCCAATTTCAGGAGATTCCAGTTCCAGGGGAACGAGACCCTCTTCTGAACTCCGGCGGCGTTGCATGCAACAGGGTGCACAGACTTGAGGCAGACGTACTTCCTACACATACGACAATAAATTAAAAAATTAATAAAAAATTTTAAAATATAAATATCATTATTAAAAAAAGGGCGCTTTGTTAAACAGCATAGCTCCATTTCACCTGTAGAAGATACTTATGTAAATAAAATCTACTCTCTGAATATCTGTAGACTATGACTATCCCTTCGTAATATCTTTTTTTACAAAAAAACTTACTATTGTTGGGGGTTTCTTATTACAATCAGATTCATCTCCCCCTTCACTCCCACCTTACTATGACCAAGGCTTCATAGCCTGTGTTTTTATCTTTTTGTTAACTCCAACCTAATTTAATCCATGTCTCCAATCTTTTATAGGATGTGGGTTAACCTACCAGGAAACATGTCACCAATAGGAACTGATTCTCTCTCTCCCAGCATGTATCAATTGCCAATAGATCCTCATGGCTGGGACTTCCTTCTGACCTCTCTGATCCATGCCAGGTTTTCATCTGAACTGGGATTGCACAGGTCTGTGTATGGTGTCAAAGGACTGTGGGTTCATCTGTGCAATTAATCTATAGTGCCCAGACAACACAGTTTCCTTCTATGCATCATGTCTGGCTCTTACCAATCTTATCACCATCTTCTTACACTTGCTTTCTCATGCTTACGATTAGAGGGTGTGATAAAGGTTTGCCATTTAGGTCTGAGCACTCTCCTGTCTCTTACTCTGCACAATGACTGGTTGTGATTCTTATTATTCATTTTGATATTTTATTATTTTTAGGTTATGTGTAGGAGTTGTAATGCTTGTATTGTGGTGGAGGCATCATTCATTGGCAGTGCCTTGAAGAGTCAGAAGAGGGTGTTGGGTTCCACTGGAACTGAGTTACAGAAAGTTGTTAGCTGCCATTGGGTGCTGGGAATTGAAACAAGGTTCTATGCAAGAGCAAAACAATTCTCTTTACCACTGAGCCATTACTCCAGCCCAGTCTAAATGTTCTTTAATAGTATTTGCTTTTTTGTCCCTATGAATTGCCCTTTCCACATAATGCCTGTTTCTCTTTTTTATTGATCATTTGATCCTTTTATACATCATCTCTCAGCCCAAACTAGACACATTCCCCTCTTTCTGACCCCCAACCCCACCCCAGTTCATGCATTCTGGCCCTAATGGTCTTGCATTTTCTCCAGTCTTTCCCAAAGATTTTTTTCTGCAGAGGCTTGTGTTTTGGGAGAAGAATTTAACTGTATCAGTCAGTATTTGACCCAGTCTTTATGCTGTTGGTGTTGTGGTTTCCTCCCCCCTTGTATTGCTCCAACAATAGCCTATATAAATATCACATATTATCAAAACTATGACTGTTGAGATAAACTGTCTGTTAATTCTAAAATATGTTTTGGCGTTCACATTTTTCCCTTTACTTTCTATTACTCTAAAATATGAATACATAGCTTCCACCCCTATAGAGTAATTACAATGTCTGAAAATAAGTGGTATGTCAAATTCTAGAGGCCATTAAGATATTCGCCATTATAACAGCACAGTTTGCTTTCAGATAAAAAGAAACTATAACAATAACGTTGATCAGCTTGCCTTTCAAATGGGGAATTTGGTAACATCGACAAATAAAAGGAAACCATTCACCTCTTTTTTGTGAGGACTGTTACTTCACTTAGATCTTGAGTATTATTCTGAAGTACACTTTCTCAGGACCTTCACGATCATTTATTTCTGACTATACTTTCCTTTTGGTGCTTCAAGCCACACAGCCAATTAACCAAGTTTGTTTTCTTGAGGTCAGACTGAGGGATCTGGTCCTCAGGGGTCACTTGAGTTCTCTTTTTTTTTGGGGGGGGGGCTCTGGCTACACTTTCCGCTTTTTATTTACCCAGTTTCATCCTTCAAGGACAAAATCCAGGGTGTTGGCTAGATGACGCTCCCTTTTAAACGCATGAGCAGCCTTTCCTCTTAATAAGCTGACCACTGGCTGAAGTCCCATTAGTGGTCTCCAAAGCCCTCCCTACACGAAAAGAATGATGACTCACATTTGTAGGGGACATTTTCAAGAGATGCCCCATGCATAGTCCACTGAGACTTAGTTGACCTCTGAGGGCAAGCCAAAAAAGTTTAATTATCCCTTAGGTCCCTCGGTCAAACTGGTATGGGCGTTAAGTATGGCCATCAAGCATCCAGAAAGGCTAACTCCACCGCTGATACATCACAACCTATACTAAAATTATGTCGTCTGAAAAACAAACTGTGTATTTTTTCCATTTCATATTTCTTGATTCACATTTTCCATTTTAATTTATATTACCTAAAAATATGCATAGTTACCCACCCATATACAAAAATCCCAAAGTCTGAAAATACATGTAGGTTGATTCAAGAACCTATCTAGGCATTCACAATATAAAAGCAAAGTTGTCTTTAACTCCCCCGTTCTAGGGGAATCCACTGCCCTCTTCTGAACCTCCCCCCTCCACTGGTATTGCATGACATGACACGGGTGCACAGCCCTACGTGCAGACAGCACGTTCATACACACAAAAAAAATATGACAATTTCTCTAATTCAATACAATTAACTCAGTTTCAGTATCCTAAAGCTAACCATTTTATTCACTCTTTGTTTTCTAAAGGTAACCTAAAAAGCTTATAATGTTTTGTTTTATGCACTTCGTTTCTACTGATTCCATTCTTTAGTCATGGGTATTCTAACACTGGATTTACTTACCTACTTAGGAAAAGACATAGTTCCCACAATGAGTGAAATTCTGGGAAGACAGGGAACACATTTTAAACCTTGTTTAAGATGATTCAATATGATCTTTCAGATACTAACCTCCATATTTTTCCATATGAAAGAGTCAATCTATTTTAATTTTTATAAACATGTACTCTTTAATAATGTTTAATTATAAGTTAAGTAGGGAGGAATTAATTTGAAGAGGAAGAATTGGTAAAAATCAATTAGCTAATACCATAATAAAATTACATCATCTTGCCTATGATTATAGTGTGGTTCTTTATTTTGTTCGCATCATTAAACTTAATTCATTTTTAACCCTATTGTTAATATAAAAATTCATTGTAGTGCAATGGATCAAATCTAAGACCCTCCCCATAATAGGTAAAGGGTGTGTCATTGAGCTGTACTCTGAGTAATCACACTTCTATTTTGAAAGAGAAATTTTATTAGAAGAGCTCATTTGGTTGTATTTCCATGACTCATTTCATCATGATAAGAAACATATTAGTGTGTCTAATTATAACTATTTTATCATAAATATGTCATGATAATGCTATGCCATAATTAATGGTTTCATAGCTATCACTTGGGTACATATACGTGAACACAGTAGAAAAACATTACTAAATTCCATTAAAATCTATAACTCCATTTTTTAAAATTTAGACATTTTTTTCTCGAGTTTTACAGAAAATAAACATGTTCATTTCAGTATTATTCATTCAGCTTATACTATTAAAACTGTATTTGGAGACCATCTATGTATNTTGCCTTCCCACCCATAGAACAAGGAGAAATATGACAATGATGAGGTCGCTCCCCAACTGTAAATTGGAGACAACTATTGTAGAGGTAATCTCTTATAAAACCGGTAAAACTGCTTTCTTTAATTGACTACTAGACATGGGAACTGTGGAAGGGATTACTCTCTGTTCAGAACCAAATATAATACTAAAGTCCTAGGGCTATGCACTCAGGCAAAATATATTAATACAGGAGCTCTGACATCAGCAATGGATTGTTCTACCAGGTGGATGTTGGCCAGGGGATCCAAGGCCCCACAAAAGGTAAGGGCTCCTTGCCTCTAAGTTGGGATACCTACAGGAGGAGAGGCAATAAGACCCTGCTGCCGAAGACCTGACGTTAACATGGGAGGGATGTATTGAGACCACACATGCAAGTGTACAGATGGCCTCTGGAATGCCAGAGAGTGTTACCAAAGGCCACTAAACCAATAAAGCAAATATGGGTCTCCCTGAGTCAAGCAAGACTCCACCGTCAGCACCAGCTACACCTCACCTGCCTGGAAATACTGTGCAGCAGAGGCAGCCATGTGCCTGTATATCCCAAATCTAATTGGCTATTGGCTCTCCCCTTGGAGAAATAACCCATGGCTGATGCCACAAGCTTACATCCTCTACAGGTTAGGAGATGTTATAAGCCACAGTAAGACCCTGTCATATTTAACAGGGGGGAAAATTGTAATTCATAGAAACAGATGTCTTTTAAAGCGGTGTAGTGGGTCCCAAACTTCAGCAAGCACAAAAATTTCCCTGATAGCTTGTTAAAACTGATTCCTCTGCCAAAAGACATGTTTTTGCTTCAGTAGTAAGGGTGAACCCAAAGAAACTGAAAGCATCACAGGCAATGGCATTTTGTTGGTCTGATGTTCAAAGATGATGTTCACAAATTCTGATAGTGCATTAGAAGAACTAGGGAGATCATTCAGAAAAATATTGACACTGGACTAATTTTATCCAATGTCAGTTTCTGAGGGTGGATATCTGACATTTATGATCTGATAAATATGTCCAGTAGTTCTAGTATTTAGGTTGCGTTAGTCATTATAGCTAACGGTAGGTAATTCTTTCATATAGATGTCAGAAGTCAGAAGGGAAATGCCAGTGTTCTCTGAAATTTTCTCTCACATTTTAAAGCCATACATAACCACTGGAGGTAAATCCTTCTACAAAACTAAAAAGGGACAACAAAATTATATAGCCACCTTTGACACACATAAACACATACACACATACACAAACATACACATAGATGACAGGTGATGGATAGATAGATTAGAAAGATGATAGATGATAGATAGATAGATAGATAGATGATAGATAGGTAGATAGATATAGATAGGTGATAGATAGACAGGGAGATAGGTATAGATAAATAGATACAGACATTTAGAACATTGTGAAAGTCAATGCTTTCTCTTATTTTAAAAGAATTTTCTCATCTTCATGTATAAGAAATATTTACCTTCATACTTATGTAGAGACCATTTATCTCTTTTAAATCCAATACAGGTAACACATTATAAGAATGGAACTGTTTTTAAGCCAGTCATAGTTATGCATGCCCTTGATCCCAGCACTCATTAGGCAGAGGTCTACATAGTGAGTTCCTGGACAGCTGGGGATATAAGAGACCTTGCTCAAAAAATAAACAGATAAAGAAAACTCAAAACAAAACAAAACTGTTTTCATTTTGTCTTTGGAAAACTACTCAGATCTGTAGCTGAATTTTAATTGGCTCATTTGCTTTCTGGACTCTGTTTTAAATTACTTAAATATTTGGGATATTAATCCTTTCATGGAGGGATAGCTGGAAAATATTCTTTCATATTCTACAGGCTTCCTTTGTTGTACATCAGCATTTTAGTTTACTGGGGATCTGGTTCTTAGTTGTTGGCCTTAATTCATGTGTGAGTGGAGTCTTATCCCCAAACTCTTTTCCTGCACTTATTTCTTATACATAAATGACTATATACTATATATTCTTCTAAAAAATTCAGCATTCCAGGTTATAGATTGAGATCTTGGAGACATTTGGAATGTATAGTTTTAGTATTGACAAATCAAATGTTTTTTTTAACTGTGTCTAACAAGTATAAGAGACAAATCCATTGAAACTCCTTTCATTTGCAATAGGATTTTTAAGTTAATTTTTATTGAACACATTTCATACATTTCTTAATCAAATTTAGACTCATTCCTTGATCCATGCCCACCCTTTGCCCCCCTTGCCACCCACCAGAGCTCATGGATTCTGTCATACATGTTAAGTTCTGTCTTGCATCTTTTTCTCAGTCTTTTGTAATCTTTTTGATGCACAAGTTTGCTGTTTTGGTCAGTTCTTTGAGTAGGTTTTTCTCTCTCTTTTTTGTTCCTTTTAATTTTACATTCTTCCAAAATATGCATATATACACTCACACATAAATAAAAATTACAAATTCTGAAAATAAACTACTGGTTAATTCCAAAACACATTTAGAGATTCACATTTTAACAGTAAAGCTGCGTGCAAGTAAAAAGAAGTATAACTTTACATTTTTTTTTTTTTAGTATATGGATAGATATCTTTCACCCATATAGGGTAATTACAATGTGTGAATACAAGTGGTAGGTCAATTCTAGAGGCCATTAAGAGATTCACATTGTAACAGCACAGTTGCTTTCAGATACAATGAAATATAGTGATAAGTTGCACAGTTTGCCTGCCAACTGGGGATTTGGCGTTAGCATCTACAAATGAGGGAAACCATTCGTCTTTTCTTTTTCTTCTTTTTCTGGGATTGTATTACTTCACTTAGCATAATGGCTTCGAGTTCCATCCATTTACATGCAAAGTTCATGATGTCATCTTTCTTTACCACTGCGTAGAACTCCATTGTGTAGATGTACCACATTTTTGTTATCCAGTCATAAGTTGAGGGGCATTTGAGTTGGTTCTAGCTCTTTGCTATTGTGAAGAGAGCTGCAATAAACATAGCTGTGCATGTATCTTTGCAGCAGGATGAGTCTTGTGGGTATATACCCAGGAGTGGTATGACTGGTTCAGGTGATAGGCTCATTTTGGGTCTTTTAAGGGTTCTCCACACTGCTTTCCACAGTGGTTGTACTAGTTTATATTCCCACCAGCAGTGGATGAGTGTTCCCTTTTTCCCACAACCTCTCCAGCATTTGTTGTCTTTTGTTTTCGTGATCTTGGCTAGTCTTATTGGAGTGAGATGATACCTTAGTGTGGTTTTAATTTATATTTCCTTAATTATTAATGATGTTGAACACTTTTTAAGATGTTTCTCAACCATCTTTACTTCCTCACTGGTGAAGTCTCTGTTCATTTCTTTACTCTATCTTTTGAGTAGGTCATTTGTTTTCTTACTTCTTTGTTTTTTAAGTAATATATATGTATATATTTAAGTAGTTTATAATGTTCATTTGGAATATATTTTGTGCATGGTGATAGATATAGGTCTAATATCATTTTCTACATGTGGACATCCGGCTTTTCCAGAATTATTTGAGAATATGCTATTTTTCACCAATATCTGTTACTATCATCTTTGTCAAATATCAGATGGTTATAATTACAAGCACTCATTTTGTGTTTTCTATTATGATTCTTTGATCTACAAGTCCCTTTTGTGCTAGTACAATGCATTTTTATTGGTAAAGATTTGTAATGTAGCTTGAAATTTGTTATGATAATCCATTAAACATTGCTCATTTTGCTCAGGATTGCTTTGACATTCTGTGGTCTTTTGTATTTCCATATACATTTTTTAATTTTTATTGATGTTTTGTGTATTTCATACATCATTTTTCAGTTCAGTTCGGGCATATTCCCCTTTTCCTTCCCTCCCACCCTACCCCATCCAACCCCTTCCCAGATCATGCATTCTGCCATAACTGTCCTGCATCTTTCTCTCAATCTTTTTTTATCTTTAGGAATTCATATTTTCCTCCATTAATTTTATATTACTCTAAAATATGGATACATACTTTCCACGCATATACAGTATTTACAGAGTCTGAAAATATTTGGTGGGTGGATTCTAGAGCCCATTGAGAGATTCATATTATAACAACATAGTTGCTTTCAGATAAACAGAAATATAATGATAACGTTGTTCAGCTGTTCAGCTTGCCATTCGTCTGGGGGATTTGGTGCTAGCATCCTCAAATGAGGGAAACCATTCTCTGTTTGTCTAAATTTTAAGATATTTCCTGTTACTGTAAAGAATGCCATCTATTTTGATTGGGACTGCATTGAATCTGTAAACTCAATTTGGTAGGGTGGTCATTTTCACAATATTTATTCCACTAAAGTGCAAGCATATAATGCTTTTCTGACTTCCAGTATGTTTCTTACTTACAAAAGGATATTGATATTTGTAAATTTATTTTGTATCCTGCCTATTTGCTTAAGGTGTTGACCATTTCTACATGTTTTCTGGGCTAATTCTGGGGAAAAATATATATTATAACACATCCTCTGCATATAGGGATGATATGATTTCTGTTTTTATTTATATATTTTTTATCAAATCTAGACCTGTGTCCCCCACCCTCTACCCCCACCCCACCAGAGCTCATGCATTCTGGCAAACATGCTTTTCATTTCTTTCTCAGTCTTTCTTAATATTCTCCATGTGGAAGTTGACGGTTTTGAGCAGAAGTTCACTGTTTCAGTCAGTTCTTTGATGCAGTCCTTTTTGTTGTTGCTGTTGTTGTTGTTGTTTCCAATATTCATCACCCCCAACTGCTTGTACAAAAGCTCAAGAGGCTGTGCACAAGAAATACAGCTAGGTAATTGGCACTAGCATCCAAAGATGAGGGACACCATTCGTCGTTTGTTTTTCTGGGAATGTGTTACTTCACTCAGCATGATGTCCTCCAGTTCCAGCCATTTTCCTGCAAAGCTCATGATGTCATCTTTCTTTACTGCTGCATAGAACTCCATTGTGTAGATATACCACATTTTCTCTATCCACTCATCAGTTGAGGGGATTTGGGTTGGTTCCAGCTCCTTGCTATTGTGAAGAGAGCTGAAATAAACATGGCCATGCATGTATCTCTGCAGTGGGGTGAGTCTTGAGGGTACATGCCTAGGAGTGGTATGGCTGGGTCGGGTGGCAAGTTTCATTCCAAGTCTTCCAAGGGTTCTCCACACTGCTTTCCATAGTGGCTGTATGAGTTTACATTCCCACCAGCAGTGGATGAGTGTTCCCTGTCCCCACAACCTCTCCAGCACTTGGTATCATTTGTTTTCTTCATCCTAGCCAGTTTTATTGGAGTAAGATGATATCTTAAACTGGTTTTGATTTGCATTTCATTAATGATTAGTGATGTTGAGCACTTCTTAAGGTGTTTCTCAGTCATCTCTAATTCCTCACTTGTGAAGTCTCTGTTCAGATCTTTGCTCCATCTATTGAGTGGGTCATTTGTTTTCTTCTTTGTTTTTTGAGTAGTTTACATATTCTGGAAATCAATGCTTTGTCAGATGTTTCTGTGGTGAAGGTTTCTTCCCACTCTATAGGATTTCTCTTCACTTCCTTGATTGTTTCTTTTGATGTACAGAAGCTTTTGAGTTTAATGAGGTCCCATTTGTCAATTGTCTATCTTAATTCTTGCACAGCTGCTGTCCGATTTAGGCAGTCTTTTCCTATGCCTATGTCTTGTAGTCTGCTGCCAACTTTTTCTTCTATCGCCTTCAGAGTTTGGCGTTTCAGTTGAGGTCTTTGATCCATCTGGAGTTGACTTTTGTACAGGGCTAGAGGTAGGGGTTTAATTTCATTCTTCTACAAGTGGTGATCCAGTTTTGTCAACACCACTTGCTGAAGATGCTGTCTTTTCTCCATTGTGTCTTCTTGACCCCCTTGTCAAATATGAGATGTCTGAAATTGTATGTGCTCAGGTTTGGATCTTTGGTTTTGTTCCATTGGTCAACAGGTCTGTTTTTCTGCCAGTACCAGGCTGTTTTTATGACTATAGCCCTGTAGTATATTTTGAAGTCTGGTATAGTGATCCTCCCTGTGTGTAGCTCTTTTCAGTCAGGGTTGTTTTGGCTATTCAAGGTCTTTTGCTTTTCCAAATGAATTTAAGGACTTTTTTTTTTCCAAGCCTGTGAAGAAACTCTTGGGGATTTTGATTGGGATTGCATTAAATCTATGAAGATTTTTCAGTAGAATGGACATTTTTACAATGTTAATTTTCCTAATCCATGGGCATGGGAGGTTTTTCCATCTTCTGATATCTTCTCCAATTTCTTTATTTAAGGGTTTAAAATTTTTGTTATAGAGATCTTTGGTATTTTGGTTAAGTTTGTTCCTAGGTATTTTATTGTTTTTGAGGCTATTGTGAGTAGGAAGTTCTCCTTGAATTCCTTCCTCAGTTGCTTGTTGTTGGTGTAAAGAAAGCCTACTGATTTTTTGAGGTTAATATCGTATGCTGCCACTTTACCGAAGCTGTTAATCGTTTCTAGGAGTTTTCTGGTGGAGTTTTTAGCATCCCTTAAGTAAACAATCATATCATCAGCAAATAGGGATAGCTTGACTTCCTCTTTTCCAATTAGTACTCTTTTAATTTCCTTTTCTTGCCTTATTGCTCTAGCAAGTGTTTCAAGCATTATATTGAAGAGGAATGGTGACAGGGGGCATCCTTGCTGAGTTCTTACCTTTAAATGGAATGTTTATTTCATTTCCCTATTTAGGATGATATTGACTGTGGGTTTCCTGTATATGGCTTTGATTACATTGAGGAATGATCCCTCCAATCCAACTCCCTTTAGGACTTTAAGCATGAAGGAATGCTGCATTTTGTCAAAGGCTTTTTCAGCATCAAGTGAGATGATGGTGTGGTTTTTGTCTTTCATTGCATTTATGTGTTTGATGATGTTTATTGATTTTCATATGTTGAACCATCCCTGCATCTCTGGTGATATGATTTCTTATCCAATTACCATCACTTTAATTTCCTTCTTCCATCTTATTGCTAATGCTAGGTTTGCAAGCACTACTTTGAAAAGGAACAGGATAGTGAACAGCCCTCTCACATTCCTTATTTTAATTGAAGTGAGGTATGAAAATATGTTACATTTACACAACAGTATGTTGTTTCCCTTTTAAGAAAATGCATTGCTGGGCTGACAGCACATGCCTTTATTCCCAGCACTCAGGAGGCAGAAGTCGGCAGATCATTGAGAGTTCAAAGCAAGCCTGGTCTACCACAGTGAGTTCCAGGATAGATGAATCTATAGGGAGACCCTGACTCAAAAAGACAAAAAAAAAAAAAAAAAGAAAGAAAATGAAATTTGCAGGTAAATTGTTTTACACTCATTCTCTATACTTTCTTCTTGTGCTTCAAGTTTCTTGGTCATACTTTACACTTTAACTTTTCAAGTTATGCATTATTACCTTTCTATGAAGACAGAAATTCTTTGAAATATAAATGAATGTGTGACCAGATTATGGTGGTAATTTATTAAATTATATGTTCTCTATTTATGATGATTCATTTATTTTAAATATATTTTAATCTTGATTTATTGTTCTTATGCATGTGTTCGTGTGTGTTTATGCATTTTAATGCACAATGGCATACATGTGGAAATCAGAGGAAAACTTGTAGGAATAGGTTTTCTCCTTCTATTGGTCGAGTTTGGGTATTGAGATCAGGTCACTAAGCTCAGCAACAGATGCCTTTAATCACTGAGGCATCTCATTGTCTCTTAATTTGCCGTTCTATATGTACTTCTTTGAATTTATCATGGATATCTAAGTGTTACATATTGTAAATGTCAAAGCAGTATCCCCATACATGCTTGCTGCATCTCACTTCCAAGAATTCCAAGGCAGTCTAATGATAAATTAATTCATTGACTTAATTTTTCTTTGATCATTTTATTAAGGAATTGATGGTTATCTTCACATAATTGTTCCCGTGGTCTGAGTTTATGCATGGATCTATATATACAGAATGTGTCCATCCTTGCCTCTTGATGATAATGTGCACAATCTCATAGTTTCTGTAATTTTTCCAAATTTATATCAGGCCATTCATATTTTATTTGGTTAAAATAATGAATCTTCTCTAGCTATATATGTATGCTTAGTATTAACTCAAGATTCACTTATTTCTGTTATTTTCCTAGACTTAATAGTACATAATTACAGAAGATATTCCTTCCTCCTTATTAAGCACTAGTGACTTAACTTGATGCTTTATAAGATATGACCTCATTTATTCCTGACAATCATACTATAATCAAGAATTAAGTTTCCCAGTTAATGCAGGAGAAATTTGATCACAGGGAGGTTAAGTAATCTGTTTAAGCTTTCAGTAATGATAGATAATCCAGGAGGGCCTCTTGACTCAAAAGCTAACAGTGGACTGTGACCATCTTTGCACAGTCTCACTACACTTCTATATTTTAGAACAGCCCTATGCTCACAAAATTTAATTGGCATTTCACTTATGGATTTTGTTCCTCTCTGATATGTTAGAGTAACTCTCTGTCTTTTGTTCTTGCTGTGGTATCTTAAACTTGGAAGACAGATTATTTTAGGTAAAATTATTGGTTTTAAAATGCTTTATTGGGTTAAAGTCCACAACATAGTGAGACCTGGAGTATAAGTCTATGACAGAAGGTTGAAGCAAAAATACACAGTAAAACAGAGGAGTGGCCAAAATGAACCAAGGACAATTGAGGCTAGACTTTACATTCTGATTCTGGCCTATGGATCAAATGTATATTAGGTGTTATATAGCTAAAGATTATGTAGATTTTCTTTTGAAAGCCTTTGGAAGTTGTAGTAGAGTAAGCTTCTGAAAATGATTGGAAAATCCATCCCAGGATGAAAGTCCATCATGAGAGATAAGTGAAACCTGCCTGAGGTTTTCACTGATATACAAACATGATCCATGTGTATTTGTCATTTACTGACACTGGTCTGTATTCTTAGCAATGGTGATCATAGCTGTGGATAAATGTGTGTCTACTAGCAAGTCATTGAAGCAGGATTGATGAGTGATTCCCAACACAGAGAATCACTTTGTGGTACACATAAGCACTTATTACATTGCCTTTGGTCAGGCCTGATTTCTAACTCAATCTCAAAGAAACACAGAAATCAAAGGAATATTGCAGTCTTATTTAATAGGACACCTTAGAGAGACTGCAAGTACACTACTTGTTATAGAGTCACTTTACAAGTATTGAGGACACTAAAAATCAATTGGTGAATTAAACTCTGGATAACTTCTCAGATACTGTTGATTATAGAATCCAACAGATTTACATGTCTGAAGTTTAATCAATCTTCCAGTTCTCACTGTTAAAGTATCCCTTTCAATTTTTATAGATGAGAAAACCAGACACAGAGAAGAATAATTCTTTGATTTTCTGAACTGTTTGGTTTATATCATTTTTTTTTAATTTTTAAAATTTATTTTATATGTATGAGTGCTTTTGCCCATAGGTATAAACAAACCACATGAATGGAATGCTCACATATACCAGAAGAGAGCAACAGATCCCCTGGAACTTGAATTATGGATGGCTGTTAAACTCCCTGTGGGTTCTGGGAACCAAATCAGAGTCCTCTACTCAGCACCACAGTGCTCTTAACTACTGAGCATTTCTCTAGTTGCAGAATATTCATATTTTTAAATTATTATTTAATTTAATTATTTTATGTGCATGAGTATATTACTTGTATGAATGTAAGTTCACCCATGTCATGCAGTGACCATGGAGGTCAGAACAGGGAGTTTGGTCCCTTGCAACTGCAGTAGCAGACAGTTGATAGCAGCCATATTGGTGCTGGAAATTGAACCTCGGTCTTCTCCAAGAGAAACCAGTGCTCTTATCTGCTGAGCCATCTCTCTAGCCCCCAAATCTTCACACATTTTTTTTAATTAATTAATTTATTTTTTAAGGGATTCTACAATACAATAACACAGTTGTTTGCAGATAGCATTGATGTTACTCATTATGTCATACAATCAGGTAATTGGTGCATTTTGCAAGTATCTATGTCCAAATTTTGAACAACCCAAGGTTCCCATAGACCAGTTGAAGAAGCTTGTATGCACAGACATGTTGATCAATCAGGAGTCCAGACTATATTCCTGTAGTCTCATGATTCACCCCTATCTCTCCGCAGCCCTTACAATCTACTATGCCTCTTCTTCTGCAGTTTTTCCCTGGGCTTTGGGAAAGGGGCACAAGTGGGTGAGAAGAAAACAGTCTAATATCTTTGGAGTTGTCATTTTGGACTCCAGTCTATTCAGGTTGTTTCCCTTCATGGATTGACAGCTTTCCCAGTGATACCCTTTTCAGTCATATTAACAAAGCACAAGCTATTGGATGTACAGGCATTTAAGCAGTACCACTTATTATGTCAAGCTAAGCTGTGAGCATAGACACAGATGCTTGAAATGGGCATGCTATCCGCAAACTGTGTTTCTCTATAAAGAGTGACGAGTTCTTATGTGGCTACAACATCGCCCAACCACCAGAGACACAAGATTGTGGCATCGCTTGTGAGTTATTCCTCCAAGGAGGGCCAATACCAAATGATTTGGGATATATATATATATATATATATATATATATATATTATATAGACACTTGGCTGCCACTGTTGCAGATATCTCAGGCTGTTGAGGTGATATTGACAGAGGAGTCTTGCTTGTCTCAGGGAGACCAATATTTTGCTGTATTGCTTCAGTGGCCTTTGGTACGCACTCTCTTTTTCAGAGTCCAGTTGTACACTAGCAAGTACGTCTCATAACATTTTTCAGCTCACACCAGGTTTCGACACGGGACTTACTGCCTTTTTCTTTGCATATATCCACTTATAATCAAAAGGCTTTATAATTTGGGGGGGGGGTTTGAATCCCCTAGCCAACATCTCTAACAGAATAATTCATTGCTGATGTCAGAGCTTTCCTGTAGTACTATATTTGGCTAATTACCACAACTTATAAACACTTACTATTGAATTTGGCTCTGTTAGGGAAATTCCTTTCACAGATTCCTATGCATATCATCAGTTAATAATTATGCCTGTTTTATAGGAAATATTCCACTTAACAATTGGCTCTTGTTTGCAGTTAGGGAGTGGTTTCATTACCATCATGTTTTCTTTTTCCAAAAAAAAGGGGGAGAGGTAGGAAGTTTCTCAGCACCTGGAAGGTAAACTTCATTAGGGTCCATTATAAACAGTCACCCCAATATATTCAGAGAGATGCTCGTGACTGTGACTCAAGCAGTCGAGTTCCTCTTCTTAATGTTCAGATGGGTCAACTTTTCGTCATGCTGGCATCTCCCAGTTCATCCTGCACAGCACATAAGTTGTATGTTTTCAGGCATTTAGATTGGTGATTTTTACCTGTGGAACATAAATTCTCCTCCCATTGTTAGTTTCAAGATCAGAAAAATTGAAAATTTATCAATAGGATTGGAACACAGAGTTTTCCATTTTGTATCCAGAAAGGATAGTACCCCCTCCCACCTCCCTCTTTTTTTTTTTGTTTTTATGTTTTGACCTATAGATGCCTAAGTTGTATACACATACCCATAAACAGGAGCCAAGGCATAAGCTTTCATTAAATTTACACCAAACTGTTTCTCATTGACTGTATGCTACTTATTTGGGAAGAAATTTAAGCTTAGTTCCTTTAAATTGTCCCACAAGTAAAGAAAGTGTTCTAATGTGTGTTGTGTATTCAGAAATATATAGGCCATTTGTATACCTTAACCCATTACAAATTATAAATAAAACCAATTAACATTTTATATTCCCAATTAGTTCAGTTGTATTACCATTTCCCCCAAAACCTACACCTAAATTTAACTAATCTAAACAATTCACTAAGCCTTAAAATATCCTATACTTGGTGGATAAAGCTTGGGCAGAGTTGAGTGCCTGCTAAATAAATTTTACCTAATAAACACTTTGCTCTTTGGACTAAGTCTTCTACTTATTTGGGAAGTAAGAATTTAAGCTTAATTCCTTTAAATTGTCCAACAAGTAAAAGAAAGTGTTACACTGTGATGTTGTGTATTTCAGAAAAATATAGAGACCAACCCAATACAAACTATAAATAAAACAACTAGCATTTTATATTCCCAGTTAGTTCAAATGTCTGGTTTTATATGAAGGATTCTTGTGCAAAAAAAAAGGAGCTAGACACACATTTTAAAAGTACAATACAGACCTCAAGATAACTAGCCTGGTTAAAGAGCTGGGTTGAACAATTGGTTGATTTTCTCCCTTAGCAGCTTGTGTTATCATTTAGCATTCTGAGAGCCAAACTTCATGTAGAAGACTTCCGGGTCAGATCCTGCTCCATTATTCCAAGTCCTGTATCTGATGTCCTGTCTTCAGGAGTAGGGACTTATCTTTTAGTTCTGGAAGAAAACCTAGAGCTGTGACAATAGCCTCTGTTATTTTGGGAGTCTCTTGGACCTCTCTGACCAACCACTTAAAAGGAAGTTGGTCCTGTTTGGCACTTTGCTCCTTGCCGTTCTGCCCCCATGTATTCACAGGCACCAAGTGTGCCTTTCTTAGTGGATTCTGGCTTTCCTAGCCCCCATACCCCAAGATCCATTCATCTCTCCCTTTTCTCCCTATCCAAACTCCCTCTTCCTTCTCCAGTCTCCATTATCCCCATGCCCCATAACATTGATCTCTCGCCTTCCCCATTCTCCTACAAGGGAACCTCTGCACCTAATGCTCCTGGGACATAGAGGAACAGGGAGTCAGGCCACTGGAAACTTGCACATGCCAACTTGAGGCAATGGTTGCATCAAACACAAGACTCAGGTCAACTCAATCAGACAAGGGCACAGAGTGGAGAAGGAGAAATTGGTGGCAGGCCAGAAGTAACTTGGGAAAAATTGGGAACTGATTACTACTAGGTGAGTGAAAGTAGACTTTACTATCTCTAGATAGGCTGAATAGAATCCAGTGGATGAACTTGCAACAAAGTATATCTGGGTACAAATATTTTACCATTTAGGACTTAGCATTTTTATTTTTATTTATTTTTTTTTATTAATTATACTTATTTCCGTATGTGTATGAATGTACTGTCTGCATGCAGGTCTGTGCACCCGTGTCGTGCAATGCCGCGGAGGTCAGAAGAGGGTCTCAGATTCCCCTGGAACTGGAGTTCTCCTGGAATTGGAGTTTCAAACGGTTCTCGGCCGCCATGTGGGTGCTGGGGATCGAACCCGGGTCCTCTGTAAGAGCGGTCGGCGCTCTTAACTGCTAGGCCATCTCTCCAGCCCCCAGGACTTAGCATTTTTAGCAGAATGCATGAGGCCTGGTGAGTTATGGGGGGCATGAATAGTGGAGGTGGTCTAAATTTAAATTAGATGAACTGTTGCATGAAATGTACAAAAGGTCAATTAAACATTTTAATAGTTTGAACAAGCTGTATATTCTATTACTTGAAATAGAAAGATTCCATATACACATATATGTATATGTGATATATATCTTTGATATGGCCACCCACCCATACTCCCAACTTACTACTTGGTACTGTGACACCAGACCTCCTTGGCCACTAAGCTTGGGTGAGAAAATGAGGGGCTTGCTCCTGCTCCACAGTATGAACCCTGATACACCTCTATTCCTGGGAGGTAGGCCTGAAGGTGGCCACTGCAGAATGCACATATTGTTGTCTTGGCCATTATCATTGCCAATTGGTTCTCAAGACCAGGCTGCACTTCATAACGGTAACAATAGGAAACTGAAAAATAGACAGGTTACAGAAAATAAACTACAGTACTGTGGGATAAATTATTTCTTCTCTGAAATGGACTCATCACCTGGTGCAGTTGAGTACTTCATGGGAGGGGCTAAGTTTGCAGCCCAGCTGTAGCAAGTTCCCCCTTGGTGCTGACACATGTAAGATGCTGGCATTCCCATGGAAGGGACATTGGAATTTATGGACTTTGGGAGGGGTGGAGATTTATAAAAGGGCCAAAGCATGGGGCTGGACTCTCTCTTGCCACATACCAGCTCAGGCTGAGGACACAATGTGCCATACTGGAAGGCCGAATGCTCATGTTGATCTAGGGAAATGTGGTTTGAGTAAGTGTTCAATTTCTAGTCTTTTCTTTGTAGCCAATCTCAATAAATTTTTGTTTAGTCTGAGATTGGAAACATATTTCCCTTACTTTGCCTAGTAACCCAGGATGAGAAACTGGCAGAGGCAGAGGGGGTGCTGTAGGATGCCTGGTGCGTAGCTGGATACACTGAGAGGAAAATTCCTCTGCAACAAGGACACTGGTGGAATCTTGTCCTGTTAAACTGGGAAATATTCCAGCTGTCAAGGTGGGATTCCTGGACTGGAGTCACATGAGTCAACTCTTACCTGCTAGTTGAGAGCCGAACTTCTGCTTTTACCTACAGTAGACCCTGTGAATAATCAACCTGTTGGAGAATGCCTTGGACTACAAATGTGTGAGTGTGCTGAATGAGGCCTGGAAACAGCTAAGGTATAAACTTCATGTAATCAGGCTGTGAACAACTGACCTTAAAAAATAGCAAGAATCTCTGATTGCTGATGAAAAGAGAAATCCCTATTTGACAGTTCTAATCCTTGTGTAAGAGAAGCAGAAAACAAATGTGAAAAGTCCGTTCCAGAAACCTTGCTGTATTCTGATCCAAAACCACATATAAAGAAAAGAGAGAAGGTACATCTGTATGTAAGAATTATAGATCACTGATATTCTAATGAGACATGACTTCTTTGACATCCAGTTCAGATGTGTTCTATAAGATGGATGAGGTTTTTCATTGCCGAAAGAAGTCATGAGTTGGGAGAGATTGGGGGATGGAAGGTGGGATGGAGATGAAGGGGGCTGTGAATGTGATCAAAACAGTTTATGAAATTCATGACTCAATAAAAAAAAACCTTAACTACATTGGGAAATGTCATGCTAGAAATTTCCCATAGATGCATGTTGCTAGCTGTTTTCAGCTTAAAATCACTACACTTGATTCATTGTTTAAATAAATTTAATTCTACCACAGCATTTCTTCAAAACAGGGACACTTGAATAAGTACTCTAAAACAGATCACCTCCCTCTCACTACAAAAACAAATGGATCATACTCTCATGATATGGAAGCAGCTTGCAGAGCCCACAAAGTTGTCCAAAGGTCAAATATTCTTTCGGCTTAAACTCAGACATTTGCCTTCTCCTGTGCTTGAACAGTAACATTTTTTCCTTGGTATTAAAATTGGCCATTCCATCCTTTTAAATTCTCAGGACTTTGACTTGGTTAAAAATTATACTATCAATCTTCTTTAGACACAAGCCTACAAAGAACAGAGCACAGTCTCTCAGTCTTCACAGTCATGTTAGTCAATTTGTATTAGTATCTACACATTTATTACTCCTTCATCTGCTACTTTTCATATGTTAGCTGCCAATTGTCTCCTTCTGTAATCTATCTATCTATCTATCTATCTATCTATCTATCTATCTATCTATCTATATCTATCTATTATCTATCTATCTATCATCTGTCTATCCATGTATCCTGTTCTATCTATTTATCTATCTATCCATCTATCTATCTCTATTCATCTATTATCTATCATCTCTCTCTATATATATATCCTATCTATTATCTATCTATCTATCATCTACTATCTACATCTATCTAGTTATCTACCATCTATTATCATCTCCTTGTTTATCTTTTATGCACCTACCTACATCAAAAATTCCTTTAAGCTGAAGAACATTGAAGCTATTATCCATGATTTAGCTTCAAAAATTAGTACAACTACTTATCAATTTCTGAAGAAATCCGGTAAATCATGCAGTTATTGTCAAACAGCAGGAGGAATAAAAGAAAGAGGAAAGAAAATGTAATATATTTACAAAGTACATTAAGATAAAACAAAATGATAGGAAAAATATGCCACACAATGTGTACTTATGGATCATTAGACAGTGAATGGCCATTTAAGAGGAAGTGATACAATATTTTCAGGTCCTAACTAGATTCTCAGAGCCTCAATCTAAAGGCAATATTTTTGTTTATAACATGCACAAAATGTTTCTAAAGAGAGATATCTCCCCCATGTTAATATCTGTGAAATGGTCTTGAAGTAAAGTGATTTTTAAAATTGAAGCTGGATATTGTGGCGCACGCCTTTAATCCTAGCACTCAGGAGGCAGAGGAAGGTGCATCTTTATGTGTTCAAGGCCAATCTGGTCTAAGAGTGAGTTCCAGGACAGCTGGGGCTACAAGGAGACCCTGTCTCGAAAAAGAGCAAAAAAAAAAAAAAATTGAATGACACAGTTTAAATTTTTTTATGCAAATCACCTTTTCACTGGGAAATCATTGAAAATGGTGTATTTCCTGACTGAATTAATTTATACATTAATTAGTTACTTTAATTCAATTCACTAGACTGCACCCTACCTCGAGTAGGTTCTTTTCCTTGGTACCAAGTTATATAAATAGGACTAATTGTTGGCAGTTAAGGAATACAAAAAAACTGCAGTAAGAATGGGGTGATCATGTAAAATGGAGTGTTAACATATTAAAGGAAAGAAAATTTCACAAGTTACAGAAGGAGGAATTTAGCAAATATTCCCTAAGAAATTATGTAGATAGATTGAATAAAATTTGTAATTTATCAAAAGAATGCAAAGAATAACTGAACAAAACCTACGCGTGCAAAGTAATAGTGTATTTACAGAATATGGAGGCAGGAAACTTGCACTGTAATAAATGTGATTCTTTTGCAGTTAAAAATTTTTTACCATAATAGGATATCTTTATTTCCAGTTATGTTAGCAATTTCAGAGTGTTTCCTGTGAACAGACTAGAAAATTAGACACAAATTGGTAACTATTATAGTGTGAGTCTTTGTTCCTCATCCAGTGGATCTTAATGGCTACTGCTATTGTTTATAATGGGATCAAAATTTTTATGTTAGTTATTAACACAAATCCACAAAACAAATAAATGTGATTAATTTTTATGACTGCAAGATCAAGCAGTCAATGGGAAAACATGCCAGCTAAATCACAATAGGTTTGTCTGTTACATCTCATGACTCAATATACTTTACAACTTGTAAGTTATAACCATTGAGAAATGTATTTTTCCAAAAATAACCATAAATTTATAAAATGTTTTAACTGATCATTAACACCATTAATAGAAAATCACAATTAATAGAAAAATGAAAATATTAGTACAGATGCAGTGCAGGAAGTAGAATATAATAATTTTTGCCTTAAATTTAAATTTAGAATAAACGTGACTTTTACCTATCATTGGTTTTATATAAAAAATTCAAATCTCTGTAAGACAAATCAGAAAGGCAGATGATTTTCCTGTGCACAGTGACCTGTGTAGCAGACTTAATGTTTTGTATGTAGTAGGATTTTCAATGATGTGACTGGTGAAAGGCCAATTTCCCAGGGATTGATGTGAATGTTCTAAAATGGACTCAATTGTTACATGTATGTGATAATTTGAACAAGACATATAAGGTGAATTTCTCTCCATTGAACTTTCAAAATCTATCTTTTTAAAGGCCTTAAGATTGAATTGTGTTACTGTCCTTTTTGAGATCCATAGATGTGGCCAAATGACACACCATCATGCTTTGTATTAAAATCATTAAACAATCCCCTTAGTTAATCTTAATGAATTTTTCAATAGTTATGTTCATTGATCCTATCTAAAGAGATCCAGCACATGATATTTGTTTATGTCATTTTAATTCCCATTGATCTAGATGATGTGGTGGATTTAGTTTATATTGATATAACAATTATATAAGAATATATATTTATGGGGCTGGAGAGATGGCCTAGCGGTTAAGAGTGCCGACAGCTCTTACAGAGGACCCGGGTTCGATCCCCAGCACCCACATGGCGGCTGAGAACCGTCTGAAGCTCCAATTTCAGGAGAACTCCAGTTCCAGGGGAATACGAGACCCTCTTCTGAACTCCGCGGCGTTGCATGACACGGGTGCACAGACTTGCAGGCAGACAGTACATTCATACACATACAGAAATAAATAAAAAAATTAATAAAAAATTTTAAAAAAAGTATATATTTATACCTATTCTTGCTTTCAAGGTTTTAAAAGCATAGCTCCATTTACACACTGTAGAAGATACTTATGTAAATAAAATCTACTCTCTGAATATCTGTAGACTATGACTATACCTCGTAATATTCTTTTTTACAAAAAATACTACTATTGTTGGAGGGTTTCTTATACAATCAGATTCATCTCCCCCTTCACTCCCACCTTACTATGACCAAGGCTTCATAGCCTGTGTTTTTATCTTTTTGTTAACTCCAACCTAATTTAATCCATGTCTCCAATCTTTTATAGGATGTGGGTTAACCTACCAGGAAACATGTCACCAATAGGAACTGATTCTCTCTCTCCCAGCATGTATCAATTGCCAATAGATCCTCATGGCTGGGACTTCCTTCTGACCTCTCTGATCCATGCCAGGTTTTCATCTGAACTGGGATTGCACAGGTCTGTGTATGGTGTCAAAGGACTGTGGGTTCATCTGTGCAATTAATCTATAGTGCCCAGACAACACAGTTTCTTCGTATTCGTCTATCATGTCTGGCTCTTACAATCTTTATCACCCATCTTCTACAATGATTTCTCATGCTTACGATTAGAGGGTGTGATAAAGGTTTGCCATTTAGGTCTGAGCACTCTCCTGTCTCTTACTCTGCACAATGACTGGTTGTGATTCTTAATTATTCATTTTTGTATATTTTATTATTTTTAGGTTATGTGTATGAGTGTAATGCTTGTATGTAGGTGGAGGCACTCATTTCATGCAGTGCCTGAAGAGGTCAGAAGTGGTTGTTGGGTCCACTGGAACTGGAGTTACAGAAAGCTGCCATGTGGGTGCTGGGAATTGAACAAGGTTCTATGCAAGAGCAAACAATGCTCTTTACCACTGAGCCATCTCTCCAGCTCCAGTCTTAAATGTTCTTTAATAGTATTTGCTTTTTTGTCCCTATGAATTGCCCTTTCCACATAATGCCTGTTTCTCTTTTTAATTGATATTTGATTTATTTTATACATCATCTCTCAGCCCAAACTAGACACATTCCCCTCTTTCTGACCCCCAACCCCACCCCAGTTCATGCATTCTGCCATACATGTCTTGCATCTTTCTCTCAGTCTTTCCAAAGATTTTTTTTTCTGCAGAGGCTTGCTGTTTAGGGGAGAATTTAACTGTATCAGTCAGTTATTTGACCCAGTTCTTATGTTGTTGTTGTTGTTCCCCCCCTTTGTATTGCTCCAAAATATGCCTATATAAATATCACATATTATCAAAATTATGACTGTTGAGAATAAACCGTATGTTAATTCAAAAATATGTTTTGGCGTTCACATTTTTCCCTTTAATTTTATATTACTCTAAAATATGAATACATATCTTCCACCCATATAGAGTAATTACAATGTCTGAAAATAAGTGGTATGTCAATTCTAGAGGCCATTAAGAGATTCGCATTATAACAGCACAGTTGCTTTCAGATAAAAAGAACTATAACAATAACGTTGCTCAGCTTGCCTTTCGACTGGGGAATTGGTGTTAACATCTACAAATAAAGGAAACCATTCACCTCTTTTTTGCTGAGACTGTGTTACTTCACTTAGATCTTGAGTATTATATCTGAAGTACAATTTCTCAGGCCTTAATGATTATTTATTTCTGACTATACTTTCCTTTTGGATGCTTAAGGCCACACAGCCCAGATTAACCAAGGTTTTGTTTTCTTGAGGTCAGCTGAGGATCTGGTCCTCAGGGGTCACTTGAGTTTCTCTTTTTTTTTGGGGGGGGGGCTCTGGCTCCTTTCAGCTTTTTATTTACCAGTTTCATCCATTCAAGGACAAAATCAGGTGTTGCTAGATGAAGCTCCCTTTTTAAAGCATGAGCAGACTTTCCTCTTTATAAGCTGGACACTGGCTGAAGTCCCATTAGTGGATCTCCAAGACCTCCCTACAAGAAAGACTGATGACTCACATTTGTAGGACATTTCAAGAGATGCCCCCATGCATAGTCCCCTGAGACTTAGTTGACCTCTGAGGGCAAGCAAAAAAGTTATCCCTTAGGTCCCGCGGCCAAATTGGTATGGGCGTTAAGTATGGTCGTTAAGCACCCAGAAAGGCTAACTTACACCAGCCTGATATATCACACCTATACTAAAATTATGTCGTCTGAAAAACAAACTGTGTATTTTTCCATATCATATTTCTTGATTCACATTTTTCCATTTTAATTTTATATTACTCTAAAATATGCATATGTACCCACCTTCATATACCAAAAATCCAAAGTCTGAAAATAAATGTAGGTTGATTCAAGAACCTATCTAGGCATTCACAATATAAAAGCAAAGTTGTCTTTAACTCCAGTTCTAGGGGAATCCACTGCCCTCTTCTGACCTCCACGGTATTGCATGACATGACACGGGTGCACAGACCTACGTGCAGACAGCACGTTCATACACATAAAAAAAGAAATATGAAATTTATTAATCAATACAATTAACTCAGTTTCAGTATCCTAAAGCTAACCATTTTATTCACTCTTTGTTTTCTAAAGGTAACCTAAAAAGCTTATAATGTTTTGTTTTATGCACTTCGTTTCTACTGATTCCATTCTTTAGTCATGGGTATTCTAACACTGGATTTACTTACCTACTTAGGAAAAGACATAGTTCCCACAATGAGTGAAATTCTGGGAAGACAGGGAACACATTTTAAACCTTGTTTAAGATGATTCAATATGATCTTTCAGATACTAACCTCCATATTTTTCCATATGAAAGAGTCAATCTATTTTAATTTTTATAAACATGTACTCTTTAATAATGTTTAATTATAAGTTAAGTAGGGAGGAATTAATTTGAAGAGGAAGAATTGGTAAAAATCAATTAGCTAATACCATAATAAAATTACATCATCTTGCCTATGATTATAGTGTGGTTCTTTATTTTGTTCGCATCATTAAACTTAATTCATTTTTAACCCTATTGTTAATATAAAAATTCATTGTAGTGCAATGGATCAAATCTAAGACCCTCCCCATAATAGGTAAAGGGTGTGTCATTGAGCTGTACTCTGAGTAATCACACTTCTATTTTGAAAGAGAAATTTTATTAGAAGAGCTCATTTGGTTGTATTTCCATGACTCATTTCATCATGATAAGAAACATATTAGTGTGTCTAATTATAACTATTTTATCATAAATATGTCATGATAATGCTATGCCATAATTAATGGTTTCATAGCTATCACTTGGGTACATATACGTGAACACAGTAGAAAAACATTACTAAATTCCATTAAAATCTATAACTCCATTTTTTAAAATTTAGACATTTTTTTCTCGAGTTTTACAGAAAATAAACATGTTCATTTCAGTATTATTCATTCAGCTTATACTATTAAAACTGTATTTGGAGACCATCTATGTATTCAAAATATAAGTCTGATTAAAATAATACAATATAGTAGTATTACATACCATTATAAAGGTTATGAGATACATGGGGTAGATAAGAATGTGCTGATAGTCCACATATAGTAGGAAAAATCTAAATCACAAAAGAGTATAGTTTCTTTCCTTTTGTCATCTGTTCATCTATCCAGCAGGTAGTTGATGTCAATAAATTCTTCTAAATCATAGCATTAGGAAAATTATTTTATTGGGGTTTTTTAATCTAATTTTCTGAAATTAATACTGTATATTTTATATATAGATAGATCCTATCCCTATTTGTATCCCTGCTTAAGATCTCCTTTCAAATTTCAAGTACTCTATTATATTAAAGTTTATCCAGTCAAATTTATGTCCTGAAAAACGCTTTAATGTGGTTCCATCCACTAGAGCCTGATTAACCTATCCAGAATTACACCCATAAAGAAAACCATCTCTCCTTCTTCCATCAGCTATCAGTTATGATTAATTCCTCAATGAGTGTTGGGGCATCTTAGGGACCACTTCCACACTTCTGCACTTGGATTTTCACTGGGATGAGCTTACATGGGACTTGTCCACACTGACACTATTGCTGTTAGTTCATATGAAGAACTTCCTAGTGGTCTGGAAAACTCTTTCCTTGAGGTCCTCCACTACCTCTGGTACTTAACAATCGTCCCTTGTCTTTTGCAATGATCCTGAGCCCTGTGTGACAGACGTTTGATGTAGGTGTCCTTTTCAGGAAGTAGAACTCTTCATTTCTTGTTCTTTGTGCATTGACCAGTTGTGATTATCTACTTTAATCAATATCTGCTGCATGAAGAATCATTTCTGGTAAGAGTTGAGAGGTAAATTAATCTATGGATATAATAATAAGTTATTAAGAGTCAGTTTAATTTTATGTCTATTTATGAGAATAATAGTAGAAACTCCTCTAATGTCCTGTGACCTGCCAGCCCTGCCTAGACAACTTCCTTAGCCTGATGTCAATGTCAGGTATGTGCTCCATCTTATGAAACAGACTATAAAACCAATTGAAAACTGGTTGATTACTCCTCTACCATTTATTCCAGTATTTCATTAATGGGCATAACTTGCCCAGCCAGTTGTTATTATAAATCACAGTGTTTATAGCCAGCAAGGTTTTCCCTTCAGATATCATGCCTTGTATCACTATGATAGCTTGTATCATTATGAAAGCTAGCTAACTGAGATAAAGACTTGAAATCAGTATCAGCTTGATTTCTCCTGGTTTGTTCTATAGCTCACGTAGGTAGTGTCTTCAGTGATAGAGTCCTATCATCAATTTCTGGCAAGTCACCAAGACCAGGGGCAATTGCTAGTATTGTTTTAGGGCATAACAGGCTCCTGATCAATAGCTTCAAAAAATGGATTCCATTCCTGACATTAGGCTTTAACATTGGTAGTCTCTGTTTTCTAGGATATTATAATTTATTTCTATTTCATCTTTTGCTTCTAAATGATTATTTTAAATAAGAAAATTGAAGAAATTAAGAAAATTTTGTGGAAGTTGTACATTTTAAATAATTATGTTACCAAGGAAAAACAATCTTAAAGTATGCAGCTGTGAAAATGTGATTTTAATTAGTATTAGCATATAAATACAAATATCACATTTTTTACTGATTTAGTAAAGTTAGCTGATGTTAATTAGATAATTGAATATTCTTGTCTAAGTATAAATTTTTCTTAAACTTGGTGGTAACATTTAAGAAATTTTGTTAAATACCTACATAAGATAAAGCCAGCCATATTCTATCAGAGAGGGGAGGGACTCTCCAGGCTCATATCCTACTGAGGAGCTACTAGCAGGTGATAATTGATTTAGGAAGGAGAGAGTGACTCTTTCTGAGGGTATGGTAACTAGTAGGCTTTCCATGGTCCAGTATATGATCCCACACACACTGACATATGGCCAGAACTAATTGGACATAGTGGGTTATCCAATAAAGATGATATCAAGTTGGTAGGCTATATTTGAATTGACTATTAAGGGAGCTAGAGGAGGTAAGTAGTGATTAAATAATCACATGTTGCTTCTCAAGATTATACAATATCAAAATAAAAAGATTGAAGTTTTTTTCCAAATTTTCACAGCATTTTATAATGTTTTATATTTTATTTTTATTGAGTCTTTGCAATTTTCGTGCAATAATATGGTTTGATGGTATTTAAAGTCCCTCTACATCTGTTCCTTCCCCCACCCTGATATATATATATATATATATATATATATATATATATCCTCTAGTGTAGCTCCATCCATATACCCACAATATTTTTAACTCTGCCCTGAGAAAGGCATGCAAATAGATGGGAAAATAGAGTTCATTCTATCGCATCATGTTTACCATATTCCTGTTGCTTCCCTCATCCTCCAGTTCTTTTTTTTTTTTTTTTTTTGGTCTTTTCAAAACAGGGTCTCCCTGTAGCCCCAGCTGTCCTGGAACTCACTCTGTAGACCAGGCTGGCCTTGAACTCATAAAGCCTCTGCCTCCCAAGTGCTAGGATTAAAGGCGTGTGCCACCATGCCCGGCAATCCTCCAGTTCTAAGGGACAATGAGGAAGGCATGTAATCTATTCCTGTACTCATACCAAATGGTGAATGATAAAGAGATCTGTTTTATACTGGGCAAAAAGGATATCTGTTGTGTCCTTTGAGATCCTCCTGCCTCTGACTCCTTCAGCAAATCCTGCCATTGGACGCCACCACCACCACTGGCCTGTTGTGTCTTTTGGAATGAGATGCTGTCCCTGTGTTCCATAATTGATGTATACCTAACCCTGAAAAGATAGTGCAGAAGGGTCACTTCTGCAACTACGTGTATAGTGTGCAGAAATTTTCCTAACCATATCCATTTCATATATCCATGATATTCTGAGTGTAGAAAAATTATTTTCAATAGGATACATCCTTGTCAGATACTTTGATTAATCTGAGTGACAAGATGAGAGGAAATCCATTGGATTCTCTGGTTGAACATTTAATTAAAGCTATATCAATGGGATTCCAAGAAGCATTTTGGATTCAATCTCCATCATTTATCTTAACTATGCCTATAACTATCCCAAATTCGAGCAGCTCCCAAACCCTATAGACCATAAAGTTCTAACTTTAAATACCAGATGGCTTTCTCCTCCTAATTGACATTTCTACATCGGCTTTTCCAAGTAGCTAAGGCATTCATCAAGATACAGGATGATGCATTAGTGATTGTGAAGGTTTCTCTGGGCTCTCAAACAGCAATCCTAAGGCAATTCTGTCATCAACAACTTCCCTGATTAGTGAGCCAGGTTTGAGAAGAATGCCTAGAGCCTTTTGTAAATATAGATAACATTTGGGGCACATTTTATATTACCTTTTCCACTGGAATGACTTCCATTATATGGAAAACTGTCCACAAGATGTGCATTTGTAATAAGCAAAACCCCCTATCACATCCTGGGGAACTTTCTTAAAGAATGAAAGAGAACTTAATTTAGAAGATGCATTCTTCATTTTCCAAGGGCTGCATGATCTATAATTGGTATTTCTTTAAGTAACTACAGTTGCAGTTCTGTTATAACCACTGTTACTATACATATCATTGTTTTAGGAAAGGAGACAATTTAAGCCCTGGATTCCACACAATAAGTATCATCCCATGTATTCACTGCTTTTATAAATCTCATTTTAGAGAACTCCTCAATTAGACTTATATTAGTTAAAGAAAATAAGTGGTATTTACCAGCTATTTCCTTATATTTATATTTATATTTATATGTTGTGGGGCCTGTAGCAAGAAAGCATTTCATGACAGGGATTGTTGAGTAATATATCATTTGAATGCAAGAATTAAAGAAAATAAGAGGGACTAGACTCCAATATTCTCTTCATACTCCAAATGGCTAAAGAAAACCCAGGAAGCACCAGTAATTGAGGGCTCACCATCGCTAAATGTTGCCAAGTTGAGACCAGGCTTTGATGCATAGAGTATTAGGGAACATTTAATATTCCCAAATATGCCTCTGGATTATATAACTTCCAATCTTGTCTTACTTTCTGCTGATAGAAATTAGAGTTCTTAGTTCAGAAAAGTTAACTGAGTCTTGTTTTCAAGGTCTATTAAAGGAAAATGAGTTCATTCCAGTAGTCAGGGGAAATTTGTCACTGGATTAGATGACAATGCATTATTGAGTGATGCTATATTATTGTATGAACCATATTTATTTAGCATCTGAAAATGTGTATTATTTTTTTCTGAATTACTTACATCTAGGCTTATCTTACCTAGATGTACTACTTCAGGAGCATAATGTTCTTGTCTAAGTCCTTATAGTTAAAGATCCACTTCTAATTTTTTATTTTTGTTTGCAAAATTCATTTCTTTATGGATATATAGTTGAGATCCTTATTTTTCGGTTACTGTTGTCTGGGTGAAGATCCTTACTATAATGCCTTATGAACCTTCTCACTTTGCCTTTGTAAGAAAATGGGTTCAATGTATTGATATATCTCCATCTAATAACACAGTCACATGGGTGCCCACTCATGACATGTATAGAACCTATTAATGTGGGACTTCCCATAATTTTGTCATTTCCAGTTATTTAGAAACTAGGTACAAATACTTTCCCACTGAATAATGCATGATAACAAAAATTAGGGAAATTTGAAAGAACTAGTTTAAAGTTCTGCTTTCTAAAGTTGTTTGCAGTAATGAGAGAAGGAAAAAAACTAGAAGTGGTGACAGATGCATGGGGGTGAGGTTTGAGAAGTGCTCTTTCAGATGCCCATTTGAATGAAGTTAGGGAAATTGCAATCAGTTTGAGGTCAGAGATCCTGAAGGAGCACAGCAAAGCCAGCAGCCAGTTAATATTAAGGCACCACCATCAGCTTGGGAGTTTCCCTGCTGTGTTTTCTCTTTTCAAGTGACCACAGGAAAAGCTCTGAAATCAAAAGGTAATTTCTGTTCTTCTTATGGTCTTATGGTCCCATAACTGCAAGTGCCTGCTGAGGGCGATAGGGAGGGTGTTTGAGTTCCATAAATTTGGAATTGCCATTTCAGAACTGGCGACAACAACATTTTCCATTTATATACCTATAATCCAGAAGAAGCATTAGCAAAAGAGACAGAGAATCTGTAAAATGAATAGAGATCTACGATGTACCTTAGTGGAGATACTACTGTGTAATCAGCAGGTAATATCTCTTTCACTCTCTGATAAATTATTGGGAATGATAGATGCATTCTATCTGGAATAACTACACTCAACAACCAAAGTCATTTAAGGATTTAGGCAAGACTATCTCTTCTTAGTGTGATGCAGACAGAGTCAGAAATATTTTGGGGTGATAGTAAGGAGATACAGCAGTGCCTAAACTGTAACTGACTACATTTCTGGCAGCCTGTGTATGTGGATTAAAGAAGATTTTACAAAGTCCTACCTTTCCATGGCTGAGTGGCATCTGCAACCAGTCACACACTACTGTCAAGACAGCAAATGATCTGAAAAGTAAAAGTCACTGTGAAGAGGAATTTCCAGAGCCATAGTGCCATGCCATGGACAGCATTAGAAGAGGGGCAGAGGGAATTGGAGCTGCAACATTGTAACCTGGAATACTGTAGATGGAGAGTCCACGTCTATTATTGCAGCATCTGGGATAGTGTCAGATCCAGTCAGCAATGGGGGTGGAAAACTTCATCAGCAGTTTGACTTTATTCTATCTCATCATTGAAAAGGGCATTTCTGTATGCATAAAGCAGTAACTATTTAGTTTTTTAGGCTTGGCATAACAAATGACCACAAACTTGATGACTTAAAGCAACAGAAATGTCTTCTCTGAGAAACCTTGAGCCTAGAAGTCTGTACATAAAAATAATAAGATTTGTTTCTTCTGGAAATTCGAATGAGAAACATGCCTCATGCCTCCACCCTAACACCTTTGGGATACAGACAGCACTGTGTGTCCCTAGGCTTATGTATACATCAATCTTTGGCAGTGTCTTCTCAAGACCATCCTTTCTGGCTTTCTTTTGTATTGCCATGTCTCTAATGGCCCTCTTCTTCTTCTCATATGGGTATCACTTATTTGACTTAGGGCCTGTTATAAATCTGGAATAATCTAATCTTCCTTAACTTTATTACATCTATTCTCAAATATTTTCATATCCGCAAATACTAGGATATGGTACTCAGACATATCTTTTAGGAACAGTATTCAACCCTTTGTAATGATCCAAATAGTCCAATAACTACATATAATTTATTTTTAGTTTTTGACCTAAAACATGTGTTTTATGCTGACAGTTTTATTTTCAACTGCAGTTAAATTAAGACACCAAAGATACAGCAAAGAGAGTGATTCTGAGTTACTAACCAAGGGTGTGTGCTTGCTTACTTTTCAGCACATCATTGGTCAACTCTCAACTAGAGCAATTTATTCTGTTTGCTCTTTCTCCGGATGTAAATGGAAGGCCAGTCCTCACACATGTTCACTAACGTTGTGCTACATTTTTTTGCTCTTACAATGCTCTGTATTACATTGCAAAATTCTCATAGCAGAAAATTATTATATCAACTTTTGGACACTTGATTTAATTGGCATGTACTTTTAGATAGGGCAGCTGAGTTTGCTGTGCCGTATTTTAATGCAACGTCTCAATAACCCTTCCACTATCAGAGAAGAAACACCAAACAAGCTTAAGTTTGTTTCAAAACTACTTTTCACTCTTCAGCTTCTAAATAGAAGGTGTTTTCCTTTAAAGGACATTATATCATTGACTTCTACTTTCTTCTTACTATTAACAACATGTCTCCTGATCCTAGGAGTCATAATGCATCATCTTCTCCTTCATCTGAAGGTGAGTATCAAACTCTGGGCACATGGTCTCTGATCTACACTTCCCCCACCCTTACCCTCCTTAGAGAGTCTTCTCCTCCAGAGTCATAGCAGCATTGTCAGATTATCCAAAACTGTAAGGTCTGAGATCATAGTGTTTCTATATATTTCCAAGCCAGTCCACGCAATTTGAGGGTGTGCTTAAAGAAACTGCTGGACACAGATAAAGAGCTTGCTTTGTGTATCACATTAATCAGCCGAGATGTTAGCAGATTTGACCCTCAGTCTGGCGCTGATGTGTTCTCACTAATGTCTGCATGAGCAATAGTTTGCATCTGAGGAAAGAAACCATGACCTAAGGAATGTGGAACTTTTCAGAACACAGACTGTATATGTGTATCATATAATTATATCAACCAATTAAATCATTGGTTGGCATAAAATGTATATCAACTGTATATCATAAATGTATCATAAACTGTATATCAACCAATTAAATCATTGGTTGGCATAAAATGGGACTCTTTTTTTTTTTTTCCAAGACTTTCCTGTAGAAATGTCCTTTGAAACAAAGAAATCAGAACAAAGGATGAGGACAGCTACTGTTGATAAGACACTTGGGAGCACAAGAATCCCAAAAAGAATCCTTGCCACAGTCTATTCTGAAGTGTTGAATTGAAGACCATCTTTTACATAGTGTCATTTACAGAAAGCCTTTATTATTCTTATTTGATATTTTGAAAGGATATCTTTTAATTAACTTAAAGATTCGTATGAAGAGAAGTTATTGGTCTATTTTGATAGTTCATATCAAAAGGTCATTTTTAATTTTCACTCATTAGAAAATTTTTTTTTCTCAGCTTGTATAATGATGCCTTTGTTTATACAGTGTCATGTATGTCCATAAATGTACTTTGCACATAATCATATTGCAATTGTGCTCTCTTTTCTGCCTCTCTCCCTACTTCAGCTCGTCTTATGCATCCAAATATTCCACTGTACTTATTTATTTATTTATTTATTTATTTATTCATCTTTTTGAATAGGGTCTCCCTGCAGCTGCAGCTGTTCTGGAACTCCATATATAGACCAGTCTGGCCTTGAACTCATAGAGATCCAGCTGCCTTTGCCTCCCAAGTGCTGGGATTAAAAGCATGTGCCACCACACTCAGCTATCCCTATTTTTTTGTGTGTCATATATATTGTTATGCATATACACACATATATATATATATATATATATATATATATATATAATTCCAATATGATAGAAATTACATGATAGCAAATGCTGGTCTTTGAAAGAATAAAATTAACATGATTTAATAAGACAACGATACAATATTGATCCATAAAGAAAAATAATTTTGATCCTTTCTTTCATTATCTTCATCTTCTGTGCTATACAAGACTTTAAATACTAAATGTTTAAACTTGTAGTCACAGAATATTACTGCCAAAATTAAGTGCTTGTAAATGATAAATTAGTCAATACAAGGAAAAACAAAAACAAAGCATGTATTTTTTAAGTGCTAGCATACTTTGTGATTACTCCCCAAGAAATAATATTTTAGGCTTATTAAAAATACAAACTTAAAGCTGAAAGGCAAATAAAATGTTATCTTTTATTTATTTTGGTAACTGACTATGTCATTCTTCCAACAAGTTTCTCAAAGAAAAAAATAACCAAGGAAACCACCATTCAATATTTAAGAATGATATTTATGTAAGGTGAGTATGTTAAGAAGGAATATCTGAATTAGTAAAAGACTGGACCTCTTAGTATGTATTTATGCACACAGTCATCTTTTTTGACTTTATGATTCCAATAGAAATTTTAATATGTACTTTATGAGCAAAGTCCTAGAAAAACATAAGGTAATGTTTAATTTTGATATTACACTTTTTTGTCAATCTAACATATATGGGTATTTGGTAGTATGTAAATATTCCCCCTATAGGAAGTGAATTGAAATGTTCCCTTTCTCCTCCTGTTCTACTTTCCTTCTTTGAATTGAACTCCTTTAGCCATGACTGGCCTCCAATTTCTTATGTAGGGAAGGCTAGCCTGGCACTCTGATAGTTAATTTATGGCCACCTCAATTTCGACATTAATCTTCCTGGCTTTATTGAAGCAATTTCTTGCCCTTTTTAAAGGCCATGTACCTCTTTAGCCCCAGCTGATCTGAAACTTGCTATGTAAAGGAGTCTGACTTGCATCTCACAGAGATATCTGTCTGCCTTTGCCCTTTGAGTGCTAGAATTAAAGGTATATGCCACCACACTCAGCTTAATCAAAACATATTAATCACAGATTTTAGGAACTGTATTTTTTATGTGTTCCCTTCATGTAAGTGCACCCATGTCATTCAATACCCACAAAGGTCAGAAGAGGGTGTCAGAACCTCCGGAACTGGAGTTAGCTGCCATGCAGTTCTCTGGGATTTGAACTCAGGTCCCCTGCAAGAGTTCTGGCCAGTGCTCTTAGAATATGGGAAAATTCTAATATGTGATTACAGGAGATAAATTTTTATGTGAATAGTTATTTTATATCTTAAGGATTTCATAACTTAAAAATTTACAGATTTAATTAATACCCAATTCAGAAAAAAATTCCTTGTTACTAAAAGTATCAGAAAAGTTTCAAGTGAGACTTTTCTTTGTATTCTTTTTTTAATTTTATTTTAAGGGATTCGCAATATAAGAGCACAGTTGTTTTCAGATCACATTGACGTTGCTCAGTTTGCCATACAATTAGGTAATTGGTGCTAGCATCCACAGATGTGTTACTTCACTCAGCATGTTATCTTCTAGTTCCAGCCATTTACCTGCAAAGCTCATGATGTCATCTTTCTTTACCACTGCATAGAACTCCATTGTGTAGATGTACCACATTTTATTTATCCACTCATCAGTTGAGGGGCACTTGGGGTGGTTCCAGCTCCTTGCTATTGTGAAGAGAGCTGCAATAATCATGGCTGTGCATGTATCTCTGCAGTAAGATGAGTCTTGTGGGTACATGACCAGGAGTGGTATGGCTGGGTCAGGTGGCAAGTTCATTCCAAGTCCTCCAAGGGTCCTCCACACTGCTTTCCATAGTGGCTGTACGAGTTTACATTCCCACCAGCAGTGGATGAGTGTTCCCTTTTCCCCACAACCTCTCCAGCACTTTGTATCATTTGTTTTCTTGATCCTATCCAGTCTTATTGGAGTAAGATGATACCTTAAAGTGGTTTTGATTTGCATTTCCTTAATAATTAGTGGCGTTGAACACTTCTTAAGATGTTTCTCAGCCATCTCTAATTCCTCACTGGTGAAGTCTCTGTTCAGCTCTTTGCTCCATCTATTGAGCGGGTCATTTGTTTTTTTGTATTCTATCAAAAATTTTTCATTTTTAAAATTATTTCTCATGTTCCAAATGATTAGTCTGTATTATTGTAAGATATATCAATTTTATGATTAATATATGGACCTCATTACAATTTTAAAAGTGTATGTATTTTTTAGCAATGATCTAAAAGTTGCAGATTCAGGAGGATGATTGTGAATGTGTACAAATGCATGAGTGCAGTCTTCCTGTTGCTCTTGGCAGTGTTGGAAACACCTGGATGCTTTAGAAACACTTTAAATGAATTCTAAGTGGCAGCACTGCCTTTCCCTTTTGTACAGTGGACTTATGTCCAGCAAAGGAAACAAAATTTTAGTCAGCATTTTAAAAAATATTTTTGTCAACCCTGACTCTTTTTAGTTCATAACTATTTCTAAGACCGTAAATTATTTGTGGACACTCAAGTGACTTTTTTTGTTCCCTTTAATTTTATATTATTCCAAAATATGAATATATACACTCTACACATAAATCAAAATTACAAATTCTGAAAATAAACTATAGGGTAATTCCTAAACATATCTAGAGTTTCACATTTTAACAGTAAAGTTGCATGTAGGTAAAAAGAATATGAATAGAATATGAATACATATCTTCCATTCATATATGGTAATTACAATGAGTGAATACAAAAGTGATAGGACAATTTTAAGATCCAAACTTGAGCTCATATAACTTCAGCCACCTCATATTTGACAAAGGAGCCAAAAAAGCTCAATGGAGGAAAGATAGCATCTTCAGCAAATGGTGTTGGCAAAACTAGATCACCGTTTGTAGAAGAACAAAATTAAACCCCTACTTCTCACCCTGTACAAAAATATGCTCCAAATGGATCAAAAAATATTTCAACCTGAAACCTGAAACCCTGAAGGTGGTAGAAGAAAAAGTCTGCAGCAACCTACAAGACATAGGCTGCATAGGAAAAGACTTCCTAAATCAAACAGCAGCTGCACAGGAAACAAGGACAACAGCTGACAAGTGGGGCCTCATCAAACACAAAAGCTTTTGTACAGTTAAAGAAACAATCAAGGAAGTGAAGTGAAAATCCACAGTGTGGGAGGAAACCTTCACCACTGATACATCTAACAGAACACCAACATGCAGAATATATAAACTACTTAAAAATCAAGTGACTTTTTTAACATCTACACTACATAGTAAAACTTATGTTTGAGAACTTCATATCGACTTTTCCTTCATTTTGTGTAAAGTTTATACTTTTTTGAAATTATCAATTAGAAACCTTCATGACTTTGATGGTTGCAACCCACTTAGATATAATAGACCTTTCTGTGAAGTGTTTATACATGAGCCAAATTTGAGATTAAAGCTTTTACATATTATGTGAATGTCTTGGTCAGAGGAAAGAACATCACCAAATTCCCTATACCAAGGACAGGAAGTAGGAAGTGAGTAAAAACATAGGGGATAGTATCTGAACTATGAATATTTATGCATTTTGACAGTTAGCAAGAATATTGCTTTTCATATTACAAGGTTTGGCAATGCTTAGCTTGATATATTTCTAAAATGTAGCAATCTATCTATACTTTGTCACTTTTGGCTTAAGGCACTCGTAATCTACCTTTGTCTAAGCATAAGCCTCAGTTGTCATTTACAACTGGGTAAATTATTCTTAGAACCTTGTAGAGTCACAAAATGCTTTAATGCTTTTTGTTTCTACATTTATTTATCCCTAGATAGTCACTTGCATAGAAGTGTGAGGGAATATTGAGGAATTTCCTAATATTACAAGGAGAATGACATCTTAAATATATGAAAAAGTTCATAGCTCTAGAAATGAAACTTTTCAAAGTATTTGCCCCAAATGCTCAGTCCTCACAAGTATACTAGCAAGAGTTCTTCTTCTAATCTTATGTGAATTTCTCTAGTTTGGATTGTTCTTTTCATGCACTTTTTGAGAAAATAGGATTCTTGTCATCTTTCAGAAAGCTTTCACCTAATAATGAGTAACAATATAAGTCCTAGGGTAACTTTTGCTACTTAAATATTTCCCAATTCCTTTATTTCACTATATTTTTATTTTGGTCTTTGAGATAAGGTTTTTCTGTACCTCTCCTGACATAGAAATTGTTATGTAGTCCAGACTGATTTTGATCTTGCAGATATCCACCTGCTTCTACATCCCAAATGCTGGGATTAAAGGCTTGCACAATCATGTTGCTCTGAAATTCCTTTTTTCTATTTTTGCTAGTATTAGAATCTAAAAGACAATTACAGTCTTTTTCTGTCTTATATCACTCTAACAGACTGTGTGAATGGTAGTAATTTGAGAACAGGTATGCATTTTATCAAAATTCTAGAATTTGAGATGTGTAGGAATGAAACTTTGCCTGGCTCGAGCCAAGGACCTGTAAAACCTGTCCTCAGAGGAACATCTGAGATATCTGATATCTCTTTGGGCATTCAGTTGTCTCTGTGAGTTATCTATAGCTCCATAAGTTTGGGATATTGTAGTGTTTTTCCTGCCTCACCTATCTCTGCAATGTTCCAGAACTGGATAGCCCCTTCCCTTGAGGTATTAAGCAAAATGTCACACTTCTAGCTTACTGGTTGCACAAACAGTAGCACTGCAGCCCCCCAGTAGGAGCCAAGGTGGGTCACCCTTCCCTTCTGCCTGCTCCCACTTTCTTGACCAGAGCACAGTAGCTTTTAGTATATAAACACACTGCTGGCATGAATAAAACTGAATCTATCTACCAGACTGTCTTTCTCTGAGTCCGTATCTTTCTTTTCTCATCGGGTAACTTTCCAGGGTCCCCTACCCTCTCCTTGCCAGAAGGTCAGCCTAGGAACTGTTAGCCTGCTGGCAGGAAACAGCTCTGAGGCTTACAGCCTTGTGAAGCTGCCAGGCTGGTCTAGGAGAGAAGAACATTGTGTGGATTGGAGCCATGTGTGATTAAAGGACCAACAGATAAAAGAAACAACCCACAGAGATGTCCAAGAACAAAGTACCAGCTTCTCGGATGTCTGGAAAAGACTGCACTCTGTGGAAGAGAATATGGCTGAGGATGTCCATGGCAGAAGGTCTGAGGGAATATTCAGTCTCTGTATGATGGGATGAGACCCTTTTGACCCAATCTCCTACTAAGAGCTAAGTCAATGAATATGATTAGTTTGGTCAATGTGTTTCAGCACATTCAAGCTGCAGATCAGGAACATATAAATACTTCTAACTTATATAACCTTTTGGAGTTTGTAGGCATTTCAACCAGGATTCCAGACTTTGGAGTTAATACAAGTCAGTTCAGTAGCAATTTAAATTTCAAAGCTCTACTAATGGGAAACTTTTAACTTTGCAGGTAAAAGTTATAAAATACTAAATGTATATGAATGCATAACTAATGCTTTTGGAAAATTAATGTATCTATGTAAGCATTAATATACCTAGCACTCCAAAAAGATAGAGAACATCTCTAGTTATTTAAAAATAGAAATATTTATGATGATTTCCTTTTAATCCCACACCCTATAAACAGCCATTATTTATTAAAACACAGTAGAAAATTTCTGTAGTGTTGAAGTTTATGTAGACGTGATCGATAAGCATGTCTTCTTTGAGCATTTGCCTTCTACTCTCTCTTCACACTCTAGTGGAGACTCAGCATGTGTCTCATTGCTTCCTTTCTCACTGTGTACTATCCCAAAGTGTCAGTGTCATACTCAATCTGATTTCAATAGAAAGAACTTAATGAAAATACACAAAACTCAAAGAATTCAAAGAGGAAAGGCATTAAATTTGAGCTGGAAGTCCAAGAATATATAAATCATTGGCTTAATGCAATATCAAAACAATTCATGGCTTGAAAAGTGAATTCATAAAGGAAATAGAAATAATAGTGAGGAAAACCCAAATGGAAATTAACATGAAGTTGAAAAACTCAATAAGCCAATTGGAAATAACAGCCAAAAGACTCATATACAGAATAAATGAAACAAAAAACAGAAGATCAAGATTGTATGAGACAGTTAAAGATTTGGACTCCTCAAGTAAAAACTATGTAAAATTTATGAGAAACACAGGAGTAGAATATCAGCAAATGTGGGACAACATGAAAAAAAAAAAACAAATCTATGAATTAGAGGCATAGAGTAAGTAACACAATCCCAGGTCAATTGCATTGAACAGATCTTCAACAGAAAGGAAACTTTCCTAAATTAAAGAAAGACATGCCAATAGAGATTCAGGAAGCACACAGAACACCAATTAGACATGGCAAGAACATAAGAAGCTCCATACACTTGACATATCATAATCAAAATGTTAACTGTACAGAACAAGGAGAGGGAACTGAAACCTGCTAGAGAAAAACAACTAGTTACATATAAATGAAAACCCATCAGAATTACACTGACCTTTCAATATAAATTATGAAAGGCAGATGAGCTTGTACCAAAGTAGTCCCAGATGTGAATGACCATGGATACCAACCCCAAATACTTAACCCAGAAAAATTATTTATCATGGTAAAAAGGGACTGGAAAGTTTTTCATGACATGAACAGTCTGAAAGACTTCCTCTACATCAAACCAGCAGTACAGAGAATATTAAAAGTAACACAAAGGAATGAGGAAAGGAATGACTATACACAAGAGGCTACAGAAAAAAAAAGGAAGAATTGTTAATGACAACAGAAACGCAAAATAGGGTGAGAAACATAAGGGAATTAAATTGATAGTATACAATACATATCTATCAATAATAACATTAAATATAAATGGCCTCACATCTCCTGTCAAAAGATACAAGCATGGATTGGATTGAGAAAGAAAAATCTTTTTTTTGTCTTCAAGAAACTCATTTCATTTTCAAGAATAGATACTACTTTGAGGTGAAAGGATGGAAAAAATATCCTAAGTCAATGGCACTAAGAAGCAAGCAGGTGCTGAAATTGTAATATTTTACAAAATAGATTTCAATTAAAACTAATCAGAAGTGATAAATAGGTTTACACCATTCCAATCAAAGAAAAGATCAATAACGTATTAAAATCATGAACATATATACGATCAAATTCTAGAGCACATAAATTCATATAAATGGTACACCAGGACTATAAAACACAGATTAAACCCAGCAGAGCACTAGTAGGTGACCTGAGTACCGCATTATCTTCAATAGACAAGGTGACTAGACAAAGAATAAACAGAGAGACATCTAAATTAAATCTCATGAAATAGACCCAACAGACAACTACAGAATATTCCACCTAAGCACCAAAAAATATACTTCCTACTTAGCAGCCCATTGAAATTTTTCTACAATTGACCACATTCTGGGACATAAAACAAACCTCAACAAATACAAAAATTTTGAAAAAATTCCATGCATTCTATCAGACCACAATGCAATAAAGCTTATAATCAACAACAGTAGAAGCTCTTGAAACCATAGGAACTCATGGAGATTAAAGTAATGACTCCTGAATGATGAATGGGTCAAAGAAATAATTTAAAAAGAAATAAAAGCATTCCTAAAACTAAATGAAAAATGTCAAAACAACAAAACAGCTAGGAACCCTTAGAAGCAGTCTTAATTTAGAAGATTATAGCTCTTATTGCCTACATTAAAAAAATCAGAAAGAGCAAATAATTTAACAGTATAACTGAAGACTCTGGAAAGGCAAGAAAAATCCAACCAACCCCAAATACAGAAGATGAGAAGACATAATAAACATCAGAGCAGAATTCAGTGACATAGAAACAAAGAAAAATAAATCAGTGAATCTAATATCTGGTTTTTGAAAGGTTAATCATGACAGACTCATTCAAGTAAAAGAGAACAAATCCTAATCACCAAAAGCAGAGGTGACAACAGACACCAAATAATCCAGGATATTGTAAGGGAATACTTTAGAAATCTATACTCCTTTACATTAAAAATATAAAATGAATGGATAAATTTCTAACAATTATAGTTACCACTAAATTTAACCCAAGAAGAGATTAACAGCTTAAGCAGTCACATAACAAATAAGGAAATTGAAACAGTAATACAAAACTCCTCCACTAAAAGAAAACTAAGGCACCAAACTGATTCACAACAGAATTCATCCAAATATTCAAAGAAGATATACAAACAATAATGCTTAAATTATTCAAAAGGATAGAAACAGGGATAACTCCCAAAATTCCTTCTATGATGCCAGTATCACTCTCATACCAAAACCAGGTTGTCTTTGCAAATATTCCCTGCTCAGGGAAGTAACTCTAAATCAAATACATGCTCCTGGGGCGATTCTTAGCACTCCGCCTCCCTCCTCCTAGTCCAGGCTCAATGACCGGCCTAGGAACAGAGGCTCCACACTTTTGTTTAACAGATGTTTAATGGGGTTCCTACAGAGTGAATGGGGGAAGTGTCCCACTTATATGGAGTTTCCATGGGTTCTCCTGCTGTGTTTATCTCTGGCTGAGTCCCCCTGGGTCACAACACAGTACTGAGGATTCCCAGAGAGCACGTGTGTACACACCCTAGGCTTTTCAAGCTCTTTGTTCCTCCCCTTATGTAACCTGGACAGGAAGGTTCACTGGTTTCCTGGCTCCTCCATTCCACAGCCAATCTGTTGGTAAGAAAGTCCAATCCTATCACAGCCCACCCCCTGTCTCCATATCCTCCATTTCTTCTTCAAGAGTCTTAGAGGGGGTGAGAGAGTGGAAGGATAATCTATTTTTCCTCTGAGGTAAGACATCAAACTCCAGGGTCTGTCCAAGTTCTGGTCCCAATGGACTTCTGGCTCATTTCAGGAGTATTTTTCCTATTAACAGAAAATGAATAGAAACATGAGCATCTATACCAACACTGGCCATTATAACAAGTCATGCTATGGGCACAAAAACAAATGCTTGAATGGTATCCTAGCCAGGGCATCGTAGCCCGGTAACAATTTCAATGGGTTTTCTATTCAGGCTTATAATGTCCTCTGAAAGTAAGGGTCAATCTGGCTTATAGTAGCAGTTGTGCTCTCCACCCCCCCCCCCAGGGAGTGGGCCATCAATCCAATTGGAATTTTGTTGGTCATATATATTCCAGGCCAGATTGCCACTACTGCACTAGAACTGACAAAAACTGAACCAGCAAGGTAATTCTTTGCTGGGACGCTGTGTGGGAAACTTGGCTCAAGTTTTTGTTAATATTGGGGATGGAAGATGTTAAATTACTTATTAAAAAAAGCTTCGATTCTGGGTTTGGGAGGCAGTCATTTTGGCATAACTTATTTCATTAGGTTGGGGAATGAAAATATCTACCATGCTGAAGATCTTCTGCAAAAAGAACAAGATAACATTGGGCTTCCTTGATGGCCTAAATAAGACCTTTGTGGACTTTGAAAACATGGATGAATAGGGTTATTGATGCCCAAATTACACACAACTCATGCATGCAATTTTGCCATCTGCAAGATGGCAAGTAAGAGATACACATAGTGACGTTTATTGAATGAGGGATACTTGGATAGAACCAGTAGATTGGAAGTGCAGAGCTGTTTTGCATTATTCCTGTGACTGTGGCCAGCCAGGTATAGTGACATTTTTTTACTGGAGAGGCATTGGAAGGGTAAACCAAAAGATAATTAAAGATATCACATTTCTGTGTGAGACTGCACGATGTCAACAGAAGGAATGCCTTGATATTTTACTGAAGCACAGTACCAATCCACATATTCCAGTCTTTCATGTGGACTCAACTCATCACTATGCTGTTTATAGTAGGGACTTCTAGGTAGCTGCCAGGCTGCTTAAATACCAGGCAGCCATTGAAGCACTAAATTAGAACAAAATGACATTGCTTTTACTTGCTCTGTAACAAAACAAAGAGGATATGGCAGAATTTTTAATTAATAAGGGATTGGTTTTTCAGACATTTGATTTTCTAGAAAGGACTACATCTACTTATGCTGTAAGGTGTGGGTCAGAACTTATGATCAAGCTTCTTCAAAGAGGCATTAATACAGATTGCTTCAGATGGATTTCAAAATGTTATGCCGTTGAAAGTGAAAGCAAGATTAGGAAAATAGTTATTATCTATAAGGAGCAATGGGGGAAATGAGAGAACAGGGAGAACGAGGTTTGCTCAATGCCTACCAGGAAAGAGAAAGAACCTCTTCAACCTGAACCAATGACAAAAGCAGATAGACAACCTTTAAACTCACTGTTGAGCACAGAAGAAAAAAAAAATCTCTTCAGATTAACCAGTGGAAAAGGCAGACACAGAACCCATAAAGTCAGATTAAGTTTCTTAGAGATTTCCTTTATTGAAACCTTAATTTTCCAGAGACTTCAGATTCTCGATTTAGAGCTCTGAGTTCCAAGTGTCACTTACTCATGAAGCAGTATGATTTTATCTTAAATTCTCAAATATTCCTTGATGTACTACTTGTGTCTAAAGAAAGTAAAAGGATTGAACAGATGTCCCAGGACAAAAGATTGTCTGCACCATGTTACACTGCTGTTGTGGACAGGCAGAGACCAGGTTTTGTGAGGATAGCGTATTCTCCTTTGAGACTGAAAGGATAACTTGAAATAATACAAATAATAGTGCACAATATTTCTGTAGTTTTGAGTCAATAGACTAATAAAGGTATGAAAAAGAAAAATTTTTAAAATTATATCATTCATATAAAGAATTATCTCTGGATGGTTATGTTTTTTAGAAATCAACAAGAGAGAATTTGACCTTCATTTCCTTTCCACTGTGATATGCTATCAAATATTTTTGACAAAGTGACTCTTGGGGAAAATTATATGATATTATGATAAAATTGATATATTGTTGATCCCAAAATGCATACATAAAATATTCATGAATAACCATGTAACCGAAATGTGGCACTTTCAAAACTTAGAGAATAAAGACATTTGGAACGTGTCTAATATGAAATACAGGCAAACAATAGCCATTCTTTAAGTCAATACAAAAAAATACCATCATTCCTGAAGGAAGTTGAAATGTGTTTGAGTCCAAAATGAAATCTTTTATTTTTTATTAAGCCTTTTTAGTTTCATAGCGCAGCTCTCAATCAAGTTTAAAGCCCTCACCAACCTGAGCCTCTCCAAGCCTCCACCAGACCTCACGTATTCTGTCGTATATGGTAAGACCTATCCAGTCAATCATTTGCACCCTGATGTCCTTAAATGAATAAGAGATCCACTGCAGTCTAGTCAGCCCATCTAGATATGGTAAGATAAAATATCCCTCACCCAGTATTTGAGTTGGCATGGGCTATGTGCTCCATGCTATCATTGCCCAAATTATACATGTGCAAGCTTCTGGTGGTCTGAAATCTTTAGCTCCCCTGTGTTGTAGAAATGGCCCTGGCCTTTACAACTGCTTCTTCCACAATGGTTGCTGACCTTTTGGCTGGGTAAGTTTCAATAAAGGAGCTCTACTCAAGGACATACATTCTGCATTCCCTTATCACTTATAACTTGGCCAGTTGTGGCCTGCTGTGTGCATTGCACTTTGTTGTATAAGAAAGCTTCACTGGTGAGCATTCCGAGATACCTTAATTTTCTCTCTACCCCTTGCTCTGCTATGTTCCATGAGCCTTAGTTGTGGAGATTCAACTGTATTTTTGTAACCCAGGACTGGACATCATCCAGTTGTGTATTCTCTGTACCTGATCAGTTGTGGAAGTCTGCTGAAACCTCCATCTTTTACAATAAGACGTTTCCTTAATGAATGGTGCATGGTATTCTTGGCTGTAAATACAAAGATCCACATTAGCTTATGTTAAGAAATATTTGACTAGAGATATAACAGAGCTAGGGTTTTCTCTGGGATCTATGTCTTCTTCAGTCATGTGTATTTAGCTACAATTACAATTCCACCTATCCTTTCACTTCCACTGAGAGGACTTTAAGTCTAATTAGGTAGATGTTGATTATTCCCCACACAATAGTGCCTCCACTGCACCAATAGTCGTAACATGCTGTGCCTGTTTTTATGGATATTAGCCTTTAGGTTTAGGTTGCACCTTGATTCTTCTTCTCACTTAGCAGTTTGCATAGTATCATATAGGTTTATAAGAACTAAACTTATGATGGAAGGGTGTAGGGAAATCCAGCTTGAATTCCAGGCTGGCTTTCCAACTAGCATGCCTCAGGGCACCACGTGGCTGAGGGTCTGACCCCACCCCAAGGAAGAGCAAGCAACATGGCCTAGGTGAGTGATGCTGGGTGGGGCAACGGTGTACAGTGGCATGAATTTGGAGGACTTATGATTGGTCCTGGGAGCTGACATCATTTGGTTTATAAAAGCAAGCTGTGGCAAGGAGTAAATTTGAATTTCTTAGTAACATCATCATGGAATTCCCAGCCATTATTTTTATTACCTATTGCATGCATACAGGCTAAGGTAGGCCTGCATTTCATTCAGGTGACCAGTGGGTTGGAAAAAGGCTCCCCTTTGTGGACCACCAATTTTGGTAGCTGGTGTTGTGAGTGGGTATTGGCTGAAGGGAGGAGATAAGCCATCAGCCTGAAATTCTCGTCCAGGCTCTGGGCAGGTGGAAAGTCACAGCCAAGAGTGGAACACGTGTCTCCTGGGTCCAGGCTAAGGGCCTGAGTTGGAAGTACCACTCAGGCTGGGCTATTGGAAGTAGCCAGCTGGCCTCTGCACAGAGGGATCAGCTTCCCACAGTGTCCGCAAAGTGGGCACTGTGTTCCCATTCCCCTTAGCAAGGGTGTGTGGTCCCTGTTAGGCATAAAAAGAAAGCTTCCTACAGAAGGGTTCTAGTTCAGCTCCTGCTACATTGCTCCAAATCCTGTGTTCTTTATCAATAGGGTATAAACTAAATTCATCCTGGATCATAATCAAGAGCTTTGGCAATAACCTATGATAATTTGCTAGTCCCCTGGGCCACTCACAGCTGCCACTCAAAGGGAAGAAGAGGTCTGTTCTTTCTGGCACTGTGTTCCTTGACAAACAGACCCCAGGTATTTAAATATCTTTGGTTAAGTGTATTCCCAAATATTTTATTTTTTGGTGGTTATTGAATGGGAGGCTTTCCTTGAATGGTCTTTATTTGCTTGTTATTGGTATACAGAAAGACTACCGATTTTTGTAAGTTGATTTTGAACCTGCTACTTTACTGAAAGTATTAATAATTTCCAATAGTTTTTCAGTGGAAATTTTGGAAACTTGTCTGTATAACATGATATCTTCTGCAAATACAGAAAATTTTACCTTGTCTTTCCCAATTATTACTCATGTAATGCCCTCTTGTCTTATTGCTCTTGCAAGTGTATCAAGTACTATTTGTAAAGAAGTGGAAATTCTGGACAGCCATGTCTTGTTCCTGATTTAGTGGAAATAATTCCAGTTTTATTTCCATTTAGAATAATGTTGGCTCTAAAGGGAGACCCTGTCTCAAAAAGACAAAAAAAAATTGGTTTTTAATGTTGGCTATGGGGTTTTTGCATTTATAGCTTTAATAATGTTAAGGTATGTTCCCTTAGCCTGGTGTGGTGGCACATGCCTTTAATCATATCATTGGAGGCAGAGGCAGGTGGATCTCTGTGAGTTCAAGGCCAGCCTGGTCTACAGAGTGAGTTCCAGGCCAGTGGGGCTACAGGGAGACTCTGTCTCAGAAAAGACACCCCCAAAACAAAACAAATCAAAACAAAGGTATGTTCCCTTTAGTCCAATTCCTTCTAGTTCTTTTGACATGAATGCATGCTGTATTTTGTCAAAGGCCTTTTGTGCATTTATTGAGATCACAATGTGGTTTTTATCTTTAAGGACATTTATATGTTATATTCCATTTACTGACATGCATACATTGAATAATCACTGTATCTCTGGAATAAAGCCATCTTGATCATAGTATATGATCTTTTTTATGTGTGTCTATATGTGGTTTGCAAGTATTTTGTTGAGTACTTTTGCATTTATGTTCATTAAGCATATAGGTCTATACTTTAATTTTTTGTTGTATCTTTACCTGGTTTGAGTATGAGAATACTACTGGCTTCATAGAAGGAATTTGGGAGTTCTCACTTTGTTTCTGTCCTTTTGAATAATTTAAGGATTATTAATTGTAGATTGTTGAATATCTGATAGAAATCTGCTGTGAATCCATCAGGAAGTTTTGTATTATTGTTTCAATTTCCTTATTATTACAAGTCTGTTTAAACTGTTGATCTCTTGTTGGATTAAATTTGGTGGTATCCATGTTGCTAGAAATTAATTTGTTTTAGATTTTTAAATTTAATGTACTATAGACTTTTTTTTTTTTTTTTGTCTTTTCAAGACAGGTTCTCCTTATAGCCCCAGCTGTCCTGGAACTCACTCTGTAGACCAGGCTGGCCTTGAAATCATAAAGATCTGCCTGCCTCTACCTCCCAAGTGCTAAGATTAAAGGCATGTGCCACCATGCCGGCTTAGACTTTTAAAATACTCCCTTACAAAGTTCTGTATTTTTTGTTGTCTGTTCTGATGTTTCTTTCATCACTGATTTTGTTGATTTGGACTTGTTCTTTCTTTCTTTTAGGTAATGGTGCTAAAGTTCTATCTTGTTCAACCTTTAAAAAACCAGATCTTAGATTCATTGTTTATTATTTTTTATATTTTGGATTGCTTTATTTTCTCTATGTCAGTGAATTCTGCTCTGATTTTTATTATTTCTTCTAAGTCTACTAAGGTTGGGGTTGGGTTGTTCTTGGCTTTCCATATTTTGGAGCTGTACTGTTAAGTTTTATACATGTGCTCTTTCTAATTTTTAGTGTACTCACTAGGAGGTATAAACTTACCTCATAGGACTACATATAAGGTGTTACAGGTGCTGTGTTGTGTTATAGTCACAGTTCCATGTAGTTCCAAAAATACTTTTAATTTTTCTTAATTTCTTCTTTGACTCATTCAGCATTCAGTTGTGCATTATGTAATCTCCATGAGTTGTGTAATTACTAGAGCATCTATTGCTACTCAAAAATGTAAGCTTTATTACACTGTGTTCTGATAGAATGCATGAAAAAATTTATTTCGTATTTTTTTGAAGTGTGTTTTATGTCTCAGAATGTGGCCAATTTAGGAAAACATGAGTGGGCTGCTGAATAGAAAATGTATCATTTACATATGTGTTATTTGGAGTAATACAAAGGGGAGGGAAAAACAACAACATAAGGACTGGGTCAAAGAACTGACTGAAACAGTTAAATTCTCAAGCCTCTGCAGAAAAAATTCCTTGGGAACACTGAGAGAAAGATGCAAGGCATGTATGCCAGAATTCATAAACTGGGAAGTGGGAGAGGCCAGGAGAGGAAAATATATCCAAATTGGACTGAAAATGGTGTATGAAATATACAAAATATCAATAAAAAGAACATAATTAAATAAATAAATTTTAAAAAAGAAAATATATCATTCGTTGCTTGGGTGGAATATATTGTAGCTGTCTGTTAGGTCCATTTCATGTCATTTAATTAATCTGTCTCTCTGTTTATTCTTTGTCCAGTTTATTTGTCTATTGAAGATAGTGAGATAGTAAAATCATCTACTATTACTGTGTTAGGATTGTTCTGTGTTTTATTGTCCTGGAATACTGTTTTTATGATTTGGGCTTAGTTAGAGTCTGCTGTATATATGTTCATGATCTTAATTTGTCTTGATCCAATGGTCCTTTGATTAGAATGAAACAAGTCTCTATCTCTTCTTATTAGTTTTAATTTGAAATCTATTTAGTCAGATATTATAATTGCATCACCTGTGTGCTTCTTAGAGAAATTTACTTGGAATATTTTTTTCATTCTTTCCCCCTACAGTTGAAAGTGAGCTGAGCTTCTTGAAAACAACAAAAGTATGGTTTTAATAATAATTATTAATAATTATTAATAATCTTAATCTAATATATATACATATATATGTATATATATTAGCATCAGGCTTATCTTAGATATAAGAATTTGGTATTAGGAACCATCATTTGATGGACACCATATGTTGTTTATCTTTCTGGGACTGTGCTACTTCACTTCACATTACAATTTATAGTTCCATCCATTTACCCACAAATCTCATGATGTTATCTTTCTTTACTGCTGCATAGAACTTCATTGTATAGAAGAACCACATTTTCATTATCTAGTCATCAGTTGAGGGGGCACTTCTGTTGCTTCCAGCCATATAATTGTAAAGACAATAGATGCTCAAAACAAAGACAAAATACTGAAAGCAACAAGAGTAAAACAACAAGTTACGTATAAGCAGAAAACCCATCAGAATTACAGCTGACTTCTCAGTGCAAACTATGAAAGCTAAAAGAATGTGGAAGAGACAAAGAGGGCCATTATATTCTTGTCAAAAAACAATTAACTATGAAGACTTCACTATCCTAAATGTCTATGCATCAAACTCTGGTACACCTAACTTTAGAAACACTACTCTGCAGGGCCTCAAGACACAGATTAATCCTAACACACTAATAGCGGGGGACTTCAACAATCCACTGAGCCTCCTGGATAGATCAACAGGACCAAAAATAAACAGAGAGACGTCAGAACTGAACAATACAATACACTAAATGGACCTCATGGACATCTATAGAATATTCCACCCAAACACCAGAGAATACACTTTCCATTCAGCACCTCACGGGACATTCTCCAAAACTGACCACATACTGGAGCACAAAAGGAACCTCAACAAATACAAAAGGATAGAAATTATTCCATGCGTTCTATCAGACCACAGTGCAATAAAACTTAATATGAACACAAGAATAAGCACAACTAGCTACAAGAACACATGGAGACTAAACAACACAGTCCTGAATAATGAATAGGTCCAGGAAGAAATAAAGAGTGAAATAAAAGTATTCATGGAACTGAACAAAAAAGACAATACAACACAACAAAACATGTGTGATACTTTAAGAACAGTCATTTTAAGTTTTTTTAAGAGTACCAGAATAAACTAGCTACAAGAACACAGGGAGACTAAACAACACAATACTGAATAATGAAGTGGTCAGGGAAGAAATAAAGACTGAGATAAAAATATTCATGGAACTGAATGAAACAGACAATACAACGCAACAAATCCTGTGGGATACTTTAAAAGAAGTCATTTTAAGTTTTTTAAGAGTTGCTTCCTGCCAGGTGTGATGGCACACAACTTTAATCCTAGCACTTGGGAAGCAAAGACAGGCAGATCTTTGTGAGTTCAAGGCCAGCCTGATCTAGAGAGTGAGTTCCAGGACAGCTGGGGCTACAGGGAGACCCTGTCTCAAAAAGAAAAAAAAAAAAAAAAAAGAGTTGCTTCCCATAGGGGTTGCAGGTATTTGCCTTCCCACCAGCAGTGGATGAGTGTTCCCTTTTTCCCACAACATTTCCAGCATTTGATATCATGTTTTTCCTTGATCATAGCCAGTCTTACTGGGTAAGATGAAATCTTAAAGTGGTTTTAATTTGCATTTCTTTAATTACTAGTGATGTTGAAGACTTTTAAGATGTTTGTCAACCATCTTTACTTCTTCGTCTGTGAAGTCTCTGTTCAACTTTTTACTCCATCTTTTGATTGTATCATTTGTTTTCTTGCTCTTTTGCTTTTTGAGTAATTTATACAATCTGGATGTTGGACATCTGTCAGATGTGTCACTGGTGAAAGTTACCTCCCACTCTGTGGGATTTCCCTTCAATTCTTTGATTGCTTCTTTCCCTGTACGGAAATTTTTTAGTTTAATGAGGTCCCACTTGTCCATTGTTGATCTTATTTCCTGCACAACAGCTGACTGATTTAGAAAGTCTTTTCCTACCCGTAAATCTTGGAGATTACTTTCAATGATTTCTTCTATCATTTTCAGAATTTCAGATTTCACATTGAGGTCTTTGATTCATTTGAAGTTGATTTTTGTACAGGGTAAAAGTTAGGCATTTAGTTTTATTCTTCTACAAGTGGAATTTCAGTTTCACCAACACTATTTGCTGAAGATACTGTCTCTCCGCCATGGAGAACATTCCCTGGGGTGCTGAATAGAAAGTATATCCTTGGGTATTTGGGTAGAATATTTGGTAGATGTATGCTAGTTCCATTTGTTATATCATATTGCTCAGTTCAGATGTCTCTCTGTTTATTCTTTGTCCAGTTGACCTGTCTAATGGGCATAGTCTAATGGGTGGGGTATTGGGATTGAGGTCTCCTTATATTAGTGTGTTGGGATTAATCTGTGCCTTAAAGTCCTGTAGTATTGTTCTTATGAAGTTCAATGCACCAGTGTTTAGTACCTATATATTCATGATTCTGAAGTCTACATAGTTAGTTTTTCCAGTGATAAGAGTGTAATGACCCTCTTCATCTCTTCTGATTAGTTTTAATTTGAAGTGTATTTTGTCTTATATTAGAATAGCAACTCCTGCTTGCTTCTTAGTACTATTTTCTTGGAATAGTTTTGTTTTTTTTCCCATCCTTTCCCCTTATGATGGTGCTTGTCATTGAATGTGAGATAGGTTTCTTGTAGAGAAAAAAAAAAGATGGATTCAGTTTATTAATCCTTTCTCCCAGTCTGTGTCTCTTGATTGGGTAGTTCAGGCCATTAATATTTATGGATATTATTGGGAGATTTATATTGCTTTCCATGAGTTTAGTTTTTGTTTAAATTTTTGGGCTATGTTTTTTTTTTCCCAGAGTTATATCTTCTTTAATTATTTTCTTTTGCTGATAGGAAACACTCATTCCCCTTTTATCCTCTTTGTATTGCTTAAAGTATTTTCTGAAGGTTTGATTTTCTGGGCATGTATTCTTTCTTCTTATTTATGTCATGAAAGATTTTTCTTTTCCTTCAACTATAATAGATATTTTTGGCTGGGTAAAGTATTCTGGGTTGGCATCTATAGCCATTTAGAAGTGGGCCCAAGCCCTCCTGGCTTTGATCACTTGAATTGAAAAGTCAGCTGTAATTCTGATGGTTTTCCCTTTATATGTGACTTGTTTTTCTCTTGTAGCTTCCAGTATTCTGTCTTTATTTGGGGCATCTAGTGTTTTTACTATGATATGGCATGGGGAATTTCTTTTTTGGTCTTGTCTATTTGGTGTTCTATGTGCTTCTTTTATTTGTATGGGTATGTCTTTCTTCAATTTGGGGAAGTTTTCTTCTATAATTATGTTTAAGTTCTGGTCAAAACCATTATCCTGGGATTCTTTTCCTTCCTCTATACCTGTGATAGGTTTGGCCTTTTCATGGTGTCACATATTTTCTGATTAATCCATCCCTGTGTTTGTTTGTTTGAATTTTTCTTAATTTTTGCATGAGCATTCCAGTACTTCCATGATCTCTTCCAGTGTTCATATTCTATTTTCTCCTTCATTCATTCTGTTATGGAGGCATTTTCCCATCCTTTCCTGTTGACTGGATGAGTGTTAGATTTCCTTTTTCATTTCAGCCTGATTTTCCTTCGGTATTTCCACCTCACTCTGAAGTTTATCATTCTCTTCTTTGAGTCTATCTCTAGTTCCTTCTAGGTCTTTGATTCATTTGTTTGGGCGTTCTTTAAATTCCTTGAAGTCTTTGAGTATGTTTGTTCATGATAGTTCTTTTTAGATCTGTGTCCTGGGTTACTCCAGGGGAGTCCTCATTGTAGGGGGTCTTCTACTTGATTGGTAGTATTTACTGGGGACTTATCATTTGGGTTTTTCATATTATTGTTTTATCATTGTGATTTTGGCAGGTGGATTTGTTTCATGGTTTGTATTCTGTTACTGAGCTCAAAGGTTCCGTAGTTGAGTAGAAGAGTGACTTTCCTTATTTTCTCCAGATGCCTTCATTGTCTTATTAGTCCTGAAAGACTGGATGGTCTAGGCTTCTGTTTTTCACATTTCCTTTATGTTTAGGAATTCATCACCCCCCCCCTTTAATTTTATATTACTCTAAAATATGAAAACATGCCTTCCACCCATATACAGTAATTATACAGTCTGAAAATAAGTGGTAGGTAGATTCTAGAGCCTGTCAAGAGATTTAAGAACACATTTGCTTTCAGATTGGAAAAAATAGAACAATCATGTTGTTCAGCTTGCCTTTCGACTGGGGATTTTGTACTGGAATGACCAGCTAGTTCTCACCCTTTTAATCTGGAGTTTCTCCAGAGGCTCAGGACAGGTAACACTCAGGTCGGCTTGAACCTTGCACCTCATAAGGTGAGGCTTCCAGTTCCCCTGGGCTGGCTCTAAGGGTCTGGGTCTGGGAAGCGTAGTCTGGAGCCAGAGGAGCAGCTGAAGGTGTTCCCTAGCGAATGATTGGGAATCTGGAATATGGTGGGAGCCAAGTCATATTGGCCTCTGGACTGCTGTCTCACCTGTGGGTTTGGAGTCTTTCCTGTGGGAGTCTGGCCTCCCACCTCAGGGTGGGGTGGGTGAGGCTCTGTCTCAACTGTCAGGAGCTTGAGCTAAAGCCTCTAGGATCTGAGCCTGAGCTGATCCAGAGCCTGTGATCTGGTCCAGTTGGGTGGTTTGGTGTGCCTTGTCTTGCCTGCTGGTAGCTGGGAGCATGTAGCTGAAGCAGATATAATATACAATGGCATGTCCTGGGCTGTCTTAATCCTACAGCCAGAAGCAGGGCACTGACACCTGATCTCCATCCCTGTAAGCTGGAACTGTGGCTACAGGGTGTCAAGAGCTAGCTTTTGGGAGCCGAGTGCTGGGCGCCAGGAGTGGAGATTATGGAGACTGCCGAGCCAGAACTGGAGCTCCTGGGGCCAGGTGCTGGGCACCAGGAGCTGTGCCTACAGAGCCCGGTGGGCCAGAACTAGGGCTGTGGCAGGACCCCTTGCTGCCTCCCTGCCTGTGCTGGCTGCCATGGAATCCAGGATGCTGGTGATCTACCTGCTTTTCCTTCTTTTTTCTTAATTTCTTCTTTTTCTAGCCTCATGGGTATAATCATTCCTTGCTTTGCTTCTTTGTACTGCTTCAAATATTCTATGTAGTGTTGTTTTTATGGAGAGGCATCTTTTCAGCATGTGAATGTCATGTAAAAATTTCCCTTCCCCTTCAACTATGATAGATAATTTTGCTGGGTAGTCTTTTGGGTTGGCATCCATGGTCATTTAGAACTAGGAATACTTTGGTCCAGGCTCTTCTGCCTTTCATAGTTTGCACTGAAAAGTCAGATGTATGATGTGTTTTCCTTTATAAGTAAGTTGTTTTTCTCTAGCAGCTTTCAGTACTCTCTCTTTGTTCTGCACATTTATTGTTTTTCATTATGAGATGCTGTGGCCAGAGTCTGTTCTGATCATGTCTAATTGGTCTTCTTGAAACTCTATAGGTAAGTTATTTCTTAAATTCTGGAAATTTCCTTCTATAGTCCTGCTGAAGGTCTGCTCATTGTCATTGGTTTGAGGTTCTTTCTTTCCTATGTGCCTATAATTCATAGATTTTTTTTTCCTGTTGTCCCACATTTGCTGATATTTCACTCCTGTGTTTTCCAATTTACAGTCTTTTCTTTAGGAGTCTAAATCCTCAACTTGTCACCCAGTCTTGATCTATTTTCACTTTCATTTATCCTGCTTATGAGTCTTTTGCTGTTTTTTTTTTTTTTTTTCAATTGGCTTATTGAATTTTTCAATCCAGTGCTAATTTCCACTTTGATTTTTATTTTTATGTCTTTTGTGAATTTGCTTTTCAAATCAGGATTCTTTTCGGTATTTTATTAAGTCGATCATTTGTATATTCTTGTTCTTCCATTACAAGTTTATGCCTTTCCTCTTGGAGTTCTTTTAGTTGTGTTGTCTTTAATTTCTTTGATCATGTTTATTCTTTTTCATTTAAATTCTGGGTCTTGGTGTTCCTCAGGATGTTTCTCATTACATTTTACTTTTGTACGATTAGTGAGTTTTGTTGGGGATATGTTCTTTAGGTTTCGCATATTGTTTGAGATTTTCTGCTGTCATTTGTCTATATAGGTATTCTTTGTTCGTCATGTGTCCAGTAGAAACTTCTAATCTGCACTGTTTAATTTTATTTAGGTTCTTTGTATTGTTTATGTAACTTGATTGCTTTTTGTTCAAGATCGGAAACTGAATTGTTGTTTGTTTCAGGTTCTTGCCAGTAGTAGACTGGTCTGGGTGCATGGTGGGACAGGGTTATAGATGGGCTGGTCAGATTAGTAGGAGTCATAGTCTGTGTCACACAGATAAAGAGCAAGGGAATTTAGCTAATCTGTGTCAGGAAGCTAGTCCAGAGATCGAAGGCAGAAAGATTGGAGCCAGCTTTTTTCCAAAACTGAGGGGAGGAGGGAATACATGGTGAGGGTGGACAAGAGGAATGGAATAGAGACGCAAATGTGATGGGCTAGACCCTTCATACTAGAGTCCTGGTGTGGCAGATCTGCCCAGCTGCTCAGGAATTTTTGGAGATAGAGGGTGGGACTAACCCTCAGAGGGCTTTAGCATTCTATGCTAGTGTTTAGATAATCTTGTTTAGGATGCTAGTCTAAGGGAGAGGATTTGTGGGTACCTGGATTCAAGGCTTCCCGGGTACAGGGTGCATTATTTAAAAAATTCTAACACAAATTATTTAATTTTAATTGTATATAAAATCAAATAGTAAAATCAAAGAAAAATTTGAATATGCAACTTAGCATGGTTTCCATTCTAAATAGGAGAAATGCTTGGAGGAAAGGCTTATATCCAATTTCATTTTTACTGAATTATTACAGTGTCTTACCTTTGAAACTCATATTCACCTTAAGTTCACAGAAGAAGTTTAGATTATAATGAACATGACAATTTGCAAATGAATGCTTAGCTTCACAAAGTTTTCTTCTTTCATTTGATGGATCGTGGCATGCCAGACTTGACAGTGCATTTTATTTGCCCTTTGTCCTTAACTCCCATTCATCTTAAACGCTTTTGTCATATGAGTGACAGGCCATCATCATGTGATGGAAGACAAAACTCAAAAGGATGCATCACCTTGTCAGATAAATATGATCAAAAATAGTTTTTGATAATGTTTTGTGATTTAGAAGACAGCTTAGTCTCAGTTACATTATGACATTAAAGTTTCAGTGTAAACTTTATACATGATAGATCACTATTGGAATAACTCTAATAATCTTTATACATAAAGATGATAATCCTGTTGTGACATTTATGACAAAATTCAGAGGAATGACAAGACACAGAATTTTCTAAATGTGAATAAAAACAGTTTAATTAGAGATGTCTGTGTGTGTCCACCATTGTGTGTCCTGTACTAAAATCTCTTAACTCTTTACTGAAATTGATGAATTATGAATAAATAGAGTATTTTTTGAAATTTCCACCAAAGTTTTAATTCCTCCGAGGCCACAGATTGTGTTGGGAAACTTGGTGAATCTAAAGATGGGTAGTTTTATATTCCACGGGCAGAAACCAAGTCTCTACTCAGAATAGACGTCACTGAGGTGAAGACAAAAGCAGATGTCCTTGTCTTTTGTATGTCATTCATCTCATACCTAAGACCAGTTTTTTTTACAAAATCCTGAAAGATTTTTCTGCTTTCTGTGTTTATACCAATATACAGAGGCCATTCACATGGTAAATCAATGAACTAATTTCTTATTTTGGCAGGATCAGTAGTGATTTAGCAGGAGTATATGAGGATAGCATGAAGACATTGACCTGACACATTTTATTCCTTCCCTTGTGAATTTATCCTGTCCATAGAAGAACAGAGAAATATAAAAGACAAAATAATCACAAGACAGAAAGCCCTTTGCCATGGAGCACAAATGGAGAGACATAGACACTTGAGTCCTTTTAAAATAAACTGTTTCTAAGACTATCCAATTGAATAAAAACACACATGTAGATTACATGCAGGCATAGATATACAAATTTTATTTGACTAATTTTGAAGTTAATTATTTTTACATAAATGATATATTGTATTTTTAATAATAAGCATAGAGAATCAAAATTCAATTCATCTGAAATTTAACATATCCAAACTAAATTAATAAATACACAAACATAAAAATTCCCATTATCCCTATGTGGTTTGTTTAACTATTTAATTTTCACCATAAGCAATGCCCATGTTATTTTCTTAACAAGACTATTAAATATTTGTTTATCCAAAGCAGTATAAAATAATGCTCTATGTTATTTGATATTAGGACATATTGAGCTGTGTTTGTTTGTTTGTTTGTTTTTTTGAGATGGGGTTTCCCTGTAGCCCCAGCTGGCCTGGAACTCACTAAATAGGCTGGACGTGAATTTACAGAGATCTGTCTGCCTTGGCTTCCCAAGTGCTGGGATTAAAGGCGTGTACCTCCATGCCCAGCTAAGCTATATTTTAATAAGTTCTTTTTCCTCTGAAAATAACTAATCTCTGTCAAATAATGTTTACTGGTACAAATTAATTTTAATAAGCCATGACTTATATTCAGCTATTTAATAATGTGGGCACTCCATAAAATGTTAGATATTATTATTCTCTTTCTATAATTTTAAAACAGAAATTTATTTATTGTTTGTTTGTTTGCTTGTTTTTAACACACTGAGTCCATTTACTGCTACCCATATGTGCATGGACATTGTGTTGTCCATTGTGGTATAGGGAATCTACAAGTAACATAAAGTTTGGGGTAAGATATATTGGGGGTCCCTGGGAGGATATGGAGAGTAAGAGTCAGTGGCATATATGATTAAGATACTATATATGTATATATGTTTTAAAGAAGAAATAAAAATATTTAGGCACCTTATTTTGAGCTTCTGATGATATTTCCCTAAATTCTACAAGTCAAACATTTTTACTTCTATAATTGATTTTTCATTAGTGTCCTTATTCATTACTTGGCTGATTTAGAAGAACAGAATTTATAAAATGTAGCTATTTCAAGGTTATCAAAGCAAGATGAGATAATGCCTGCTAATTAAAGAAGATGATACCAATTAATTACATGAAAATGTAAACACTATTTGACTCTGGAATTTTACATCTTTAATCTTCTTGAGTATCATATAAGTTTACATACTCTATGTCAACACCTCACATTGCTAGAGTACCCCACAAAGCTGCTGCTTTTACACTCAAGCTTTATGAAACAGTTCTGATGTAGTTCTGTTTCATGTATTTTATTAATATTTTGCTATTATTCAACAAAATAGGCATTTAAAGAATCACATAAATAAAATATATGATTGAAACAATACTTAAGAAATGAATTATTTGTAAAATATTTATTTTTATTTTATGTGTATGAGTGTATTACCTGCATGTGTATAAGTGCATCCATGTCATACAATGCCCATGGAGTCAGAAGGCATTGGATTCCCCGGGAACTGGAGTTATGGATGATTGTCAGCTGCCATGTAGGTGCTGCTAGGAATCAAACCTGGGATCTCTGCAAGAGTAGTCAGTGCTCTTAACCACTGAGCCATTTCTCCAGGCTCAGAAATGAATTATTAAACACCACACAGGTTAGGGAAAACTCCCCTATGACCAAACTTTTATGTAAAGCCCATAATATCATTATTAAACATTTTAGTGACCACTCTCTCCTTTTTTTCTAGTGTCATAAGTAATTCTCTTGGTTATTTCTCAAGGAATAATCCATGTGGTGAACACACATATAGCAACATTTCAGTTACTACTTCAACACTGACATTCTAGTATATGAAGAGAGATAGATAGACAAACAAATAGATAGATGATAGATAGATCAATTAGAGAGATAGATGATAGATCGATAGATAGATATGAGTAGTTCTCATTAAAAGATGCGTGAATGCTTCTACCCTTGCTACATTCCTAAAGACAGTTTTATCATCTTTAACTTCATTTTTTCCCAAGATATTAAGGGCAGTTATGCTTATTATTCTGAGAAAGAGTTTTGAGTTGTAGCCAAAATCATTACAACAGCAAAGAAGAACACAGAACTGGCAGAATATATAGTCACCATGTGTGAGAAATGGGGTCTTGGTTAACTAAGAGGTTCTAATGAGAGAAACAGAATTGAGAGGAAAAGGATGACTAATTTTAGCAAATGTTTCCTTGAAAAAGTACCAAGTGTCAACTGAACATATTGAGACATGGATATGTTGAGGCTTTTTTTTTTTACACTTGATTTGAAATTCCATTAATTAATATTCATTTTTCTTCTCTGAAATTAGTTACATTTATGCCAGGAGTAAAGATTTCTCTAATGTGCATGGTCCAGGTCAATGAGGGAGGCGCTTCAAATGCCTCTCACACACTCTCACACATATAGGACCTTCCCATAGGTACTAATACAATTAAACTCTGATGGCTCAAAGTTCAAGACTGAGAAGGAATTTACATATATGCCCTTGTTACAAGAGAGCAATCTTATAATGGAAACCTAGTGTTTAACAGATTAGCCAATCAATTCTGGTGATGATTCTTAGATGTTTACTTTAGATCATCTTTGAACATGGAAGGTATTGAGAAAAAATCTTTAAAAATAAAATTTAAAATAATTCATTGATAAAGAATATTCATGAACCAGGAGAGGTTTAGGAAGTTCCATTTCTCATCATAGGAAGTCAATGTTTATAGTTAAGAAAAGAAAATGAATATAGAAATAGGTTGATTGGTCACAACTCAGCATTTGCTTTGGTTGGAGAAGTGTCATAACATATTTGCCTGCATGGACATAGTCTGATGAATAGGTGGCCTATGATGAAGTAAGTTCAGCTTCTGTGATTGGTTCAGTTTTACATATTTTAGAATGGAATGGAATGGTTAATCTTCATTCTGATCTGTACTGGATTTAGAATCACCTAGTAAATTCCATCCTGGGCATGTCAGGCAGGTTTAACTAAAGAAAGATGATCCATCTTTAAACAAGGTATTAGAACTCTATTGAGATAGGGGCTGACCCACACTGAATAAATAGAAGCGAAGCAAGAAGCCTGCTGCCTACTGTAATCCAGCACACTCTGCTTCCTGATTCTGGATATAATGTGACCAGCCTCCTGACGTACCTGCTGCCACAACTAAAGCTGATTTCACTGCCATTATGTGCTGTACCCTCAAACTGTGAGTCAAAATAAACCAGCAACTCCATAAGTCGTTCTGTCAATATTTTGTCACCCAAACAAGAATGTATAACAGATTTAACTTATATAATAAACAATATAAAAATAAAAGTTATACTTGAGAGAAAGGAAAATGAAAACAAAACATGTAGAACTCATATAATGCATAAAAAGAAGTTCTGAGAAGAAATTTTTACAGCAATAAATGCCTATATCAACCAAGGAAGGATAATGAAATAATCTAGAATCTGACCTCAAGAAACTAGAAAAAAATAGGCAGTCTGAACATACAATGCTGGCTAGTTTTTGTTAACTTGACACAAACTAAAGTGTGAAGAGGAAATTTCAACTGAGGAATTTCCTCCATCAGATTGACTTCTGGCCATGTCTATGGGACATTTTCTCATTTCCTAATTCATATAGGCGGATCCTGCCCACCCTGAGCAGCTATTTCTGCATTGTATAAATAACTGATTATGCCGCATAAAGCAAGCCAATAAGTAGTTTTGCTTCATTGTTTCTGTTTCATGCTCCTGAACTGGCTTTACTTATAATGAACTGAAATTTGTAAGATTAAGTAAACTCTTTTCTCCACAAGTTGCTTTGGGTCAATGTTCTTTCACAGCAACACAACCAAAGAAATACACTTAACAGAAAAAACAAAAAAAAAAAAAAAAAAAAAAAAAAAAAAAAAAAAACGAAGTCAAGATCATACTAACAATAAAATAAAAACTGAAAAGACAACAGAAAATATCCAACAAAATTCAAAGTGAATCAAATTTGCTATTTAACTAGACTAAAGAAGTAAATAGGGAAAACTCAAAGTCAGAAATGAAAAGGAAATGGGAATAAATATTAATTTGTTAAAAAAGAATTCTGAAACTATACTGAAGAACTATAGTGCAATAAATTGAATAAACCCAGAGAAAGAGACACAAAATTGATATAGCATGAATCAGAAGGAAAAGGTTACTTGTAAACTCCATTACTTTAGGTGTTAAAAATTAGTAATCTTTCACATCTCCAATCTATGAAATGCCCTGCACTGGTGATTTCATTACTAAATTCCATCCAGACTTTGAAAGAACGTGCATCAGTTCTAAGTTCTTCTCAAAGATTGAGGAGCATCAAACATCCAAATTCACTTTATGAAGCTGAGAATACTCCCATAATATAATAAGACAAATACGTCAGATAAATGAAGCAACAAGCATGAAAAATGTGTAAGAATATTCAGCAAAGTAATAGCAAACAAATTCAACAATGCAGTAAAAAAGTTTTTCTCCATGATCATTTGGGGTCCATTCTACAATTGCAAGAATTATTCAATACCTACAACTAAAGGAAGAGGATATATCATGAAAACTGGTGTATTCATCATATAAATAAACAAAAATATGTCAAAATTTGACAAAATTCAGCATCTTTCATGAATAATAGATAAAAGAGCAATCTCTTATGCAAATAATGTTAAAATGAGATATAAACATGAAAAATAATGAAACTAGAATGCATTTTCCATTCATACACAAAATTCAATTTAAAGGTTTAAAGTGTGATATAAGGCCTAAAATTATAAGTGAATAATAATGAAACAGAAAATGAGAAGAATACTCTGTGAAGATGGTATGGACAATGATGCTTTTGATATATGGTAAGGGCACAAAAGCAGGCATGTCAATGACATTATAGTAAAAAAACCCTAGAAGAATAAAATAAGCCACAACAAGAAAATATTTATCACAGAAGAAAATATCTGCAAACTATACATTTGAAAAGGTCTTAATATTTAAAATATATAAAGAACTCAAACAATAATTCAACTCAGATATAAGTGGTCTAAGAGGGCTGGAGAGTGCTCAGTTGGTAATGTGGGCTTCATGAGCTTGAGGACCTGAGTTCAACTTGCATCACCTTGAAAAAAGTATGTGTGGGAGCATGAGTTTATAATCTCAGTAATGGGAGGTGGAGAAAGGAAGATGCTTGGGGCTTATTGGCCAGGGACTCAAGCCAAATTGATGAGTTCCAGTATACTAAGAAACTCTGTCTCAAAGGAAATGAACAACATTTCTGAGGATGGAACTTTGAAGTTATTTGTGACTTCAACATGAATGTACACACATGTACATGTTCATTGGCACACATGGGCACCCACAAATGGACACATATACAAAAATAAAGGGTTTCAAATAGATGTCTCATTTGAAGAAATACAAATGATCAAGATAAATAAATGAGGGCAAGTGAGATGACTTAGTGGTTGGAAGTTCTTACTGCCAAGGCTTGAGATGTATTTGATCCCCAGAACCCACATGATGGAAGGACTTGCTATATGACATTTACAGTGCAATATAACGTGGGCATATGCACACAAACACACACATATATATATATATATATAATCAAAATTGGCCAATATCATTAATATTCAGGAAAACACAAGTTTAAAAATATCAAGATATAAAAATTACTTCACCTGAAAAAATAGCTTTTATCAAAATGGTGGAGAAAAAAGATACTAATGCACACAGTTGGGAAAATGTAAATTTGTAGAACTTCAACTTTATTGAATTTCCCCAGAAAATAAAAATAGTTCCCACATGATTGTATAACCATGCAATAATTATAGTGCGTGCATAGGCAAGGCAATTAAAAGAATGTCAGGGATCTCTTTACCCCCATGTTCATTCCTACAATAATTACCATAGCTCAGAGTTAGAATGACAAAAAAGTATCAATAAATTAGACAACAAATAAAATGTGGTATCTGTACATTGTAGTATCCATCATAGAAGTGTGTATATCTTTATATTCACACAGTATGAATGAATCAAGAGAGATGTATTAAATAAAATAATCCAATAATACAAAGGTAAAGACACATATTGCTCACATGTGGAATCCAAAATAAATCAACTCATGGACATATGGAAGAGATCATGGTTATCAACGATTCTGGGCTAGAAGTTGAGGTGAAAAGATCAAAGTTTTATTTAGATAAGAGGAACAGGTTAAATAGATTTATGATCCAATATGATAATAGCATGATGTGTTCTTATAAAACAGAGTAGACAAAACATTTTCTCACAACAAAAAGTGCAAGCCACATAGTAATCAGTCTGATTTAATAATTTTAAAATGCCTTTATATTTTGAAAGCACAATTCCACATTTTAGGTGATGACAAATGCATGCCTATTGGTAAAAATGAAATGATTTATTTGAAAGCTAAAACTGAAACAGATGTCATGGTGCATGCTTACAACCCCAGCATTTGAATACCTGAGGCTAGAGGATATCCAATTTGAGATTATCTAGGATTATGTTCAGATACTTAGTATCAAATAAGCAAATAAGCCAAAAGAGCAATAACTCAAAAATTGAATGTAATAGCCTTATAATTCATCAGTAATAGACACACAATTACTTCAAACCCATATATAAAGTTCATAAAAACATCCTGGAAATTCACAATACAGATTCAATTTTCTTTATATGAAGTTGGACCTAGAACTTCTATATCTGGTCATCTGCATGAGGAGATTGTGCAGGGTAACATAGATCTATGTGTTTGTGATTATTTTTAGGACTTATTTTTAGCTGTTTTCTTTTTGCAATTCATGCAATGAATTTTAATCATAGTCATCTTCTTCCTCCTGTCCTCCAAGATCCATCCCACCTCCATGTCACCCATTCTTGTGACCTCTCTTTTATCTGCCTATACCAGCCATTCTTGTGTCCTCTCTTTTTTCTATCTATCGAGTCTAATTTGTATCCTCCAAATACTCTGGTATTTGTCCATCCCCTGGAACCTGATCAACTTATCTTTTATTTTTGTTTTTATTTGTATGAGAGTATTGCATGTGTGTAAGTGCACCCATGTTGTGTACTGCCGATGGAGGTCAGAAGAGGAAGTCAGATCCCCCCCGCCCCCGAAACTGGAATTATAGAAGATTGTTTGCTACTATAGGGATGCTGGGATTTGAACCTGGGCTTTCTGCAAGAACAAGCAGTGTTCTTGGCTGCTGAGCCAAATCTCCAGCCCGTGGTCAACTTATACTAAAGAAAACTGACTCTCCTTCTCTAAGCAACCATCATTTGGTAATATCTCCTCATTTATGGCTGCAACTTCATGCCCTCCTTCCCTTTCCAGGCTGGTATTTTTGTCTGTAGCACTTATGTATATCTTGTGCCTGCTCACACAAGTGCTGTTAGTTCATATGTCAAACTGCCCTGCTGCGTCTAGAAAACATGCTTATTTTAATCACCCACCTCCTTGGGCTCTTACGATCTTCCCACCTCTTCCTCCCCAAGAGTCTCTTGAATATTGGGGTGAGGAATATTATAAATATGCCCCACTTCATCCTGAGGATTCTACAATGTCTTAGTCTCTGTGCCTTGACTAGCTGCAGAGCATTGTAATAATTACCATTTACTGCAAAAACAAGCCTTTCTGATTAGGGTTGAAGGATGCACTAATCAAAAGAATGACAATGTCATGAGGAATATGCTTAATGTTACATCCATTTAACAGCATAACACTACTTGATTGTCCACATGGATCTCTGAACTATCTAGTCACAGGATTTTGGTGCCAGTATTGGTGGCATTAGTTGAGAGTTCTATCTTATGTAGGAGACCTTAAATCTAATCACAAAGATTGGTTGGTTGCTTAGTAACATCTTAAATGATCCTGATTTTATTTAGTATTTTTTGGGGGGGTATTTTTGAGACAGGGTCTCCCTTTAAGTCTCAGCTGGCCTGGAGCTCCCTGTGTAGACCATGTTGCCCTTGAACTCACAGAGATCCACCTGCCTCTGCCTCCCAAGTGCTAGGATTAAAGGCATGCACCACCATGCCCAGCTTCTTTGGTGTTTTTAATGTGGAGAACTCATGCTAATGTTGGATTTATCTACCAAGCATACAAACTTTAAGTTGTATGTTTATTGGTGTCTTAACCTTTCAAAACACCTGTATGATTTCCCATGTCTAAAGAATATCAGAACATAAAATATTTCTGTTCATCTACAGGAAACATTAAACATCTCTAAAGATTAGAAACTGTAGAATGTATGTAACATGCTGACACTACAGGGAAAAACTGAAAAAAAAGAGAAACTTAATTCTAAAACCAAAGTATCAAATGTCTTTGTAATTCAACCTATGCAGTTGGTGAAAAGAGATACCAAGAGCATTCGTCCTCACAGAAATTATATGGTCATTTTGCACAATTTTAATAAATGATGATTTTCATAGAGCTAGTATTGATTACCACCACTGGCTTCATCATCTCATAGTCAAAGCTCTTAAGAGTCTCATGAGGCTGATTCAACAAAATTTTAACATTTTTGCTAGTTGTCTCAGGACGTGCTATGTTAGATATACAATGGTGCACATGTAATGGAAATTATTAAAAATTCTAAAATATTTACTGAGACTAATTTGATGACAATTATGATAGTTTAAATATATGGGTTGTGAAATCAGAGAAGAATGTATTGCATTTGGTTGATAAGTATTACCAAGAGCTAAAGCAATAAAGAACTTCAACTGCTGAAACTGGGAAACAAAATAAACCCAAAAACCAAATTAATTTGTTTTATCTTTTTCTTTTTTATATAATTTAACCTTTATTTTAGTTTTTATATATTTTTGTGGTTTTATACAAGATTACATTACAAATCAAATCTAGACCTGTGCCCCCCTCCCTACCTCCCCAAAGCTCATGCATCCTGCCAAACATGTTTTTCATCTTTTTCTCAGTCTCTCTCAAAATTCTCATGCAGAAGTTGACTGTTTCGAGCAGAAGTTCACCGTTTCAGTCAGTTCTTCGGTGCAGTTTTTTCTGTTGTTGTTGTTGTTGTTGTTGTAGTTGTTGTTCTTTCCAATATGCATCACTCCTAAATACTTGGACAAAAGTTCAAGGAGCTCTGCACATGAAATACTTAGAACTAGGTAATTAGTGCTAGCATCCACAGATGAGGGATACTATTCATTTGTTTTTCTGGGACTGTGTTACTTTACTTAACATATTATCTTCTAGTTCCATCCATTTATCTGCAAAGTTCATGATGTCATCTTTCTTTACTGCTGCATAGAACTCCATTGTGTAGATGTACCACATTTTCTCTATCCACTTGTCAGTTGAGGTGCACTTGGGTTGGTTTCAGCTCTTTGCTATTGTGAAGAGAGCTGCAATAAACATGGCTCTGAATGCATCTCTGTGGTAAGATGAGTCTTGTGGGTATATATCCAGGAGTGGTATGACTGACTGGGTCAGGTGGTAAGCTCATTTTGAGTCTTCCAAGAATTCTCCACACTGCTTTCCATAGTGACTGTAGGAGTTTACATTCCTACCGGCAGTGGATGAGTGTTCCCCTTTCCCCACAACATCTCTATCACTTGGTATCATTTGTTTTCTCGGTCCTAGGCAGTCTTATCGAAGTGAGATGATATCTTAAAGTGGTTTTAATTTGCATTTCCTTAATTATTAGCAACATTGAACATTTTTAAAGATGCTTCTTAACCATCTCTGATTCCTCACTTGTGAAGTGTCTGTTCAGCTCTTTGCTCCATCTTTTGAGTGATTCATTTGTTTTCTTTCTTCTTTGTTTTTTGAGTAGTTTATATATTCTGGAAATCAATGCTTTGTCAGATGTATCTACGGTGAAGGTTTCCTCCCACTATGTGGGTTTTCTTTTCACTTCCTTGATTGTTTCTTTTCTTTTTTCTTTTTATTTATTTATTTATTTATTTATTTATTTATTTATTTATTTTTTGGTATTTTTTGAGACAGGATCTCCCTTTTAGTCCCAGCTGGCCTGGAGATCACTCTTTAGACCAGGCTGGCCTTGATTGAACTCACAGAGATCCATCTGCCTCTGCCCTCTGAATTCTGGGATTGAAGGCATGCACCCTGCCCTTAATTGTTTCTTTTGATGTACAGAAGCTTTTGAGTTTAATGATGTCCCATTTGTCAATTGTTGATCTTATTTCTTGTGCAGCTGCTGTCTGATTTAGGAAGTACTTTCCAATGCTTATGTCTTGTAGGCTGCTGCCAACTTTTTCTTCTATTACCTTCAGAGTTTTGGGTTTCATGTTGAGATCTTTGATACATCTGGAGTTGACTTTTGTACAGGGTGAGAGGTAGGTTTTTAACTTTATTCTTCTACAAGTGGTGAACCAGTTTTGCGAACACCACTTGCTGAAGATGCTGTTTTTCCTCCATTGTGTCTTCTTGGCCCCTTTGTCAAACATGAGGTGGCTGAAATTATATGTCCTCAAGTTTGGATCTTCAGTTTTGTTCCATTGGTCAACAGGTCTGATTTTGTGCCAGTACCAAGCAGTTTTTATGAATTACAGTCCTGAAGTATAGTTTGAAATCTGGTATAGAGATCCCCTACTATGAGTGTGCTGGGGTTAATCTGTGCCTCGACTTCCTGGAGAATTGTCTTTATAAAGTTTGGTGCACCTGAGTTTGGTGCATATATATTCATGATTATGAAATCTTCATGGCCAATTGTTCCTTTGTTAAAGATGTAATGGCGTTCTTTGTCTCTTCTGATTTATTTTATTTTGAAATCTATTTTGCCTGATATTAAAATAGCAACTCTTGCTTTCTTTTTGGTACCATTTGCTTGAATATATTTTTCCAATGCGTCACCTTAAGTTGGTGCCTATCCTTGAAAGTGAGATGGGTTTCTTTTAGACAGCATATAGATGGTTTCCTAAGCCAATCTCCTAGCCTATGTCTTTTGATTGGGGAGTTTAGTCCGTTAATATTTAAGGTTATAATTGAAAGATGTGTGTTGCCTCCTTTCACCTTATTTTCCCCATTTGCATTTTTACTCTTGGTTTCTACTACTGCAATTATGTTTTTATTAATTTCTCTTTCTACGTGCCTGGGGATAGTTGCTCCTCTCTTCTGTACTTTGAATTGCTTCAAGTATTTTCTGAAGGGTTGATTTTCTGGACGTGTATTCTATCATCTTGTTTATGTTATAGAAGACTTTTCTCTCTCCAACTATAATCAATATTTTTGCTGGGTTGGCATCTATAGTCTTTTAACACTGGGTATGCTTTGCTCCACATTCTTCTTGCTTTCATAGCTTTCACTGAGAAGACATTTGTAATTCTCATGTGTTTCCCCTTATATGTAACTTGTTGTTTTTCTCTTGTGGCTTTCAGAATTTTGTCTTTGTTTTGGACATCTAGCATTTTAGCTATGATATGGCATGGGGATCTTGTCTGTTTGGAGTTCTATGTGCTTCTTGTATTTGTATTGGTTTGTCTTTATTTAGTTTTGGGAAATTTTCATCTCTTATTCTGCTGAAGATCTGATCAATACCATTCTCTTGGGATTCTTCTTCTTCCTCTATTCCTATGATGTGGAAGTTTGATCTTTTCATTGTGTCCCATATTTCCTGGTTGTTCCACTTTTGTGTATTTTAAAATTTTTCATAATCTTTACTTGGGGTTTTTAGTTGTTCTGTGTTATCTTCCAGGTCTGATATTCTTTGTTCTGCATCTTCCATTCTGTTTCTGAGGCTTTTTCCATTCCTTTCCTCTTGATTGGTTGAGTGTTCTATTTCCTTTTTCATTTCATTCTGTGATTTCTTTAGTATTTCCACTTTATTTTGGAGCTTTTCAATCTCTTCCTGAAGCACAGAGTACTGGCGGGAATGGGCTAAGCCAGGCATACTACCCCAACTGGAATTGCTGAGGGAATATTCAAGTGGATTTTTTTTAGAGAACCTTCAGAACAGAAAGGGAAGAGTGAGTTAGACTTCCAATATATAAACAAAATAGAAAGCTGGAAACCTAGACAAGTCAACCCTCCATTAATAAGGAGAAAAAAAGAAACGCATCTGAAGGAGGCAAGCAAAACAAGCCTTAAATAAAGTGAAGAGACATTTGTGATTCACATCGGAATACAGCAACTTTATTTTCAGAACATTTTTATTATCTTGTCCTGGAAAATGTAACTTAATTCATAATATCTTAAACTTATTCCTGTTAACCCAATGGTAAACGTGTAATAAACTAGGTACCCTTATTATTCATTCATTTTTTTTCATGGCAATAAGTCCAAATACATGTGGAAATGTAGAGTGACTAAGCCTTGTAAAATCAGGCATACCCTTCAGATTCTTTGCCTATATGCATTACTTAACTTAGCACTGTTTTTTAAAATCACTAAGATTCTTCTTTACTAAGGATTTTCATTCTTTTCATCACTTTCTTGAAAGTTAAACTTGTGTGGTAGTTAAAGCATACAAGAAGATAGCTGCTTAAGGGAAATGATTATATTTTGTTCTCTGAAAATCTCTGGCTTACTCTTTGCTATTCGCCACAGGATCTGTTAGCCAAGACTATTCTGCTTCACTCCTTGTGATAGAAACAAAGTCCTGACATTACTATGGCAACATTGGTGCTATTTCTCCAAGAAATTATGAAAAGTAACTGAAATTCTATGTAGCTATTTGATGTGAAATGAAGCATTTTTCTTGGAGGGAGAATGAATTCTCCTAAGTATCAGAGAGATAAGAAATGTACAAGGCTCTAGAAGCTCAAGAAATATATGATTCTGGGTTTTTTTTTTTTTATCTTTTTGAGGGTCTCCCTGTAACCCCAGCTGTCCTGAAACTCACTCTGTAGACCAGGCTGGCCTTGAACTCACAGGGATCCACCTGCCTCTGCCTCCCAAGTGCTAGGATTCTGAATAACTCCCAAAAGTCTAAGACTCACCAAGCCCCCCTCTAAGGTTTTATAAACAATGGACAATTGCTGGAAGGAAGCCATCTCAAGTGGAGCAGAGAACCCCAGGAATGCAGCTCTCACCCTTGCTGGGATTGACTTTTCAGTGAGGTAGTCACATTTGGGTTACCAAATTCTATATGGTACCTCTCAGTCTTACTTGATAATTCATTTAAAATGCCCACTGGTTCAACAATCTATACATGGATGAAATGGTTTCCTTGTTCTTTTACCAGCATCTTTTCTGGTGTATATAGACATTCATTCATGTCTCCCAGGAAATGTTAGATAACATAAGATCCATCTAAGATGAAGCAAATATTTTATGATATGGGATGTATGGTGTTGAGGCTTAGGTAGAAAGAATAACAAAGTTTCCCCCAAAGCTATCCATATCTTCCCCATGGAACTTATGAATATAGTTTAGAACATAAGGAAATTAATTTTATGGCTGTAGTTCATTGTTACTCACATGATACAGTGAATATCCTGACTTATGTGGATATCTCCCACACTTAAAACTGACAATGAGTGTCAAAAGAGATTCATGAATGACATAAAAGAACTAAAGGAGTGTCAGTGTTGTAAGGCAGGAAGACGTCCCCCGCCATTTAAGAGTTTCAAAGGTACAAAGGGCCAGATCCCGAGGAATTAAAGTGCCTCTCGGACTGGAAAATGAAAAAGCAAAAGGTGTTCTCTACTGTCTTCAGAACAGGATGTAGTGACTTCACAGACACTGACATTTCTGCCATACGAATTGTCCTGGGCTGCCATCAGAACTCAAAGATACTATATTTCTGTGCTTTTAAGCTACTAAGTTTGTAGTAATTTGTTACATCAGAATAGAAAAATTAATGCAACTTTATGAACTCTATTTGATAAGCAGCAAAGTGGATCTACTGATAGAGTTAACTCCAAAGGCTGCATGGGCACAGCTGGGCTAGAGAACAAGTGTTCAGCAATTTTTTACAAACTGGATAAAGTATCTTAAACTCACTCCAATTTATAAAATATAAAACATACCAGTACTAGAACACTGATGTTGGAAAGCAAAGATTATGTTTGCTGTGCACTGTGGGGTAACTGGCAGAACAGAATTTGGTTCTGAGCAGAGCTCCTAATGCTGTCACTGAGGCCTGAAAAACACCTGCTTGCACTTCATCTGTTTAGTACTTCTGTATCTGTTGCTGGGCACTATGTCAGAGAGGACATTTTGTGCCGGTCCAAAGCAGCTCTATTCCAATTCCCTGTAGATTAGACACTAAGAACAAAAATCATTCTACATTAAAATAACCTCCTGATAGTTTAGTAAGAGTTCCAGGGAAAATGGATTAAAGTATAGAATGACTGGAGATGCAAATGATTATTGCTACCATAAAGGTAAATAAAAATTTAAGTAAGAGAGAACGTTAAATTTCCCTTTTATTGTTACCTATAATTGTGTTCAGAATAGGAATAAACAAAGGAAAAGAGTCTACAAGGATCAAATATGTTGGAAAACAACATAAGTTCTGTGCTACCAGAGCTGGCAACAAGCTGGGCCGTCTTTGGAACTCAGTTGCCAACAACAGAAATGTAAGCCACACAGAGAGTAACTTCACAGGGAGATTCTGAACTCTGCGAAAATTGTGCATTCATGAGTTGGCAAGAAGCAGATGGAGGAGACACAGTGTGTAGGAGGAAATCCTGGTTGAGTGTAAATAATTGCTGAACTATAATGTTAATGAAGAAAATTACAGAATTTTCCCCAAGGTCTGTATAACAAACATACAAAAATAAGAAAATGATTAAGTTCTTTGACATTCAGGTATTAATCATTTTCAAGCAAGAAGACTTAACTTTCCTGCTAGAAGCCAGTAAATAACATGGTCATTAGATTAATTGGATCTTTCCAAAATAGATCAGATTATATAGCCTGTCAGAACAATTTTTCTCATACTCTTTTGCAGTTAAACTAGTCATGCAAAGAAAGGTAGTCTGGTTGTTTTTGGAAAAAAAATGTCTTAGTGGAATATCTGTGACTCTGTGTTTTCCAGTTTCAAAACACAAGGGAAGTAAAAGTGACACAATGTATTTTATAACTTATTTTTGCTGTATCTGATTATTTAAGACTGAATGGAGTTATAGAAATATGGGACCTTCTGACATCTCTTGACTGATGAACCAGAACTCTGATTTTTATGATGATTGATGTTATTTTCAATTGTTTTGATTTCTGAAAATTTAAACACTCACTTAGCATGAGATTGATAATGGTTATTTGTCATGTAGGAAATCTGACTTAGATTTATGGATTTAGTTGACATATTTCAGACTTCCTTATACATGTGAATTCCTATTGCTTTGTTCATGTATGAACTGGAAATAAAACAGTCTCTCTATTAGATTAGCACAAAAATGACAGTATCTTTTCATTGGCACGAACAATTGTGGTTACAGAAAAATGTGACATTTTATTCCAATATTCCCAAAAGAATGTATATCTATATGTAAAATTATCATTTTTCCTCAAGACGCCCCTTCTAGCAGTATCACATTAATGGAAGAATTAGAAACTGAAATACTATCGGATTTTTGAGTAAGTTTATTTTTATTTTTTTAATTAATTTTTATTTATTTCTGTATGTGTATGAATGTACTGTCTGCATGCAAGTTTGTGCACCCGTGTCGTGCAATGCCGCGGAGGTCAGAAGAGGGTCTCGGATTCCCCTGGAACTGGAGTTCTCCTGGAATTGGAGTTTCAGACGGCTCTCAGCCGCCATGTGGGTGCTGGGGATCGAACCCGGGTCCTCTGCAAGAGCGGTCGGCGCTCTTAACCACTAGGCCAGCACTCCAGCCCCTTGAGTAAGTTTTAAGATAGTTTCTTATGTAATAAACAAGAAATGAACGTTCATTTTTGGTCCCAGCTGGCCAGCACACAATTGTTTTCTGTGATACTTATAAATGTCCATGTGAGTTACTAAACTTTGAAAAGATGTTTTTTTAGCTCCAGTTGAAATAATCAGAGAAATTTTGAGTTAGCATTGGCCTAAGTCTTAGCTCTCCCTGTGAAATCAACTGAAATGAAATTGATCAATGTCAGTGCCTGTGACAAGTAGCCATCCATTAGAGGATACACATACTTCAAACGACAAGAAAGATTTCTGAGTCAAATCATTTCACTTCTTAATAGATCTACTTTCTACAATAGTCTCTGATATGTTGATGAGTATGTGTCTATCAGTATCTACCCAGTCTTCCATTATGAGACCTTGAAGTTCTAGGACTGTGGCAAAATCTACTACCATAGTACTCTATTTTTTGTACATACTCTGTTCTTTTAACCAAGCCTTGTTCTTTTGACATGTTCTCAGTCAGGTATGTGGATATATTACTTGCTATGTATTGCTTAAAAAATTATTTTAAAGCTTCAGCATAAGAAACAACTGAATTGGAAAAAATGTATGAAATGAACAAAGCATCAATAAAAATTAAATTAAAAAAGAAAAAAAAAGAAACAACAATATAGACTGGACACTCATTTGATCAACTTGATTGAACATACAAGCCCCCCCCCCCTGCTGGATGGTGGGACCCATGAGCTGTGTGGGTTTGGGCACAACTGCTTGCAAACTGGTTTTACATGAAGGATGCTTGTACTCACAAATTATCACTTATTGTTAAAAAAAATGAAAACAAAACAAAACAAAAAAGCAGAGAAAGATGCAGAAAACTTATGGCAGAATGCATGATCTGGGATGGGTAGGGGTGGGGTGGGGGGAAGGGAAGGGGATATATGCCTGAACTGAATTGGAAAATGATGTATGAAATACACAAAGCATCAATAACAAAAATAATAAATAAAAGAATTTAAAAGTGCTTTTCTAATACAGACTCAAAGGTTATTGGCTTTTAATTTTGTCAGCAATATAATTCCAGTGAATAACATGCTTTTATTATTGCTTAAATATTGTTGTCTTTTTGACCCACAAATTAAACCTGAAGTGAATTTGAATTCTGTTGATATCATTCCTTAACCATAACTCTCTCCTTACTCCCTAGACCCACACATTAGATGCAATTGCTTTTGAAAATGAGGATGTAACTTTTCACATTTTATTTGCTGACAAATATCAGGGTATACATGCTGGTACAGCATTTCATTTTCTTATAGTCATAAATAATATAGTATTCATTCTTGTAAATACTTTCTAAATACTCATCCTTATAACTACAGATATATGTAGTCCTCCCCACTTATCAAAGAAAGTTCTTTTGGCAACAGATGGAAACTGTCTAACCACAACCATAAAATGCAGGGAATAAGGGACTGCAGGGTGACAATGTAACTGATAAATGTATAATGCCACTTCTAAAACTAAGGCTAAGGGTACATGGTGGAAAAGGGAGCTAGAAGGATTGTAAGAGTCAGACAAGCTGGACACTTGATGTAAGTTGTCTTCTAGACATGACAGGGAAGCTGCTCCCATGGAATCTCTAAATTATTGATGCCTAAATGACTCCTGCATAGTGTCATCTCCAGTTGGCATGCCAACATGAATGGGGGAAATTTCAGGAGGTACCCCTGTAGATGAAGAGCTACAAATAGTCAATGGCTGCTAAGAAAGGGACAAACTCAGTTTTCTTCATGGACAAAACAGTCTTAAATGGCCAGCCTCAAGAACATGTACATAAGAATAATACTAAGTGGAATAAAGAAGTCGTGTGTGCATATGTGTATATATATATATATATATATATATATATATATTTAATAAAGAAGCAGTAATGAAATTTAGAGGGAGTAGAGGGGTTTGGGAGGAGTTGGAGTGGGTAGAGGGATGGGTTGTAATTATATAAATACAGGTTTTATGTATGAAATTCTCAAGTTAGATATTAAATTATATAAAGCATATATAGCTAATATTTGACACTTTCTAGAGATTTAAATATTACTACTACCACCTCTGTCATGAGTTCAAAATTGGAGATGCATACAAATAGCAAGGCAAGGTAGCATAGAAGTAGAAGAGTGTGTGTAAGAAGCCAAGTGGTGTTAATATGATCAATGGATTAACATATAGATGTGAACTGCACTGTGCCACCATTCCAAAATTTTTTACTGAAACCTAAGTCCCCAAAGTACCAGCCTTTTCAAATAAGGCCTTTAAGGAAGCAAAAAATGTGAATATGATTAGGAAAATGGCCATAATCACAAAGGACTGTAAGTTGTCAGGAGATGAGATAACACAGTTGTGGGAAGGAAACTTTGTGTGTGGCTTGAAGCAAGAACTTGTAAGACCTGTCCCGGAAGACCTCCCATTATCTATCTCTGTGGGCATTCAGTTGCCTCTGTGAATTATCTATCTGTAACAGGAAGGTTCAGGATATTATAATGATTCTTGCTTTGCTCTATCTCTGCAAAGTTCCAGGCCACTTCCCTTGAGGCATTGAGCAAAATGTCACACCTCTAGTTACCTGTTGCACAAACTGGAGCTCTGCAGCCCCCTGATTAAAACCAAGGTGGCTCACCTCTCCCTTCTGCCTGCCCCCCACTTCCTTGTCCAGAGCACAGTAGCCTTCAATATATAGACCTCACTGACAGAAAATAAATGGAGTTCCTATTGTCCCCTGCTCTCCTTGTGTGTGAGTCCATTCATTTCCACGGGTGATCTCCTGTGGTTTCCCTCCCCACTTCTTGCGGGAGCAAAGCCTAGAGACTGTCGACCTGCAGGCAGGAGACAAGTCCTGGAGCTGAGTCAGGAAGGGAAGAACGGAGTGTGGAATGTGATCACATTTGACTCAAAGACATTGAACAATGACACACAGTTACAAAGGACTGTCAGGTATCAGGAGAAGAAATATTGCAGATCGCTGTGTCTCCATACATACATGGTTCAAAGGAATGTGGGTGCAACATGTCCCATCTATGAGAGCTTAAGGAGTGAAGTCTCATCAGATGTTAAACTTTGGCATATCTGTTTTGGAATCCTGTCCTCCTGACATCTGAGAATAAGTTTTTATTGCTTAAAGTATTCTGGTTATTTTTAGAAAAGTGCTAGTAGACAATTTTGTACATCCGTCTATTTATACAGGAGTGGAGGGCATCATCTGCACTGTGCATATTTCTTTTTTTTCCTTTATTTTTAGAATTTTTGCAATGTACTACTAAGCATGGCTTGCACATAACTGGTATTCAGAATCGGTTATTATATCCATGTCTTGATTTCTCTTGAAATGACATAAACTGATTGGTGGGTTGTTTTTTTCCAGGCTTAGATCAAGTTGAACACCAGAGAGAATTGAAAAACAAAGCAGTTAAAAGGAAAAGGAAAGGAAAATAAAAATCAAGTCATAATTTAAGTTGGTGACAATGCATGCTATTACTCTGTAATGCCCACAGTCTCACTGTAAATGGCCACTGTATCTTCTCCACGATGTTGTGCTTTGCTAGAAATCCTGAGAATCTAAAACTTTGTTAGGAAATTAACCAGAAAAAAATAGAAGCCAGAAGCATTCATAAAATTAATTTAAAATAAAAAAAATGGGATTGGAGAGATGACTCAATATTTAAGAGCACTGACTACTCTTACAAAGGACCCTGGTTTGATTCTCAGCTTCCACATGGCAGCTAACAACTGTCTATAACTCCAGTTCCAGGGGATATAGTGCCTTCTTCTGACCTCTATGGGCAATGCATGAGATGGGTACTTTTACATACAGACAGACAATACACTCAACACATAAAATAATATAAAATACAAATAAATATCCTGGGTATATACCCACAATACTCATCCTACTGCAAAGATACATGCACATCTATATTTATTGCAGCTCTTTTCATAATAGAGAAGAGTTGGTATTAACCCAAATGCTCCTCAACTAACAAGTGGATAACAAAAATGCGGTACATTTACACAATGGAGTTCTATGTAGCAGTAGAGAAAGATAACATCGTGAACTTTGCAGGTAAATGGATGGAACTCAAAGCCATTATGCTAAGTGAAGTAACACAGTCTCCAAAAAACACAAACGGGGAATGGTTTCCCTCATTTGTGGATGCTAGTTGCAAATCTCCCAATTGAAAAGCAAGTTGAGAAACATTATTGTTATATTTCTTTCTATCTGAAAGCAACTGTGATGTTATAATGCAAATCTCTTAATGAACCTTAGAATTAGCTTACCGCTTACTTTCAGACATGGTAATTAATGTATATGAGTAGAAGGTATATATTCATATTTTAGAGTAATATAAAATTAAAAGGAAAAAAAGGTGAACTCCTAAACATATATCAGAGTCAACATACAGTTTATTCCTGGAGGACATAATTCTAGTACATATATAACGTGTAATAGGCATACTTTGGAGCAACACAATTGAGAGGGAACCACAACGACATAAGGACTGTGTCAAAGAATAGACTGATATAGTTAAATTGTGCCCAAAGCAATAAAGTTTGCAGAGAAAAACTTTTAAAAGACTGAGAGAAACATGCAGGACATGTATTGCAGAAGGCTGGGGTGGGGTAGGAAGAAAGGAAAGGGGAATACGTCTAAATTGAACTGAAAAATGATGTCTGAAATACACAAAACATCAATAAATGTATTATCTTAAAAATAAAAATGAAACATTTATCTGATGTTCAGAAAAAATAAAAAAATATAAATAAATAAATAAATAAGTAAATAAATAAAAATTGGAGCTGAAGAGATGGTTAAGCCAGCAGTCAAGAACACTTGTTGATTTTGTAGAGGACTTGGGGTTCACAAAAAATCTGTACTTCCTGTTTCAGGAGATCTCATGTATGGTTCTTGCCTCTGTAATGCTCAGACACACATGTGGTACACATACATACATGCAGTTAAAACACTAATAGCCATAAAGTAAAAAATAATTTTAGAGACTAAAAAATTTGGAAAAGATTTTATAAAATATGTTAAATTAAACATTTTAGGATTGAATAGTAGATATCTTAGTTTTGAGGACAAATGGAGCTGCAAATGATGCTTAATTACAAGATAGAAAACAGAGAAAGTAAAAAAGAAGAGTGGGTTGTCTCCAGGAAAAGTAACTTTACTTAAACATGGTGTAGTGGAGCTTTGGCCAATATGGCAAGAGCTTTCCTTTATTGTGTTACATGTTTCTGGTAATTTGATTATTCATTTAAAAAAATGAATGATAATTCATTTTTTAATTTGAAGTTTATGAATGAATGTATTTAAGTACACAGTGTGCATTCAACTTCCACATATGTAAGAGGGCATTGAAATCCTAGTGACTGGAGTCACATATGGTTTTTTACTCTCACTTGAGTGCTGGGAATTCAAACAGGTCCTATAAGAGCAGTAAGTCTTATTATGTGCTGAGCCATTTTCCAGTGCACTATTTTTATTATTTTTAATTGTGTATGTGCATGTGTGTGTGTTTGTCTGTGTGACTGTGTATGGCATGTGTGTGTGTTTCTCTATGTGACTGTGTATGGTGTGTGTGTGTGTGTGTGTGTGTTTGTGTTTCTCTGTGAGACTGTGTATGGCATGTGTGTGTGTTTCTCTATGTGACTATGTATGGTGTGTGTGTGTGTGTGTGTGTATGTGTGTGTGTGTGTGTGTGTGTGTGTGTGAGTATCTGAGTACAGGTGCCTGAGAATAACAGAAGTATCTTTTCCCATTAGAGCTCCAGTTACAGTTGGTTGTGAGCCATACAATGTGGGTGTTGGGAAATGAACTTGGATCCACTGTAAGAGTAGCATGTGCTGATAACTGTAGCCATTTCTGAAGACTCCTGTTGCTGTTTGTTTTAAGAATAATTTGGGGGGCAAAATATAAACACTTTATACTTTTTAAATGTATGCACATTGTTAAAAGGTAAACAGGTGTTAAGCTCTGTGTATTTCATCTGACAAAAAATTACAGGATAGAAAAAGTTTCTAAGAGAATTGGAGGGAAATGAAGAACAGAAATACATTTATTTTTTATTTATAATTGTTATGTGTGTGAATGTACTGTCTGCATGTAGATTGGTGCACCCCTGTTGTGTAATGCTGCAGAGGTCAGAAGAGGGTGCTGGATTACCCTGGAACTGGGGATGGTTCTTCTTAAAGATGGTTATTCCCTGCTGGGAATCAAACCCAGGTCCTGTGCAAGAGCAGTAGGTGCTCTTAACTGCTGAGCCATCTCTCCATACCCCCAAAATACATTTAAATTAAAGCATAATCCATATAAACACACACACACACACACACACACACACACACACACACATATCAGAATCCAAATGGAGACCTTATCCTAGGCAATGAATGCATAGATAATTTCTCAGGGAAAATGGCAACCATCTCTCCAACCTCAAACCTTTAAGAAAAGACCATTTTATAGAAAAGCACCAACAGTTGATAACAGAATGCTGGGTAACTTAGAAGATACTTGTTCTCCTCTACATCAATGACAAAAGCCTATTGACAGGAGAGAAGTGAATGAGACTGTATTCCTTATAGGTGAACTTGGACTCCTGCACACCTTCCTGGACCTGAGAGGTACAATCTTTCCCCTAGTTCTCATTTGCTCATTTTTTCCCTTTTACCTTGGTGATCTTTTATTCACAGCTATTATTTTAAACTTCCATGAGCTTTTCCAGTTTGTGAAAATATCTAGATGAATTATACTCTCCATATTTTCATGCCAGTGGAAATGAGAGAAAAGATAAAATTCAGCTGATCATTTATTTGAGGAGAAAATCATTTACATGCTAATTTCACTGTCTCTGTCTCTCCATCTCTGTCTCTCTGTCTCTGTCTCTGTCTCTGTCTCTCTCTTCTACCCCCTTTCCCTCTGTTTCTCCCTTCCTTCCTTTCTTTCTTTTCTTTATCCTGGGATTACATTTAGCACAGGCTGGCCTTGAACTTCTGTTCCATCTGCATGTACCACCCAAGTTCTAAGACTACGTACAAATGCCACCACACTCAGGTTCTTATTTTGTTTCTTCATTACAACAGAAAATTGATTATACTTAACTTGGGAGGAGAAAAAATTTATTGTGAAAATGTTATATAAAGATTGCAGGTTTTATTTTCTTTCAGTTCTTTTATTGTTCTCTCCAACTTGTATTGCTACAGTATATATATATATATATATATATATATATATATATATATATATATATATATATATATATATATATATATATATATATATATACAGAAATATATACATACATGCTTACATATATCACTTGAATTGGACGATTTTTTTTTCCTAATAGATGTCATGTTTTCCTTAAGGAAGTGCTTGAAGTTTCCTCTTTGGCAATCCAAAACAACCATCAAGTCTCACTTTGGCTCCACATTGGGGTCTTTCCCTCCCATGGCCCCCCAAATGAAGTCCGGTAAGCATGCATCCTATCTTGATACCCCTGTACTGGCCCCCATGATACAGCCTAGGTAGTCCAACAATGGCAATCTATATTCTGACAAGGCCGAAATCCTCTTAGCTGTTTATTCCTGGGTATTTCAGTAGTCACCAGCTGGCGTTGAAGGTTTGGATGATTCTTGGAGAGACATGAGTCTTCAGTCAATATTGGAAGGTTAAAAAGTTGTGTCTCATGTCTTTGAGAAGTGCCAAAAGTGGTGGCAGCCTCAGGGAAGATGCACTTGCCAGTAAGAATTGAAGACAGGCCAAACCACAGTAATCTCTCTTTTTTTTCTTCTTGTATTTTTAGCAAGATCTCAAGTCTTATGTCTGGAGTACTCTGGAAAGACTCAGAAAAAGATGCAAGACATGTAGGGTAGAGTGCAAGGACTCGGGTGGGGTGCGGGACATGGAAGGGGAAGCGACTCTTTTGTCTGAGATTTGATTGAGATATGATGTATGACTTATGGAAAAAGTTTAATAATAATAAAATATTTAAATAAAAGATTCTAGGATATGTGAGTAAATTCATAGAACCTATGGATAGCAAACCCAAATTGTAATAATCTGCAGATGTTTATTATTGAAGTTGATAGGTAATAATAGATGACTTGAACCTGAGGTGGGTAACAAAGTGTTATAAAGGGACAAGGGGGTCTGAATATGATCAAAATGCATTTATCAAGTTCTGGAATTAATAAAAATGGCGTTAAATAAGTTTGGTGCATGTTTGTTAGAGATAGGGTAAGCCCAGTAATAGTAGAGAAAAGATGGTGTTTTTACCATTAGTAGATTAAATTGATCAATAAAGGAAATGGGGATCTGGGGACAGATCCATAGATTTTGGTATGGAAAACATGGACCCTTTGGTAAAATTCAATTTATGAAGTGTCATTATTACTTGCAGCATGTGGAAGGATCTTTTATTATTGAATCTGAATGGAGGTCTGCACTATTATATATATATATATATATATATATATATATATATATATATATATATATGACTTTATTATATATGCTAACTTATAATATATATAATATGCTAATAAAGCACACATTTTAATCTTTAGACAAAATTCACTTAGTAAAAATGGTGACTATGAGAGCTCAGGTTGTTGTAATGTAGATGGAAGTATTGTTTTGGGAGTGTCCAGATAATCCAGTCATGCATCTTATTTATAAAACTGGACCTGCAAACAGCACTTATTTAATACTGGGGCTACGGGGAATGTATTGACACTGAGACCTTTATTTTTTTCTTCAGGAGAACTGAAAGAAAATATGAGGTATGAGCCCTATATATGATAGCTATGCACATTTTTAGAATAATTAGCCAAACTTTGTAACAATTCTATATACTTTTGAATATATCTGTGATTGCATATGCACCAGGTTCATATACTAGATGAATCATATCTTTCTACTTATCATACAATGTAGTATGCTAAGGATATTTTAATGATATTAATTATAATTTCTGTACTTACCAACTTTCTGACTATAAATAGTAAGTTTCAACAAGCTTAATCTCATTTAATTAATGTGAACTCAAAGCTAAAATAATTATAGTTCACTTGCCAGGATATTTTTTGTAAATAAATTTCACGAAAACCCATGTGTTTAGCAAACAAAATATATCCAATAATCAAATTCCACTGCAGATTATCTGGGAGGAATAGGTTATTAATAGAATTGCTGTGTATATGAATACAAAATTTATAAGCAGTTATTTGAAGTTTTCAGTCCCTGGAAGGGATTCTTTTTAAAGCATGGTATTGGTGAGCATTTTATCATATTAGTATGCTTTCTTATTTGCAGAGGGGAGTAGAGACTTGTGTTTTTGTAGTGTTTAATAACGGCATTTCATGCATAGAAATGTTACAATGAAATAAAATATTTTCTAGATTTGATATACATTAATTTAAAAATAGGATATTTCCTCCTCATCACTTATTTTCTTTTCCATGTGGTATCAGAGTTTCCAAAATGCAAACATATTTAATTTTATTATTGTAATTTTTATATTGGCTTCATATTCTTGCGTTTACATTTTCAAATACGATCTTTCAAGAAACACTCTTTGCATCTATTATGTACTTTGCCCTATCAATTGAAATTTATTTTCCTACTTTTTCACCTAACGTTATATATAAATGCAAAGCAATCTGTCCTCTAACATTTGAAGCAGGCTTTTCATATTTTTGCCATTCATTTAAATTTTGAGACACACACTCATATACAAACACAAAGAAAAACAGAGAGAGAGAGAGAGAGAGAGAGAGAGAGAGAGAGAGAGAGAGAAATTTTCATTATGTAAACTTTGCTATTATCAAATATTCAAAAGTTCTCTTTCCATTGTCAACTGTGCCTCAGGCCACCTGCACCCATGATACATTTGTCTCCTTTAAAATAATCAGTCCTATATGCAGCCTATATTATTTTCCCTCACAAGTAGATTGATTGCATTTTATATTCTAAATATTCAACATTAAAAGCTAAGAAATACTGAGGTTAGATCTACTGGACTTATTACATAGTGTACATAGATACTCACTGACAGCATATTTCTTGAGTAATTCAGTACAGAAAGGAAAGGCTGAACAGACTTGTGACTGAAATCTGTAAAGCATGAGAAATGAGAATGTACAATGACATGACTTTTCCTTCTTCCTCTTAACTTGTGGATAAACTTAGATGGAAATCACCATGTACTTCTACATGGGAATCAGTACAGATTTCTTTTTTTTTTTTTTTTTTGAAAACACACTATATGCTGAACCCTGCCCCACATCCTTTTGGAGAAAAAAAAAGCTATTAAATATGAAACCTGATTTAAAGTTTATTTAATGTAAATGAAGAACTGCCATTTAGAGGAGACATAAAACATATTTTGGATCCATATAAGAATAAAATAAAATAAAGGAAGCCAATTCATTCTCTGTAAGAAAATGATTGCATAGAAGTTAAACTTTTTTTTTTCTGTAGCCCCAGATGTCCTGGAACTCACTCTATAGACCAGGCTGGCCTTGAACACCCAAAGATCTGCCTGCCTCTGCCTCCCAAGTACTAGGATTAAAGGCATGTGCCACCACACCCAGCTTAGAAGTTAAACATTTTTTATAAGCTCATGTGGGGTTTTCATTCTTTCTCTGTATTACTTTCAAGTCTTTGTTAGAAGAAATATGAGCCACCAAAAATGTTTACATGTAGGATATCAGAAACCTTAATGCATATATATACAAGTAAAGCTTACAGTCGCTATGAACCTCAGATAAGCATGCAATAAATACCTTCTAAACAATTCTTTAATACTGCATTATGACATCTTTATTTATATTAGCATACATAAATTAGTATTTTACATGTTCATAGAGTATATGGTAGAATCACTGCTAAACTATAAACAATACAGCATAAAATTCTTACATATTCTTAATTTATTATTTAGACAATATTAAAGAAGTATTTGAAGAAAGAAGGAAGCTAACGCAAAGAACAAAGATTAAATTATTTATATATTCCTGTATAATCAAAAATTAAGAACATCATATTAACAAAGTAAAGGACAAAAATGATCATGTTTTATAATTCTTTGCTACTCATTACTCAAGTACTTATGATTCATCACAGAAAACCAAAAAGTTTTACAATTAACTGACATGAAAAATTACCCTCCTATGTATTTAGGCGACATTTCCTCTCTGAAGTTGCTGACATCTATCTCCTTGATATCTGTGCATTCGTGCATGTACATGTAAAGGATTGACTTTTGATAATTTCATGAAAGTAATTTTTGCACCCATATTTATCTATTTTCTAAACTTTCCACAAATCTAGACATTTGTATTCTTCTACTGATTAGTAACAGTGACAAGTCTGGTATAATTTTAGTCTTTCTAGAACCTATCTTTTGCAGTTTTTTTTTTTCAAAACAGAAAATGCTACCATGATACCTGAGGCCTTGAATGACACTGTCAATTGTTATTCATTAAAGTAATAACAGGGGCTGGAGAGATGGCCTAGTGGTTAAGAGCACCGACTGCTCTTGCAGAGGACCCAGGTTCAATCCCCAGCACCCACATGCCTCTTTGACTCCAGTTCCAGGGGAATTCAAAGCCCTCTTCTGACCTCCGAGGCATTGCACGACACGGGTGCACAAACTTACATGCAGACAGTACATTCACAGATGAAAATAAATAAAATTTTTTGGAAAAGTAATAACAGAAGTTCTAATAAACATTTGGAAAAATATAACTTCAAATGAACAACTGGAAAATTAAAAAAAACTAAGCCTAATTAGAATTTGCAATATATAAATAATCCATGCTGAAACATGATATTTAGTGGAGGCGAATATCCATAAAAATAGTAAAACAAACACTTGTAGATATGGATTTAGCTCTACATATTTTTTGTATCTTCATGGACTTTTCAGAAGAAAGCATATTAATTTAGGAGTATGTCCAATAATAGAGTCGTGTGTGTGTGTGTGTGTGTGTGTGTGTGTGTGTTTGTGCAAAATATAAGCAAGGGTCTATGTGCACAAAGGGCAGGAGAAATGTTCTCAAGTTCTACACTATCGTTCTCTCCTATCCCTTTCCCTTTCATCATTGCTTTTTTTGTTGTTTTAGATACACAGTCTTCCTAAAGCCACAGCTGGCCTGGAATTCCCTATGTAGCCCAGGCTGGCCTCAATCTCTCAGAGATCTACCTGGCTCTGCTTCTTGCGTGCTGGGATTAAAGGCCAGTGCCACCACACTCAGCAAGTCCTGGTCTTTACTGAACTTAACGGTTTTCTGTTTTAGGCCAGACTGACTGGCCAGCAAGCCCTGGAGATCCTCATGTCTCCATTCCCACAGCACTGGGGTTACGGGTGCGAGGAGACATTGCCAAAGTTTTATGCGGGTGCTGGGATCCAATCCAAGATCCTTCCACTTGTGCAGCAAGTGCTCTTACACACTGAATTATCTCAGCAAGGTTCCTGATAGTGCTTTTATTTGTTCTTTCTATATTTGGAAGTATTACCAAATAAAATTATAATATTCTATACTCAAAGACAAATTTGAACGGTTGAGGAATTTGGGTTGAGTGTCATGATTTTTATAAAGCTTTATAGTGGTGGATATAAGAAAAAGAATAGGGTGTTTGTCATTGAGCCTAACATAATTATGAAAGAATGTAGAAATAGGGAAATGGAAAATATAGTTAGTTCCCTGCAGATGTATGAATTTCATAACTATTAAAATCCACAAACTAAGCAGCCTTCTGTGGATAGAAGATAGATTCATAATTTAGGAATGAGGATGTTGGAAGCTACTTAGAAGGCATTTGACTTCCAGCAGGACTGGATGAACACAGCTATTGTATTGTCTTGTATCTGAAACAATAGCCTGGAGGAAGTAACCCTGAGTAATTTCCATGTGCTGTGTTTATGTTGTGGCCTGCTGGAGAGCTGTGTTCTAAGTACTGTCATGAGTCTGAGTGCCAGCAGGCTCCCTGGCTTGACGTGTGCTTTTAGATGCCAGATTCACAGATTAGACATGCAGAGTACGTATCGACTTTTGATGAGCTTCTCACTAACCACGTTATTTCAGCCTTATGGAACTACCAAGGGGTTGAAGGGAAAAAGAGAAATATGCTCAATTTTTTCCTCTAAGATTTCAAAAGAACATAGAATTTTCAACTAACAACTAATTTAAATATTTCTGTTGTTTAATGTTGACATGTAGTAAAGGAACTGGGTAGGAAAAACTGAAAACTAGGATGAGTACATTTTTCTACTTCTTCCCAGATAGTTTTAATCTAACCACAATAATTTTGCACACCTAAGTGAGAATTCATGATGGATGTGCAATAGCCCTTAATTGAAAATCTTAGAACTCATTTGAAATAAAATCCCTTGAAAATATCTACCTGTTAGCCGGGCGTGGTGGCACACGCCTTTAATCCTAGCACTTGGGAGGCAGAGGCAAGAGGATCTTTGTGAGTTCAAGGCCAGCCTGGTCTACAGAGTGAGTTACCAGGGCAGCTGGGGCTAAAAAAAAAAAAAAAAAAAAAAAAACAAGAAAGACAAAAAAAAAAAAAAAAAAAAAAACAACAAGAAAATATCTACCTGTGAGAAAATTTCCTTACATGATTCCTAAATCTTAGTTTCTTATTTAGACCAAAACTAGTCCAATTTACATGACTTGCAGGAACTTTAGATGCAATTAGGTTGGAGATATAGTGCAAAGGACCAAGCACTTTGGGGGTGGTTTGTTCTTTACCTCTGTTTCTCTCTGTTGTCAGTGTGGAACACAGTACTCAATTGTTAGAATCACATACATTCAGTTTCTAGATGAGACTTATTTTTAGTTGTTGTTTTCACTTTATGTGTATGAGTGTATTGCCTGCACGTAGGTAAGAGCACCTGTGTTGTGCAATACCAACGAAGGTCAGAAAAGTCCAGATCCTCTGAAACTAGAGTTATGGATAGTTGTTAGCCACTATGTGGGTGCTGGGGATCAAACCCGGGTCCTCTGCAAGAACAGCCAGTGCTTTTTTTTTTGTCTTTTTGAGACAGTGTCTCCCTGTAGCCCCAGCTGTCCTGGAACTCACTCTGTAGACTAGGCTGGCCTTGAACTCACAAAGATCCACCTGCCTCTGCCTCCCAAGTGCTAGGATTAAAGGCATGTGCCACCACGCCCGGCTAGTGCTCTTAACCACCATCTCTACAGCCCCCTACATGACCCTCTTAATAACTAGTAATAGACTCAGCCTGGGCTTAAATGTTGTTATCAATGAAGTGAAATAATACTATCTATATTAATCACAAGTGATTATATGTGGACATTTTGCAGTGTATCCCCTAATTTACATGTAACCATACTCATTTCTAAGAGTATGTGTTACAATAGATAGTAAATACATGAGCTAAAACATAGGTGTGACCTGGGAAAAAGGCAATATTCAGCGTCAAGTATATCTTCGACTAGATTCTTTTTCTATTTTTCAAGAGGCCACCTAGGGCTGAGGCACCTAGAAAACCAACCAGATTTGTGATTTCTGGTGGTCTCCTGGACATGGATAGGTTTTTCTGAAGCTGAGTTCTCTTTTGTTAAAATGAAGGTTGATTAAATCAATTCTCTGGAATATGGATTCATTTGAAGGTGATGGTTTGATAAAGACTTTTCACAGCTAGAGTTGACAGAAATTAAGACAAATATAGAGTGTTCTATTTTGCTACCTCAGTAAGATTATGTTTTCTATTATATATATACATGTATAATAATGCATACATGTATATACATACATGTATATACATACATATACATGTATGCTTATCAATACATGTAATATCTGATAATATATCTAATAACATCTATAAATAAATACCTAGTATATGATAATATAATACATATACATTGAGTTATATGATATCTATATAATATATATACACTTATATATATTATAACATATATATATGGACTTTGAGGTTTAGAGCTAGAACTGGAAACTTTCATCACATCTTCTAGCTTACTTATTCATTTGGTGATTTGCTTAACATTGGCATTGCACAACACGGGTGCACAAACCTGCATGCAGACAGTACATTGATACACATACAGAAATAAATAAAATTAAAGAAAAATTAAAAAAATAGCACTGGAAATTAATAAATGTTGAAATAGATAGTGTTGAATGCTGAAATTGATATTCTATGACTACTATTTATAATATAAAATTAATCAATTCCCAAGTAAGTACAGAATTTGTTTAAAATTAGACAAAGTAATTTTTGGTAAATTATCCATTAATATAATGAAAAAAATTAAATCAAGAAGTATGGTCTTCCTCTTCCTGTATAAAACCTGACATGATCTTTGAAAATGTTCCATTATTCTGTGGTCTAAAAGCCTCACAAAAATGCAAATCAGGGGGTTCATGTTTTTTGCCTTCACGGTAAGAACATGTGTGTAGTTTCTCAGGACATAAGTATATGCATGCTTAAAAGCAACCCTGATTCGCTGCACAGAAGCACTGGACATCATTACAAAATTAGACAGCTGGGTTGATAGAATGTCCAGAGGCAGTAATGCTGGAAATGTGTCTTTGTCTGACTCAAAAACAGTGCTTAACTTTTAACAGTGATTTCAAATATAACTGTAGAAAAATATAACTGATTTAGGGTATAAATGTAGATTATCTATAAACTGAACATATTCTGTTGAATAAAGCAGCCAAGGCAGAGGTGATGAGCTCAATATGAGCTCCCCGTCACAGTGAAATGAACATTTTGAAAAGCAGCAACTTGTTCTTATCCGGAAGTGTTTGCAGAGAAGTAAAAGGTATTCCATGGAAAACAACTGGTGTTATTTTCTAGAGGTCCCCATGTCCATTGCTGTCAGCTCAGATGTACTGTCCATGTGGCTTTGTGGTCTCACTAAACAGCTTATGATTCCTTGTGCTAATGGCCAAGGATGTGACGAAGGGAGTGTGAAATGTCCTCCACAGGCTTAGGTATTTGAATACTTGGTTCTCAGCTGTTGGAGCTACTTCTGAAAGTTATGGAAACTTTAGGAGATAGAGTTTTCCAGTTAAAGTGACTAACTGGCAGTGAACCTTCAAGCTTCTTAGCCTGTGTTGACAGTCTGAGTCTGGATGCAGTGTGACATGCTGCATCACACTCTCGCTTTCTCCTTCCTTAATTATGCTCCATTGATCAGTCATTTCCTGTTTTTTGTGCTCTCTCCAGCACATGACAATCAGCATCTTACTAACAGCTTTTTTTTATGAGGAGAGTTTGGGGTTTCAACTAGGAATTAGATCTCATGATACTTGTGATTCAGTGCCTAGTTTATTTTACTTAGCATAATCTCTCCAGCTCTATCCTTGTTGCAACAGTTTTGTGACTGAGTAGTATTCCATTCTGCAAATGTACCTGAGTTTCTTTATCCATTCATTGGTCGATGTTTGCATTTCTTGGCTACAGTGACTGCCTTATTTGCACTAGTTTCTCACACTCCAATTCCATTCCACTTTGTGGTTGAATTATCTTTGAACTGAATGGTTTAAAATTCTGCTTACATTTTTCACTGAGTGGTGAATGAATAGTAAGTAGCATTCTTTATGACTGGGTTTTTGCTTGGCATAGAGTAGGTGCTTATTTTGTATTTATATATCAAAATGTAAATGCAGCAGTCTGGCCTTAGAACCAAATGAAACTAAAAAGTGATATAACAAAGGATTTGAGTAAACAGACAATATACAAAATGAGGAAAACTATGTGATAATTGTCTAGAATACACAAATAATTCAAAAATTTAAACATCAAAAAGAAAGCAACCCAACAAAAAAGTGACCAAAGAGCTGAATGGCGACTTATCTAAAGATAAAACACAAATGACTGCAGAATATTTTAAAATGCTAAACAACTTTACTAATCATGGAAATACAGATTCAAAGCACTTAGATTTCATTTTGCTCCTCTCAGAATGGCAAAGATGCTAAAAACAGACAATGGACAAATTCTGGTGAGGAAGTGCAGAAGGGGAAATCTTATCCACTGGATTGGGATCCAAATTGGTCAGGGGATATGGATGTCAGTGTGGAGATTCCTCATAGAGCTTGAAATTGATCTACCATTTGATCCAGACATACCACTCTTGTCAGTAGACCCCTAACACTCTAACCTCTACCACAGAAATTCTGTCCATCCATGTTCACTGCTGCTCTTTCATAATAGCCAAGAAAAAATGTATCTGTCCATCAGCTGATGAATAGATAGTGAATATGTGGAAATGTGTGATAAGACCCTATTGCTGAAGACATTGCATACTTGAGCTGCAGAAAAAAGGAACAAGAAATCAAGTTGGTGCTGACTTCAGAGACTTTTCTCTACTAGTTACCTAGTGCTAGAAGGTGCTATGCAAGCTATAGGAAGGAGAAAAATCATCCTTACCAGCTGTTAATCTTGCCAACTACAACAAATGGTCTGGCCTGGCAAGATATGCTCACTGGTGCTATAGTGGCACAAATATTATGGGAGTAAAATATCATTCTTTAATTGGATTTAAGATCTACTTCCTAGGATGGAGCTATAAATGACATTGCTATCAGGCTTGGGACCCTGGGGCCAAATAGGTCACAGGACATAGAAGAGAAGATAATACTAGTTTTCTACTAAGTCATTATCATATTAAACTGACTCTTGAGTATGTATTGTTATACCCATAGCTTAATACACCTTTCAATTTTCATCAAAGAAAATTGTGGGGTCGCTGCCAGGATTTGTGGAGGGGCCCACTTAATCCTAGGACTACCCATGTGGAAAGCCCATGCAGGAAAGCATACCACGTGTAGGCAGGTTGAGGTTCGAATGCAGAGAGAGAGTTTATTCCAACATGTCTGCTTAAATATCCATCATGACTCAATTGTCACTACACCCCACCCCATAGGTGTGGCCAGGGAGGTACCATTGGCTTAGAACCCACCCCATGGGTGTGGTCAGGGAGGTACCATAGGCTTAGAATCCAGCACATCTAACTAAGCTTTCCCACAGAAAATGCCTTATGAAACAGATGACAATTAATACAGAAACCCAGGACTGGCTAATGTGCAGAAAACAAAAAGCAGAAGTGACGGACGACCACAAGGGAACAGATGTTCCAGACAGCTGGTCAATCACTCATATAAACTCAAAACCAAGGTGGCAGCATGTCAAAATCCCATGCAGGTTTAAACCAGAAAAAAAAAAAATCCCAGCATAGACATAGGAACTGGGCAAGAAACTCCAACCCCACCTAAGGATATTATGAAAAAGATGGCTACTGGGAAGGACAGTGACAGTCTCTTTCAAGCATAGGACTCTTGGTAGGTTAACCAGACTCCAGTGGATGGAACCACACTGAAGGTCATTTGGAGAAACAAATTAGACTTTATAGGCCTTATTATATAATTATAATGTAATATATACTACATTAGTTTGGGCAGGGGGAAACAAAAGCAGATAGGGTTAGGGGAAGGAAATCTAAATACCATCAATTAGATTGTATTCAAATCACAAAAAAATCTATTTAAAAAGTGAATAAAAAAGGAAATCATATTAGTCATGGTGCATGGCAAAAGATATTTATAAACTGTGGTTAGGATGATAATCTGTTATGATTTTTACAAATTCTGGTCAGCATTATATGTGTAAGTGTGTGTGTATGTCAGTGTGTGTATGAGAGAAAGGGAGATAGAAAAGAGAAAAAGAGAAACCTGGACCCTACTGTTTCTTAGGATTATTTTCTGAGGAAATGTAAGTAGTTTTCATCTTAAATATACCTCATAAGCCAGGCAGGAAATATGCTCACTACTGTTCTTAACTAAAAATTAATTAATGGCTAATTTCTTTTCTCTCCCTGTGTAGAAGCCTGTGGGATGGAATTCAGATGCTATCCACTCCAACAGCTGTCACATTGCCTAAAAACAAATCCTGTGTTCATCACTCTGAGTCCATCCTTGGTGACCAAAAGAAAAACAAGTAGGAAGCCAGTAGATGAATGGTTTTGGAATTCCAAGTCAAGGAATCCCAGTGGGCTTTGTACATTTGAATTTTGCCTTGTTCTGATTCTGGTTCCCTGTCTAACAAATGCTCACTACTCATCCTTTACTTCTCCCTCACACCTCCCAAAAACCAGTTGAGGACTTTCTTTTCTGCCTATAGATAACTTATACAATCTGGTGGTCTTTTAGATAGACCCACTGAGGGGATACTCCCATTGCCATACTCTGCACCCCTATTCAACATGGAAACAGAGCAGTAGGTGCCACCATTCCCAACTGACAATTCGGGTAACCTCTTCAGAGGGTGATATGATAAGAATAGGGTGTAGAAATTGACTAGGCAATTTAGGGTAAAAATACCCCAAAGAAAGTACCCAGTTTCTGGCAGACCACTCATCTGGACATGGGACAACTGCTGGGAAGGTAGGTTCACCTTAAGTCATGTTAAATAGATGGGTGGGCTACATATTGTGTTAATGACATAGTGAACTTTTCTTGCTTGGAGTCCAACCTCCCAGTGCAGTGCTTCTTGATCTCAACAAGGACATGTATGTCTGCCCACTTTTCTGAAGACTTCAGAACAGGATTTAGCCTGCATGGCATCATGGCTCTTTTCCTGTGCTCTGCTACCCCCATTCTCCTCCTCAAGACAGCTGCCGAGTTTCTCAGCTTGCATGCGTTGAAGAGCTGTCTTTAAAATTATAATAAAATTGTCCTGAAGCCAGAAAAAAAATAGTTTAAAAAATTGCTCTGAAGACAGGTGTAGTGACACACATTTTTAAGCCTAGCACCCAGGTGGTAGAAGCAGGTGGATCTCTGGGAGTTTCAGGCCAGTTTGGTCTATATAATGAGCTCCAGGTAAGACTGGACCACATCATGAGGTTTTGTCTCAAATTAACAAACTAATAAATAAATAAATAAATAAATAAATAAATAAATAAATAAATTATTCAGTCTGGTTTTAATAGCTCTGTGTATTTTTATTTTGAATAGTTTAGCTTCTTACAAATCCATCCAAAAAACTGATATAAACAAATCTGTTACTGATAGGAAGAAATTGGTTTAAAGCTGTATCTCCTCAGTGTTTTCTATTTTCTGAATGCACATTACTTTAGAATATTTTTTAACGAGATGATGAAAATTGTTCTATATGGTTAAAGATCAATTTTCTTATTTCCAGAAGATACTATAATTTAAAATTTATTATAACTTCATAAAATGGACCAGTTAAATAAGACCCACATATATGAATACGCACATGAATATACACTGCTAGTATATTTCCTTTCCCTACATTTATATTCTCCCAATGTCTCCATTACATTAACATTTCCCTGAAATTTCCAGTGACAGAGTTAACTAGATAAGTGCTAAACAAGTAGATTTCATATCCTACAACAGCTAAAAGGAATGCTGGCAGCTACACTAAAAATGCTACACGAGAAGCATAATGCATGGTATTGGGTGTTGTTGTTCCTTTTGTGGAGTGAAGGGTCACTAAACATTAGATCCACAGGAAGAGTGAGAGCTCACATTAAGGGTCAGGTGTAGGATGGAGTGGTCTGCTCTTGAAGACTTCATGGGCATGAGTCAATAGTTACCTATTCACAATTATCTGGTCCCTGTTCAAAGAGCTTTCAAGCATGATGATTCCTGGTGATTTGCCCATTGTAGAATATCATTTCAAGGCTGGGTCAGTTTTGTGTCATGAACCAGGAAGAAATTTCAGTTTTCTATTTTCCCTACTTCTATCAATGCTTTCTATTGTTTCCAGTTAAACTCAACAAATCCTTCCAAACAATCTGATTAAAACTTTCCAAGAAACGATTTGTATGTTCCAACAGGTCAAAATATCACCAACTTAATGGATGAGAAAGAAAAGATACAGCTTTGCATTGAGTAGGATGTACCAGAAAGTGCCAGCAGAAAGGTTGGCCCGTCTGAACATTGAAAGGAAGAAAAGCCTCAAATTGCTACAAACATCAAACCCCTCTGTGAATCCTACTTGTAACAACTACTTATAATGAGTCCTAGTGAAACTTACCTTACTTATAATGAGTCCTAGTGAAATGACACAAAGGTTTTAATATGAGAGACTTTCTTACTCCCCCCCCCATAGAACAAGGAGAAACATGATGATGATGAGGTTGTTCTCCAACTGTAAATTGGAGACAACTATTATAGAGGTAATCTCTTATAAAACCAGTAAAACTGCCTTCTTTAATTGACTAATAGACATAGGAACTGTGTAAAGGATTATTCTCTATTCAGAACCAAATACAATACTAATGTCTCTTTAAGCTATGCACTTAAGCAAAATATATTAATACAGGAGCTCTGACATCAGCAATGGATTATTCTACCAAGGAGATGTTGGCCAGGGGATCCAAGCCCCTGCCAAAAGGTAAAGGCTCCTTGCGTCTAAACTGGGATACCTGCAAGAAGAGAGGCGATAAGGCCCTGCTGTCAAAGACCTGACGTTAACATGGGAAAGATGTATTGAGACCACACATGCAAGTGTACAGATGGTCTCTGAAATACCAGAGAGTGTTAACAATAAAGCAAAAAGTGGTCTCCTTGAGTCAAGCAAGACTCCTCCATCGCACCAGCTACACCTCACCTGCCTGGAAATACTGTGCAGCAATGACAGCCATATGCCTGTATATCCCAAATCTAATTGACTATTAGCTCTATCCTTGGAGGAATAACCCATGGCTGATGCCACAAGCTTACATCCTCTACTAGTTAGGAGAGGTTATAAGCCACAGTAAGACCCTGTCATATTTTACAGAAAAAAATATAATTTATGGATTAACATACCATCCAAACATCTGTGTCTATACCAAAGTAACCTACCATAACAATTGGTAATGTTTAAATACATGTATATCTAATTGCTTGTGCTTCATTAGTAGGATTGAAAGGTTATTCCTGGACAAACTGTCAGCCCATGAAAGAAAACAGCCAGAATTGACCAGAGTCCAAGACCACAGCTCTAGAGAAAGTAGACTGTTTTGCTTCTCATCCACCTGTGCCCCTTTTCTAAGCCTAGGGAACAATCTGTGGAAGAGGGGGTGTGGTAGAATGTAAGGGCTGTAATTGGGGTGAATGGTGAAACTACAGCAATATAGTCTGGGCACTCATTTGATCAACTTGATTGAACATACAAGCCCCCCTGCTGGATGGTGGGACCCATGGTCTGTGTGGGTTTGGGCACAACTGCTTGCAAATTGGTCTTATATGAAGGATGCTTGTACTCATAAATTATCACTTAGTGTTAAAAATTGAAAAAAAACCTGAGAGAAAGATGCAGAACAGTTATGGCAGAACGCATGATCTGGGATGGGGTGGGGTGGGTGGGGGGAAAGGAAAGGGAAATATGCCTGAACTGAATTGGAAAATGATGTATGAAATACACAAAGCATCAATACAAAAAATGAAAAAATAACCTTTCCCAAACCAGGTCCTATAAAGACATATAGACTTTATAACAACAACAACCACAACCACCACAACAAGAACAACAATAATATAAGAAAAAAAAATTGGAGTGGTAACACTTCTTTTCACAGATCCTAAAGGTCACAGTGACCAGGTTGAATTTCTGGCTCCTTTTTTTACTTGAAAACTGAGGCAAACACAGTCTCTGGAGAAGAATCATATTTTGTGCTTGTTTTTCTAAATGTTATACACTGTCTATAAAATTAAATCTATTCCGGGGCTGGAGAGATGGCCTAGCGGTTAAGAGCGCCGACCGCTCTTACAGAGGACCCGGGTTCGATCCCCAGCACCCACATGGTGGCCGAGAACCGTCTGAAACTCCAATTCCAGAAGAACTCCAGTTCCAGGGGAATCCGACACCCTCTTCTGACCTCCGCCGCATAGCACGGCACGAGTGCACAAACTTGCATGCAGACAGTACGTTGATACACATACAGAAATAAATAAATGCCGGGCGTGGTGGCGCACGCCTTTAATCCTAGCACTTGGGAGGCAGAGGCAC
>VZQC01005595.1:483059-673387 GCA_009823505.1 Rhizomys pruinosus
AAAAAAAAAAAAAAAAAAAAAAAATTAAATCTATTCCAATTCCAATTCCACTTCTAAAACTGTTTTGTGGGGTAGATAGTGACATCCACTGGCTTTCATTCAGAGCTTAACAGTTTTTCTCCTAGCATAGGTAACCAGCATGCATAACCCACATCTAGAATGGTGCATCGCTATGTCAGGACATTTTCTCTTGGACATTCCAGAAGAGATGGAAGTAAGATTCCTACTTACCATCTTTTAATTGGTATTTTAGGAGTGTGAATATGAGGAGCTAATCCTTTTTTTCCTAGAGGAAGTAATTAAAAATTATAAAAGCAATTAAAGTAATTTTTAAATTATAAAAACATTTTTATATTATTTTATGGTACTATAATATAATATAGCATATTGCACTTTATTTTGTTTATTATTTTTATTTTATGTTCATGAGTGCTTTGCCCACTTGTATGTAATTGTTAGTCAATGCCCACAGAAGCTAGAAGCAGTCATAGATCACTTGAAACTACCATTTTATACAGACATTAGCCACAATATAAATGCTGGGAACCATATCTGGATTCTCTGAAAGAGCATCCAGAGGTCTTTACCATCTCTTAATCCCCTTACTTTTTATTATAGTATAAATATAGTTTATTTAATAGCTAGTTCTTACCTTTATTTCTCATCTACTTTCTGTGCAATTCTGCATATTCAATGGATATTTTGAGAACAAACTGTAAGTTGAACCCTGTACATTGACATTCCTAAACCTCCTGAATTACTCTCTCCTTTTAATTCTTTGGCAAGTAAAACTATTTACTGAGTTTTAATTATGGAGTGATGCTACTCATGTTTGTGAAACAGTAGCCAACTGGAGAGAAACCTATTTTTTACTGAGCTGCAATTCTGAGAAATTTTGTATACATGCCACTTTTTTCATCCAAGCAATGGTCACTTGATCATTGGACTTTCAGTCAAACACTTAGAACTCCAGGCTGTGTTATAATGGTTGATAATAATATATACAGATGTAAAAATAACTATTTACTAAAGCATTGAACACTGCTGCAAGTGTGTAGTATTTCATTTCTAAGATGTTTAACTTATATATTCTTCTCTTCTCAAAAGGTTTGTCTTAAGATGGGCTGGAGAGATAACTCAGCAGTTAAGAGCACTTGCTGCTCTTATTGAAGACCTGGATTGGAATTCCAGAACCCACATAGTAGGCAAGAAGTGTGAAACTCCAGGGAATCCAATGCCATCCTTTGGCCTCCATGGGTACTGCTAGACATGGTTCCACTTATATACATACAGGCCCAATACTCATACACATTAAATAAATAATAAATGAGCCAGGCATGGTGGCGCACGCCTTTAATCCTAGCACTTGGGAGGCAGAGGCAGGCGGATCTTTGTGAGTTCAAGGCCAGCCTGCTCTACAATGTGAGTTCCAGGACAGCTGGGGCTACAGGGAGACCCTGTCTCGAAAATACCAAAAAAAAAATAAAATAAAATAAAATAAATAAATAACTAATAAATGAAAGAAAGAAAGAAAGAAAGAAAGAAAAAAGAAAGAGAATTAAATAAATAGATTTGTCTACAGCATAATCATTCAGAGGTCAGAGGAAAATGAGGCCTGGATAAAGCTTAGAAAGGCATGTTTGGAATTTAGAGATGAATGAGTGTCATGGGGCGATTTCTGTATGTTGCATTAAATACCAGTTAAGTGGTGATCACATTTGCTGGTTGGAATTTAACTGTAAGGGAAGTTTTATATCCAAAGTAGAGCAGATATAATGCAAGCTTTCAGCAGTAAAAAGAATTAAAATTGTACTTCAATTCAATTAATGTAATACATTTCATAAATTGAAGTGCTTGCTATAGTTGTTTATATATTTTTCTTAATATGGATATAATGTATGAGTGAATTTTGTGAGCATTATAATAAAAAAATTATTACCTCACATTTATTTCCCAACCATGTATTTTTGAGGTGAAAAATTCTCTACTATTAGTGTTTAACCATTCCTGGATGGAATAGTTTGTAATGCTATCTGTATCACTTGACAACTAGGAAAACTGTATACAAATGTGTCAAATGATGTAGATAAAGAATGATAGTCAAAATTTGGCATAATATGCTCTAACAGAAATGACAGAATGTTTGAACTCTGGGATGGGATCTGTGGGAAGGTGCCAATGGAGAAGCAGTTAAAAAGGCAATTAAAGCCGGGCATGGTGGTGCACACCTTTAATCTTAACACTTGGGAGGCAGAGGCAGGTGGATCTTTGTGAGTTCAAGGCCAGCCTGGTCTATAGAGTGAGTTCCAGGACAGCTGGAGCTACAGGGAGACCCTATCTCAAAAAGACCAAAAAAGGGCTATTAAGACATCGAAATTCATCTATAAAACAGAGAAAAAATTCAATAAGAAAGAATGATAGTCAATAAATGATATCAGCCCATGGTGTTCTTACCTAATAAAGCAGCTAAGATTCCAGTGGGGAGCACGACATTGTTGTCAAGTAAATAATTATTGTGAAATCACAGTATGTGCAAAATTATATCAATGCAAAATCATCAAAACCTCAACTTGGCAGCAATTTTGATCCTTCTGCCTTATGAGTGCTGAGACTACATGCATAATCCACTTTGCTCTGAGTCACATACCTTTCAAGAAGATCGTGCAGAATGCAGTCTTTTACCAAGCATTGTTCATGAAATTTATTTTACCATGATCTGGCCCAAATACACATATCATATTTTAAAATCATAAAATTATTGTATGTTTTAGATAACAGTGTTCTCTAGCTAATTGCTGAATTTCTATTTGCCAGTAAAAAGGTAATTTACTTGTTAGATAAGTGGTCAATAATATCTTTTTTAAAAACTTTTTTAATATGTATTTTCTACAAGATTATCAAATCTAGACCCGTGTCCCCCACCCTATTCCCCCACCCCACCAGAGCTCATGTATTCTGCCAAACATGCTTTTCATCTCTTTCTCAGTCTTTCTCGATATTCTCCATGTGGAAGTTCGCTGTTTTGAGCAGAAGTTCACTGTTTCAGTCAGTTCTTTGATGCAGTCCTTTCTGTTGTTGTTGTTGTTTCCAATATGCATCACTCCCAACTGCTTGGACAAAAGCTCAAGAGGCCCTGCACAAGAAATACTTACAACTAGGTAACTGGCACTAGCACCCACAGATGAGAGATACCATTCCTCATTTGTTTTTCTGGCAACAATATCTTTTTAAAATTTTATTTATTTATTATTTATTTTTGTGTATGAATGTACTGTCTGCATGTAGGTCTGTGCACCCGTGTCGTGCAATGCCGCGGAGGTCAGAAGAGGGTGTCGGATTCCCCTGGAACTGGAGCTCTCCTGGAATTGGAGTTAGAGAAGGTTCTCAGCTGCCATGTGGGTGCTGGGGGAACCCGGGTCCTCTGCAAGAGCAGTCGGCGCTCTTAACCGCTAGGCCATCTCTCCAGCCCTGGCAATAATATCTTAATAGACATAATTAAATACTGATAGAGAAAGGCAACATTATCCAATGTATAATTTCTAAAAAATAATTTAGTGACATTCATTAGCACATCCACTAAATAATTGCTATGCATCATTGTCTACACTTTATGTTTAAAGAAGTCTGGAAATGTGTCTACATTCTGTTCTCCCACATGCTAGAATCTAGCCTTGCATTCATAAACTTATGTATGTTTAAAGTTGTTCTGATTCTAGTATTTTGTTGCCACAGGATTTGTCACTAACAAAAGACGAGATGTCTAAAGATTTCTTTTGGGTAGTCCCCTATATCTTCTATTCAGGAAATATAAGGATTTATATTATGGTAGTAAAAAATAATAAAAATACAGGAAAGCTTCAAAACAAGACAGAAACAAAGGTTTATATTTGACTTGTACATTATTGATCAGTTTATTTGAAACTGTTTACTAAGATGCAATCAATGAGTTGGACAAGCAGGGAAGAAATAAAGGAATATTAATGTGATAGAAACAATCCCCCCAAATATAACCTTTTTCAATATTTTATTGTTTAATAAATCTTGAAAGACGCACATTTAACACACACACACACACACACACACGACACACATATATATATATATGTTAAAGACATTAACATTAAGAACTAAAATTTTGATTTGTAAATTATTGGAAAACTAATATTTGGACATACATTTTGTTCAAATTTGTCATCTTTTATTTTATTTATTTATTTTGGTCTTTTTTGAGACAAGGTCTCACTTTAGTCCCAGCTGGCATTATTTAGAAACCTACATAACCCAATATATCGTGTATATAAACATTCATATAGCTATATAGTATAGTTTTATAAAAATTAGAAAATACATATACTGTGTTCCTGGAGTTTTTATACAATGGGTTTCTAGAGACTTTGGAAACATTGCTTTTCACAGAGGTATTTCTTCTTTGAAGCGGTCGGCGCTCTTAACCACTAGGCCATCTCTCCAGCCCTGAAGCACGGTACTTTTAATTCAGGCCGCCCCTCAAGCTACAAAAATTCAGTCCTCCTTTCTGTAGTCCTTTTTCTCCCACTATGAAGTATTCTTCTCAGTTATAATCCCTTCATCCTCGCTGTGGATGACCCTAACAGGCCATTATTATTCCTACTGTGATACACTGCAATAGCCTTGATTTTGTCTTATATCTAACTCTGATTTACCTCACTCCCTTCCAGAACTCATGTTTGATGTCTCGTTATAATATATTCCTCAAGAGGATAAGTCTTTGCTTTAAACTCTCACTTTAACTCCTTTTGGTAAAGGCGTAACCTGTATTAGCTGCAAAACCTTCTATATTGCTAAGAATTTTGCTGGTTAATCTCTGTTTCTTTCTTTGTGTCATCTCTTTTCTCTCTCTCTCTCTCTCTCTCTCTCTCTCTCTCTCTCTCTCTCTCTTTCTTTCTTTTCTAAATAAAGTTCTCTGAAGGAGGACATTTTATCAGCCCATCAAACAAAAGTATATTTCAATCATTCCTCAATGTTTTAGGAAATTCATGGAATATACTAAACAGCGATTTATATACTATGTACTAAGAGTTAAAGCACCACTGAGCAAAAATTACTGCAATGTAAAATCTCCTTCGGCATCATAAAATGGGTGCTGAAGAGTAAGATAATAAATGCAAACTCTGATTACAAATAGCCTCGTATTGCCTACTAGGACCTATGTGAAATTAGACAATCTATTAAACATGTCTCATTTTTAATCTGTATAATGGGAATCAAAATATATTTTAATTATGTATTTAGATATATCTCACTTACAGATAGTGACTGATAAAAGTTATTATTAAGTAGATTTTGATATAACATAGCAGTCAAGAACACTGTTTATCTTGCAGAGAATATGGGTTTGGTTCCCAGCGCTCACTTAGCAGCTAACAACTGTCCATATTTCCAGTTTCAGGGGATCTGATGCCCTCTTCTCTCTTCCCTGATCAGTTTCTCATATGAACTCACATCATTGGTACACCTACCTACATGCAGTAATAACATTCATACACATATAATATAAAAATTATTATGGTAAATTATCCTTTGTAGATGTTTATATACAATAACTAGAATCATTCATTTAAATTTATACTGATCATTGTCTTTAAGAAATTCATCTGTAATATAAAAATAAATTTGAAATTATGTTACAGTTTTCATTCTATATTTAGAAATGGATAATTATCAAACTTAAAAATTGTGTCTAACTTTCTCACTTCCTTGAATTGCTTGTATCTAAGAATTGATAATTTATTGCATATAATTTTTTCTCTTATAGAAAAAAATCTTTAAAATTCATAATATATAAATTAGGACATACAGATACTTTTTAACATTGATGCAATTTTTTTAGGAATTCACATTTTCCTTCTTTAATTTTATATTACTCTAAAATATTAATACAGACTTTCCATTCATATACAGTAATTACAGAGTCTGAAAGTAAGTGGTGGATCAATTCTAGAGCTTGTTAAAGTATTTTTTATGTATTAAATATGTGTGCATTCCAATTTTAAGTTTATGAAAAACATGAAATAAAAATTCAAAAAATATGTGATTTTTATAAGAAGATAAATTAAATATACCAATTTTCAAGGGAGCCTCTTGTTTTCACTTAGAGAAATATATTCTCTTAAGAAAATATATATGTCAGCTTGAGTATATGTGGACTGCAGCAACCCCCAGAAGGGTGACCCAGCTTGTGCCAGTGCATCGGCCCCCAGCAGATACTCAGATGCAGGCAGGCCCAGCTTGATCATGCATGCAGGCCTATGTGGCAGCAGCCCCCAGGAGGCAGACAAAGGCAGGTCCAAAGTGCACGCATTTGAGCTTCATAACAGAATACAAACAACAAAAAAAGTTCATATGCCAAAAGCACAATGAAAAAATAAAAATAATAACATGGGAAACCAAATAATAAACACCTAAATTCTACCAGCCCTACAGAAGACAATGAGAACTTCCTGGGGATAACCCAAAACACAAATCTTAAAAGATCTATCATAGACATACTCAAGGAAATCAGGGAATATAAAGAACACACAAACAAACAAATCATAGAACTAGAAGCAGAGAATTACAAACGCTGGAAGTGGAAATACTGAAGAAATCTCAAACTGAAATGAAAAAGGAAATTGAACATTCATCCACTCAAGAGGAAAGGATGAGAGCTCAGAAACAGATTGGATGAAGCAGAAAATAGAATATCAAGATTGGAAGATAACATGGAAGAACTGGAATGCTCAAGCAAAGATTATATGAAAAATTAAAAAAAATACGAGTGTAATAATCAGGAAATATGAGGCACCATGAAAAGACTAAACCTTCACATCATAGGTATAGAGGAAGGAGAAGAATCCCAGGATAGCAGCATTGACCAGATCATTAACAGAATTGTAGAAGAAAATTTCCCCAAATTGAAAAAAAAGTCATACCTATTTAAATTCAAGAAACACATAGAACATCAACTAGACAAGAGTAGAAAATAAATTCCCCATGCCATACCATAGTAAAAATACTAGACACCGAATACAAGGACAGAATACTGAAAGCCACGAGAATCTAATTGGCTATTAGCTCTCTCCTTGGAGGAATAATTCAGGGCTGACGCCACAAGCTTAAGTCCTCTAGTGGTTAGGAGATGTTATAAACCACAGTAAGACCTTGTCAACTTTTACAGAAAAGCTATAGTCCATGGATTAGCATACCATCCAAACATCTGTGTCTATACCAACGTAACCTACCATAATAATTAGTACTGTTTAAATGCCTGTATATCTAACTGCTTGTGCTTCATCAGTATGAGTAAAAGGTTATTTCGGGATAAACTGCCAACCCATGAAAGGAAACAGCCTGAACCGATCAGAGTCCAAAACGACATCTCCAAAGAAAGTAGACTGTTGGGCTTCTTGCCCACTTGTGTCCCTTTTATAACGCCTAGGGAACAATCTGTGGAAAAGGGGGTGTGGTAGAATGTAAGGGCTGCAATTGGGCTGAACTATGAAACCACAGAAACATAGACTGGACTCTTTTTTGATCAACATGATAGTACATATAAGCTCCCCCAGCTGGACAATGAGGCCCTTAGGTTGTATAAGTTTGGGCATAGCTACTTGCAAATTGGTTTTACATGAAGGATGCCTGCATACATTACTTATGACCTATTATTAAAAAATAAAAATAAAAAATAACAAAACAAAACAAACGAACAAAAAACAAAAAACAAAAACAAGTTACATATAAAGAGAAACCCATCAGAATTAGAGCTGACTTTTCAATGTAAATAGTGAAAGCAAGAACTTGGGCCAAAGTATTGCCAGTTCAAAATTACTATAGATGCCAACCCAGGTTACTTTACCAGCAAAAATGCCAGCTATATTGAAAAGAGAAAGAAAAATCTTTCATGACATAAACAAGATGAAAACATACATGTCTAGAACACCAACCCTTCAAAAATTACTCAAAGCAATTCAAAGGACAGAGGAAAGGATCAACTGTTTCTAAGTGGCAACATAAAATAATTAAGGAAAGCATAATTGTGGGAGTACAAACATAGACCAAAAAGGCAAACAGCAAGTAAATTGAAGGGAAGCAATATACAACTCTCAATAATAACGTTAAATATCAATGGTCTCAACTCCCCAATCAAGAGATACAGACTGAGAGAATGGATTAAGAAGTTGAATCCAAAAGTAATTGGTGGGTGGATTCTAGAGCCCGTTGAGAGATTCATGTTATGACAAAATAGTTGCTTTCAGATAAACAGAAATATAACCATAATGTCGTTCAGCTTGCCTTTCATTTAGGGGATTTGGTGTTAGCATCCACAAATGAGGGAAACCATTTTCCGTTTGTCTTTATGGGACTGTGTTACTTCACTCAGCATAATGGCTTCGAGCTCCATCCATTTACCTGCAAAGTTCATAATGCCATCTTTCTTTACCTCTGAATAGTACTCCATTGTGTAGATGTACCACATTTTTGTCATCCACTCATTCATGATGTTATCTTTCTTCACCTCTGGATAGAACTCCGTTGTGTAGATATACCAAATTTTTGTTATCCACTCATCAGTTGAAGGACATTTGGGTTGGTTCCAGCTCCTCACTATTGTGAAGAGAGCTGCAAGAAACATGCATGTGCATGTATCTTTGCAGTAGGATGAGTCTTTGGGGTATATAGGCAGGAGTGGTATGACTGTGTCAGGTGGTAGGCTCATTTCCAGTCTTTTAAGGGATCTCAACACTGCTTTCCATAGTAGTTGTACAAGTTTACATTCCACCAGCAGTGGATGAGTGTTTCCCTTTCCCCACAACCCCTCCACCAAATGAAACTAACAAGCATCTACTGAATATTCCACCCAAACAACAAAGAATATGCTTTCTACTCAGCAACCCATGGAACATTCTCCAAAATCGACCATATACTGGGACACAGAGCAAACCTCAAAAAACACAAAAAATTCAAATAATCCTATGCACTCTCTCAGACCACAGTGCAATAAAGCTTAATATCAACACCCGAAAGTACCCTACTATTTACAAGACTCATAGAGACTAAACAACAAACTCATGAATAACAAATGGGTCAAAGGAGAAATAAAGAAAGAAATAAAAGTATTCTTGGCACTAAATGAAAATAATGATGCAACACACCATAAAACCTATGTGATACTTTAAAAGCAGTCCTAAGAGGAAAATTTATAACCCTAAGTGACTACATTAAGAGAATAGAAAAAGCACAAATAAAGGAACTAACACTGCAACTAAAAACACATGAGAGACAACAAATGAATCCTAAACCCAACAGACAGGAAGAAATAACAAAAAATCCGAGCGGAAATCAATGAAATACAAAGGAAACAATGCACTGTGCTGAGTGGAACCCTCTAAGACTTCACCAATGAAGAAGTAAAGATGGCTGAGAAACAACTTAAAAGTGTTCAACATCATTAATAATTTAAGAAATGCAAATTAAAACCACTCTAAAATATCATCTCACATCAATAAGACTGGCTAAGATCAAGAAAACAATAGACACCAAATGCTGGAGAGGTTGTGGGGAAAGGGGAACATGCATCCAAATGTTGGTGGGAGTGTAAACTCATAGAACCACTGTGGAAAGCAGTGTGGAGAACCCTTAAAAAACTCAAAATGAGCTTACCACGTGACCCAGCCATACCACTCTTGGCTATATACTCACAAGACTCATCCTACTGCAAAGATACATGGGCATCTAAGTTTATTGCAGCTCTTTTCACAATAGAGAAGAGTTGGAACCAACCCAAATGTCCCTCAACTGATGAGTGGATAACAAAAATTGGTACATCTACACAATGGAGTTCTATCCAGAGGTAAAGAAAGATAACATCATGAACTTTGCAGGTAAATGGATGGCACTAGAAGCCATTATGCTAAGTGAAGTAACACAGTCCCCCAAAACACAAATGGGTAATGGTTTCCTTCTTTTGTGGATGCTAGTACCAAATCTCCCAATTGAATGACAAGTTGAGAAATGTTATTGTTATATTTCTTTCTATAAGAAAGCAACCGTGATGTTATAATGTGAATCTCATAATGAGCCCTAGAATTAGCTTACCACTTACTTTCAGACATGGTAGTTGATGTATATGGGGTGGAGGGTATATTTTTACGTTTTAGAGTAATATAAAATTAAAGGGAAAAATGTGAAGTCCTGGACATATATCAGAGTAAACATGCAGTTTATTCCTGGAGGACATAATTCTGGGACATATGTGACATGTGCATGGTCATACTTTGGAGGTGTACACTTAGGAGGGAACCATGGCAGCATGAGGACTGGATCAAGGAATGGACTGATGTGGATGAATTCTGCCTAGGACAATAAACCTTTGCAGAAAAAAAACTTTGGAGAGACAGAGAGGGATGCGGGACATGTATGGCAGAGTTCATGAACTGGGGTGAGGTGGGGGGGCAAGAAGGGGGAAATATGTCTAAATTGAACTGAAGAATGGTGTATGAAATACACAAAACGTCAATAAATTATTATATTAAAAATAAAACAATACAAGGAATCAATGAATTCAAGAGCTGGTTCTTTGAAAGGATAAACAAGATAGACAGACCTCTAGCCCAGTTAACCAGAAGAAAGAGCAATTCCAAATCAATAAAATTAGAGATGAAAGGGAAACATCACAACAGATAATGAAAAGATCCAGACAATCATATGGGAATTCTTTAAATACCTATATTCTACTAAATTTGAAAACCCAAGAGAAATGGTGAATATCTGAAATATGGAAATCACCAAAGCTTAACCAAGAAGAGATCGATAGCTTAAATAAACCCAACATATATGAAGACATTGAAACTGTAATAAAAACCACACAACTAAAAAAAGCCAAGGCCCAGATAGACCCATGACAGAGATTTATAAGGCATCTAAAGAGAACCTATATCTATTATTACTCAAATTATTCAAAAGGATAGAAACAGATGGAGATCTCCCAAATTCCTTCTATGAAGCCAGCATCACTCTAATACCAAAACAAGGTAAAGATACAACCAAAAAGAAAAGTATAGATCCATTTCATTAATAAACATAGATAAAAAATTCTCAAAAAAAAACTTGCAAAGCACATAAAGGCACACATCCAAAATGCCATCCATCATGACAGAGTTGTATTCATACCAGAGAGGCAGGGATGCTTCAATATACATAAATCAATAAATGTCATAAAGCACATAAATGAATTGAAAGATGAAAAATGCATGGTCATCTCAATAGACGCAGAAAAGGCCTTTGACAAAATTCAACATGCCTTCATATTTAATGTCCTAGAGAGAATTGGACTGGTGGGAAGATTCCTCAACATAATTAAAGCCATATAAAACAAAACCACAGCCAACATTATTCTAAATGGGGAAAAATTAGAAGCATTACCCTAAAAATCAGGAACCTGGCAAGGCTGCTTGCTATTCCCACACCTTTCAATATAGTGTTGGAACACTCACCAGAGCAGTAAGACAAGAAAAGGAAATTAAGAGTACTAATTGGAAAAGAAGAGATCAAACTATCCCTTTTTGCTTATAACTTGATGGTTTACCTACAGGACACCAAAAACTTCACCAAAATACTCCTAGAAATGATTAACAGTTTCAGAAAAGTTGCAGGGTACAAAATTCATCTAGAAAACTCAATAGCCTTTCTTTATTCTAATAAAGAACATTTGGAGAAGGAAGACATGGAGACTTTTCCATTCACAATAGCCTCAGAAAAAATAAAATATCTAAGAACTTGAACAAAGACACTAAAAATCAATACAATGAAAATTTTGAAAAATTCCTGAAGAAGGAGATTGAACATGATTCAGTACAATCCCAATTAAATTCCCCATGAACTTCTTCATAGACCTAGATAAAACACCCTAAAATTTATAATGGAAAAACAAAAGACCTCAGATAGCCAAAGTAGCTCTAAGCAAAAAGAGCAATGCAGAGGGGAGTCCTATAACAGACTTCAAACTATATTACAGGGTATATTCATAAAAACATTCTGATATTGGCACAGAAAACAGACCTGGAGATCAATGGAACAAAACTGAAAATCTAAATTTGAGCACATGGAATTTCAGCCATCTCATATTTAACAAAAGGTACAAGGACACTCAATGGAGGAAAGACAGCATCTTTAGCAAATGGTGCTGGCAAAACTGAATCACCACTTGTAGAAGAATAAAATTAAACATCTACCTCTCACCCTGTACAAAAATCAACTCCAAATGGATAAAAGACCTCAATGTGATACCTGAAACTCTGAAAATGATAGAAAATGTTGGCAGTAACCTACAAGACATAGACATAGAAAAATACTTTTTTTGTATTTTTGAGACAGGCTTTCCCTTTAAGTCTCAACTGGCCTGGAGCTCACTCAGTAGACCAGGCTGGCCTTGAACTCACAGAGATCCACCTGCCTCTGCCTCCCGAGTGCTAGGATTAAAGGTGTGCACCACCAAATCAGACAGCAGCTTTGCAGGAAATAAGATCAACAATTGACAACTGGGACCTTGTTAAACTCAAATGCTTCTGTACAGCCAAAGAAACAATGAAAGAAATGAAGAGAAAACTCACATAGTGGGAGGAAACTTTCACCAGTGATAGATCTGACAGAGCATTAACATCTAGAATACATAAACTACTCAAAAAAAATAAATAAAAAGAAGGAGAAAGGAAACAAATGACCCACTCAATAGATGGAGTAAAAAGCTAAATGGAGACTTCACAAATGAAGAAGTAATGATGGCTGAGAAACATCTTAAAAAGTGTTCAACATCACTAATACTTAAGGAAATGCAAATTAAAACCACTTTAAGATTTATTCTTACTCTGATTAGAGTGACTAAGATTAAGAAAACAAAGGATACCAAATGCTGGAGAGATAGTGGGGAAAGGGGAGCATTCATCCACTGCTGGTGGGAATGCAAACTCATTCAACCCCTATGGAAAGCAATGTGGAAAACTCTCAAATGACTCAAAATGAGCTTACCACCTGACCCAGTCATACCACTCCTGGGTATATACCCACAAGACTCATCCTATCGCAGAGATACATGAACATCCATGTTTATTGCAGCTCTCTTCACAGTAGTGAAGAGCTGAAAGCAACCCAAGTCTCCTTCAACTGAAGAGTGCATAAAGACATTGTGGTACATCTACACAACAGTGTTCTATGTAGTAGTAAAGAAAGATAACATCATCAACTTTGCAGACAAAAGGATGGAAATAGCAGCCATTATGCTAAGGGAAGTAACCCAATCCCCGAAAAACAAATGACACATGGTGTCCATCATTTGTGAAATGATCCTACCACCAAATCTCTATTTCTTTTTTTTCTTTTTTCATTACTTCTTTATTTTTTTTCATTTTTAACAATAAGTAATTAAAACCAATTTGCAAGCAGTTGTGCCCAAACCCACACAGCCCATGGGTCCCACCATCCAGCAAGGGGGCTTGCATGTTCTATCGAGTTGATCAAATGAGTGTCCAGACTATATTGCTGTAGTTTCACCATTCACCCCAATCACAGCTCTTACATTCTACTACACCCCCTCTTCTGCAGATTGTTCCCTAGGCTTAGAAAAGGGGCACAGGTGGATGAGAAGCAAAACAGTCTACTTTCTCTGGCGTGGTTGTCTTGGACTCTGGTCAATTCTGGCTATTTTCTTTCATGGGCTGACAGTTTGTCCAGGAATAACCTTTCAATCCTACTAATGAAGCACAAGTAATTAGATATATAGGTATTTAAACAGTACTAATTATTATGGTAGGTTACTTTGGTATAGACACAGATGTTTGGATGGTATGTTAACCCATGAATTACATTTTTTTCTGTAAAATATGACAGGGTCTTACTGTGGCTTATAACATCTCCTAACCTGTAGAGGACGTAAGCTTGTGGCATCAGCTGTGGGTTATTCCTCTGAGGAGAGAGCTAATAGCTAATTAGATTTGGGATATACAGGCATGTGGCTGCCACTGCTGCACAGTATTTCCAGGCAGGTGAGGTGTAGCTGGTGCTGACGGAGGAGTCTTGCTTGACTCAAGGAGACCTATATTTTCTTTATTGGTTTAGTGGCCTTTGGTAACACTCTCTGGTATTCCAGAGACCACCTGTACACTTGCAAGTGCAGTCTCAATACATCTTTCCCATGCTTACATCAGGTCTTCCACAGCAGGGCCTTATCACCTCTCTTCTTGCAAGTATCCCAGTTTACAGGCAAGAAGACTTTACCTTTTGGCAGGGGCTTGTATCCCCTGGCCAACATCTCCTTGGTAGAATAATCCATTGCTGATATAAATGCAAACTGAATAATTCTTTTTCAGTAAATGTTACCTGATGTTTCTCATCAACTTGCTGTATAATGTATGAATATAACATAATATTTTATTTATCTGCAAACAACTCTGCTGTCAAAATGTGAATCTCTAAACATGTTTTGGAATTAACCCATAGTTTATTTTCAGATGTCATAATTTTGGTATGTGTGGCTTGTATATATGCATATTTTTGAGCGATACAAATTGGAAGGAACAGCAACAAAAAGACTAGGTCAAAGAACTTACTGAAAGAGTAAACTTCTGCCCACAACAGTAAACTTCTGCCTTGAAAATTTTTTAAAAAATGTAAAAACCCTGAGAAAAGATGAAAGACATGTATGACAGAATACATGAGCTCTGGTGGGATGGAGGGCAAGGAAGATGGACTGGTTGATTAAGTAATGTATGAAATGCAGGAAACCTCAATAAAATATCATACATTTGCACTTACCCAGTGGGCTCCACTTAATGCATCTATTGAACGATCTATATCTATCTATCTATCTATCTATCTATCATTTGTCTATCATCTATCTATCATCTATCTATCATCTATCTATCTATCATCTATCTATCTATATCTATCATCTATCTATCTATATCTATCATCTAGAGAGAGAGAGAGAGAGAGAGAGAGAGAGAGAGAGAGAGAGAGAGTCTGATTTGTGTCCTCAAATGTCCCTTAATGGGGAGATCTGTTCACCAGACCCACAAAAAGTCCCATTCCTGTAAGACAGTATCTTTCCCCCTCTTGCTAGCAATAATTGCCAAAAGTACCTTACCAGGGGTTGGAATTTCTTAAAAAAATAAAACTATGATTTTATTGTGTTTTATTTTCTCGGTGTATATTTTATTGAAAATTTATGCATCTCATACAATATATCTTAGTCATATTTTGACCTTCCTATCTGTACCCCCATAGACTCACACAGGATTTCATGCATTCTGTAACCAATGTTAAGGCCTATCAAGTCAAGATCATGTGCCTAGATGTCCCTTCATGTTAGCTCATCCACTGGAGTCTAGTAGATTGGAATATTTTAACCACTACCCCAAGTTTCTTCTGACTTGTTTGTCTGTTTTGATCTTACACTGGAATTGTGCATGCTGTCACTACTGCTAGGTGTTCAATATGAGAAACAGACCAGCTGCCTGGAAGACTCTGTGGTATCACTGTGCCAGGCATAGAGGTGGACACTCAAACCCCATCCACTGGATTACAGGGAAAAGGGAAGACTCAAGGCAGCTGCCAGCAGCTGTCCTAAACCTAGGGGCCAAAGCCTGACAACCTTTCCAATGCCTGTTTGTCTAATCTAATAACTACACCAAGCAATGCTATAAGGGCACTCACAGATCCTCATGACTGCTGCTTGATTGGCACTCTACTGTCTAATCCCAGCCTGGGCACTCACCACACAGCACAGCTGGTGACCTGATGGGTCTCCTTCAGCCCCACACCAGCTTCCCAGTTTGGTGATCTGCTTGATCACCGTCCAACCCTCTGGTCACTACTACACAAGCCTGGTGGGCTAAGATTACATGCTCAAATAACGGCCAGTAGTTCCTGTCTGATGGTATGAAGGACACATCTTTCTGGACATACAACGCATTTGCTGGACATAAAACATATTTGCACAATAAACTCAAACATGCCACACAGACCTGCAAAACCGCAGCACAGATGTGGGAAGGCCTAGTTGAGAACGTCAGGTTTCTTCAGGAATTTAGGCCTTAAGAGGATACCCATGATCCAGTAGATGGTCCTACATCCATCCACATACAGACAACATTAAAATGCCATAGTAAACTGGATAAAACAGGAGTCCTTGACATTTGAAAGAAATTAGTGGTGGGGGGTTGGGGGGTAGGTAGGGAGGAATTGGGTGAAGGGGAAAAAAAGGAGGGGTGGATTTGATTAAAATGCATTACATGCATGTATGAAATAGTCAAACATTACCAATAAACCTAAAAAGAAAAGAAATTTGTAACTCTGGAAACTTGCAAACTACTCTTTCTGTAACCACATTTGTGAACCATTAGGTACTATGTGTAGACATACACTAAGAAAACCACATACATGATGCATAGTCCAAGTGCCCCAGTGGAATATGTCACTTCTGATCAGCCTTCAACTTAGTCTGCTTATTTTGTACTTATACATTTTCTACTCAGTGAATATTTTTATTTTATTTGCTTAATCATACAGAAATATATAGGTGAGTATCACAGAGAGATTAATCCAATACTATAAAAAATTGTCTCTGACAATTTTAGTTAATAATGAGTGAAAATTGAGCCTCATATTCCACTCAAATATTTCTTATAAACTTAGCATGGTCCATGACTTTATTTTCAGAACTCCAAAGGCAGAGGTGGGTGATTTTCTGCCAGCCTGAACTACATAGTGAGTTCCAGGCCAGCTGTGGCTACAGAGATAGCTTGTCCCAATGCCTCCCAAAAGAATGCAAATATAAAGTAATACAATCCAACTTATACAAAGTCTTTCAACATAATCAGCGTACTTCCCAAGGAAAGTAACATTAACAGAATGTTTTTTTAATTAAAGAAAACAAGACAAACAAAAAAAAAATTTAAATTCTTTGGAGAAATATGCTGAAGTCTTTTTGATTACCTACTGAAATTATGGTTAACAACATCAACAAAAACAAATGGTAGCAGACAAGATTGGAACAAACATAGCAAAAGAGGGAGATATGAACGTTTTGAAAAATGTCATCTAGATGGATGAATGACTGCCATGACAGAGTGAAAGAAATGGTGTCAGAGATTCTGTCAGAGAGGGACACTGAAACACACAGACATGATCTCTGGCAGAAGTCTACAAAGATGCAGTGGAAAACAGGTGCAACACAGAGAACACAATTGAATAAAGGTTTTAAAACACAGATTGTTTGGAAGATCACATGTTTATTAGTAAGAGACACTTAGAAATTATTGAAGAAACCACAGTAATTTAATATCCTTGAAACTTTTCTTTCACCTATTGTCATCAAATGAAGATTTAGCCTCCCATTTTTGGAGAGATAAGAAAGGACTGAACTTCCTGACAAGAACATGGGCTATTTCCAGGTGTGGTGGACTACAAAGCAAAGTGATCAGAGGGAGGTCATTATTCTGAATTATGGAGACCCAAAATCTCTGAATTGTTTGACCACCTGAGAAACTAAAGTCACCACAAATGAGATAAGTAGCAACTAATTTTCCATTTAAACATGTCCATTTGTAGTGATACATCTCAGTTTGACAAAACAAAATCATATGCAAGTTATACATATGCCTGCATTAAAATGACATTGTCCTGATTGATGAATAAATGTGATCAACCAATATTTCAAAGAAACTTCCAAAATAAAGAGCAAAGATCACAACAAACAAAAGCGGGAACTTGATTACAACATAGAAATTTCAATCAGATAACCCTTTAATATATATATTTAACATCTTAAAGTAGACAAGTTATGACATCAAATTGGTGAAAGAAAATTAAATAAACGAAAGTTCAAGAATTTGAGAAAACAGATTTCAAAATTTAAAACCAAGTGATGTGATTCATAAAAATGAGGTGGAGAGGTTAAATAATATATTTTACAATGACCTCAGTGAGTGAAATGGAGATAGAACAAAGGTATTTATGAAGCATAAAGTTTTATAGCAGAAAACCATGTTTGACCTGCTAAACATTTTTCTCTTCTCAGTGACCTTGAAAAAGAAATAAAATAAAAAACTAAGAAGAAACCAAGTCTATATATCACCAGCTAAAACTAAGCCAATATTTACAATATTTATCAAGAATAGCTGCTTGTTTGCATTTTGTATTTTAATCTATATTGCTTATTTTGATATATTTTAATAATAATTTTGTCATCCATGGCTGTAAATTTCAATACTTTGTGGACATCCTAACTTGTTGATCTCTTCATCCTTCTTTTTGTTGATTTTTAGCTTCTCCAAATGTCTTATTATTTTAAATTTACAAAAAGCCCTCTAGGTATTGAAGTTTGTAGCTTTTTTTTTTCTTTTTAAAAAGAAATATTTGTATACTCGTTTTTCCTTTTCCTTTGCTCTTTTTGTAAGGTAAAGAGATAGGTTGTGATCAAACTCAGAAATCATGTTGGATATTGACTGGGTTTTAAATTGACATTTATTTGCAGTTCGTCTTTAAAGAATTCAAATTTTCTATCTGATTACCATCTTCAACATCCATCAGGATTTTGTTGCTTGAGAACCATGATATCATAGAGTCTTTGCTTTGTCCTTTGTGGGCACTGTGGGCTGCACTAACGTATATGTAAAACTACTTTGTGGGATAAATAAGGAAGGCTCTTGATTCTTTCTATAAGCTTTCAGAGTTTAATCTTTCACACCAACCCTAGCAGATTTCCAGGGTCAGGTAATGGACAAACCCTGCCATTTCTTTCCTGTTTACATTCTTAATTTTCACTGTAGCTCAGAATTGGCTCCGACCCAGAAGGAGAAATGATTCAGAAATTCCCTCATTTAAGAAAGAGGTGGCTCCGTGGTTGAGAGCAATGGCTGTTCTTGCAGAAGAGAGGTTCAATTCCTAGAACCCACATGAAAGTTAATAACCTTCTGTAACCTCAGACCCAGTGTATCTGACATCCTCTTCTGATATCAAGGTACATTGTATGACATTGGTTTGAAAAATAAAAATAAAAATAAAACAGTAGAATTAGTAGAGATTATAGCTCACTTATAAACATGGTAAATGTGGGGAAATTATGTGAGGAGATTTTAGGGAGTATCAGAAGAACAAATGTTTGTGTCTGTGTCCATGTGATAGCATTAAGCTTTCACACCGTAAAGATCCTCTCCAGTAAAGACAGGTGGTATGTAGATGGAAAATCAGTGTCTGGAAAATATGTCATACATGAGAGATTACTTACAATGTCATCAATATATGTTCAATGCTTAAAGAAATATTTGTAAAATATCAGAAACATCAGAATGTCCCAGAAAGAGAAAGTTTTTGCACTGCAGGGTGGCCCATACCTTTAATTTCAGCACCAGAGAGGCACAGGCAGGAGATATTTGTGATATTGAGGCCATATTAGTCCACTTATTGATTTCCAGGTCAAATGGAGTTACATAGAGACCCTGTCTCCAAAAGAACATTCTTTGTTTAAGGGGATATGCCTACACACATAGAAATATAGTAAGAGTATTTTATTCACAGCTACAGTATTTGAATCAGTTTTCAACTGAGAATGGAGGCAAATTCCAGTGAGGAGTAGCAAACTGAATAATCAGTTTAGTTGTGGATATACAAGGATGTCTGAACAGAATTGGAATATCATAGTCCAGCATGGGTCAAAGATTGTAAATTGCAGGAAATAAATTAATAACAGGGAAAGAAAGCAGGAGGATAGAAGGAAGAAAAGAGGTATAGAAAGAAGCAAAGAAAAGGAGAGAAAGAAGAAGAAAGGAATGAAAGAGGAACAGCTACTTAGACTGGAAGATAGGAGTTAGAATCATGAAAATACAAGTGGTTTATTTTCAGTGTAAGCATCCAGATCCATAAAATCCAATCCATATTGACACAACCTGAACAAATATTCAGTGCTTTGAGATCTCATATTGTATAACAGTGAAAATAAAAATGCTATGCTACTTAAATATAGTAACAAAATATATCAACAATACCACAAAGCCTTCTACATAATTGCAAATTGTTCTGTCCAAAGAAAGTAAGTAATATGCAAATAAATTCCTTTCTAATGAAAAAGTAAATCAAAGAAGGGAAATGTTAGCGAAAATTATCTTTATCTGGGAATTTGATCAAAACTTGTTATTTTGGGGTTTGAGGGTGAAATGATTCATTCCTTCCTAGATTTACTTGAGCTTCCCTGTAATTATAGCTTAAGTAATGATAGTCATCCATCTTAATAGTGTTCTACTCAAGAAGAAGAAAAATATAAACCTAGCAGTTACTTAATCACATCTTTTATTAACTTCAGGATAAGCAAATGAATTAATTTTGATCCCACATAGTGCCCAAGCCCAAACATTTCCCCCGGAATCTACATTGCACTGATGATCACAATACAATTCTTTTTACATTGCCTAACATTCTAGACTTGAAATGAATGAGCTTTGTGAAAATGGAGGATAGAAAGAAATGAATGAGTTTTAATTGGAGAGAAATGGGCAGTCATAATTTCATTCATAACACTGCTGCCCATCGCCCTGTGCTAACATTAGCTATTGCTATCACTTTCTGGTTTTTGCCTCAGTTCAAGTCAGTTTCCATGGCTGACTACTCTAATGTATTTGACATAAACATTCAATGTGCTACAGCTAAATACTTTTACATGACTTATAATTTTAGATAAATGGAAGTGTTTCATAAATGATATCAATTTTTAACATTTTTCCCATGTTCTTGATTTGATCAATCAGTTTTGCTATTAAACATTTAAGTTGTCATTCTTATTTTTCATGGGAAATTTACCACTTTAACTTTTGACTTAGATATTCTAGACAATGTAAATATTTTCATTGTAAATATATTTTAATTTCACTGTTAGTTTTCATTTTAGCTTGCATTCCTTATATAGATAATAGTGTTTACTACAACCTCAACACATAAACTTTTTATGGATTTTTGTGTGACACTATTTTCGGGGGAGACATGAACAATTGTCTGTACACCCAAGTTAGGAAATCGAGGATAGGAAAAAGTCAATATGCTACCAAAGTCCAATTTAGCAAATCAATGAGTTTATTAGGGTTATTTGAGGCCATATGGGTGAAAAGTTATTAGGAAGAGCATGGGTAACACAGCAGAAGGCTTATCTCTGAAAGTTCATGTGGATATAGATGATGAATCCCAAACCATAAAAAGCTAGAAACCAAAAGTTTCAGGAAGCTTCACAGTTCTGAAGATAGTCTTTCTGTGTAACAGTTTATGTTTTTATAAACTTGGACTGTGGTATTGTGACTTTTGTAAGTTTTACACTTATTAGACATGCAGATTTGGTTTAATTTCTGAATGTCCTGATCCTCCTTCCAGGGTAGAATATTTTAACTTTGTGTTTATTGTATTAAATGTACTGATATATCTTCTTTGTAAAAGATATCTTAAATATTTCGCCAATTATTTCATTTCGCATTAACCATTTTATTAGTGGTCAAATATTCATATAATAATTATAATGAGATATACACTTTATATGAATATGTATAACTGATTTTGATGTGATCCTCAGCGTGTCACCTTGGTGACAATATTAGTTTCCTTTTTCTTTTTTAAATATTTTATTTATTTTTTTATTTTATGTGTATGAGTAAATTTTTTGTGCAAGTGCAACCACGTCATGCAATAACCATTGGGGTCAGATGAGGGCATCAGATCACAAAGAACTAGAGTTACAGATGGTTTTTAACCACCATGTCATGTGGGTGCTGACAACTGAAGCTAGATCCTCTGCAAGAGTACCCAGCACTCTTAAATACTGAGCTATCTCTCCAGCCCCATTATTTTATTTATTTCTTTAAAATTTTTATTTGTTTTTGTATGTGTTTGAATGTACTGTCTGCATATAGGCTTGTGCACCTGTGCAATGCCCCGGAGGTCAGAAGAGGGTGTCAAATTCCCCTAGAACTGGAGTTCTCCTGGAATTGGAGTTACAGACTGTTCTCAGCTGCCATATGGGTGTTGGGAATGGAACCTGGGTCCTCTGCAAGAGCAGTTGGCACTCTTAACTGCTAGGCCATCTCTCCAGCCTGATTTTCTTATTTCTTATTAATTATCAGGTAATAAACTCATGAGTTTACTCATTAGAATCTTACTAAAACCCTATGTTAGTCCTGGCACGGTGGTTCATGCCTTTAATTCCAGCACTTGAGAGGCAGAGGCAGGCAGAGCTCTGTGAATTCAAGGCCAGCCTGGTCTACAGAGTGAGTTCTAGGACAGCTGGGGCTACAGAGAGGCCCTGTCTCAAAAAAACAAAACAAAACAAAAAAACCCCCCTGCATTATTGGAATATATAATTTTTCTATAATATACCATATTTTTCAATGCAATGTTCTATTTTATCAGCTAACATTATTTTATATACATTGATATAATTAGCTTTCTATTGCTCTGATAAACATCAAAATCTAGGCAGTTAATAGAAGGAAAAGTTAGTTGGGCTTATTTTTCCAGAGGGATATGTGTCCACCATGGCAGGGAAGCATGGCAGGAGAGGCAACTTGCGCAGAAAGTTAGGTGCTCACATCTTCAAGCAGGCACAGAAAGCAGAGAGAACAAAATTGGAAGTGGGAGAAGGCTATGACCTCTCAAAGCCCACCCTCAGTGGCATATGTCATCTAGTATGGCAACACCTCTGTGCTGGATAGCTTTAGTGTCAACTTGACACACCTGGGTTGAGGGAGCCTCAATTGGGGAATTGGCTCCATTGGATTGGCCTGTGGCCACATCTGTGGAGTATTGTCTTGATGGTCGAGCAGTGTGGGAGGGCCCAGCCCACAATGAGTGGTGCCACCCTGGGAAGGTTGTTGTGTACCATATAAGAAGGCAGGCTGGGCATGGGCCAGGGGAGCAAGCCAGTGAACAGCATTCCTCCATGGCTTGTGCTTCAGCTCCTGCCTCCAGGTTCCTGCCCTGAGTTCCTGCCTTGGTCTCCCTAAGTGATGAACTGTGACCCAGGAGGTGTAAGCTGAATAAACCCTTACCTCCCCAAGTTGGTGTCGGTCAGAGTGTTTTGTCACAGCAATGGAAGACAAATGGGAACAGCCTCCTAAAGTTCCCCTGACCTCCCCCATATAGCACCAACTAACTCTGTTCAAATACTTGGACCACTTCTCATCAAACCACCATATACATGTTTAAAGATACAATACTTCCTTCCTAGTTTCCTATAAGGTTACCTTCTGGCATCAGAATGAAAGTTATTTGTATAATTGTAAAAATTCTAGTGTGTATTTTTGAGCTATACATTTTGTAGTATTTCACCTTGTAGTTCCTATTTAAAACAGTCACACCTTATGAGATAATGAAGGAATAGGAATGCTCAAGGGTTAAATAAAAACAAATTAAAAAAAAAACATAAGAACATAGAAACCTGTGAATTAACATTTGAGAGACTAAGAGGGGACACTCTAAAGCAAGAGAGTATGATGCCAAGGAAATTAATCAAGTACAGTGTTTCTAAGAGGGAGAAATAATTAAATATTTTATTTATTTTTTTTTATTTATTTAACATTTTTTTTATTGATGCTTTGTGCATTTCATACATCATTTTCCAATTCAGTTCAGGCATATTTCCCTTTCCCTTCCTCCCCACCCCGCCCCAACCGAGATCATGCATTCTGCCATGACTGTCCTGCATATTTCTCTCAGTTTTTTTTTTCCCATTTTTTAGCTATAAGTGATAATCCATGAGTACAAGCATCCTTCATGTAAAACCAATTTGCAGGCTGTTGTGCCGAAACCCCCACAGCCCCACCTTCCAGCGTGGGGTGAGGGGTTGTATGTTCAACCAGGTTGATCAAATGAGGGTCCAGACTACATTGCTGTAGTTTCACCATTCACCCCAATCGCAGCCCTTACATTCTACCACGCCCCCTTTTCCGCAGATTATTCCCTGGGCTTAGAAAAGGGGCACAGGTGGATGAGAAGCAGAACAGTCCACTCTCTCTGGAGCTGTTGTCTTGGACTCTGGTCAATTCTGGCTGTTTCCTTTCATGGGCTGACAGTTTGTCCAGTAATAACCTTTCGATCCTACTAATGAAGCACAAGAAATTAGATATATAGGTATTTAAACAGCATTAATAGCTATGGTAGGTTACTTTGGTATAGACACATATGTTTAGATGATATGTTGATCCATGAATTACATTTTTTCCCTGTTAACATGGGAAAGATGTATTGAGACCACACATGCAAGTGTACAGATGGCCTCTGGAACACCAGAGAGTGTTACCAAAGGCCACTAAACCAATAAAGCAAATACGGGTCTCCTTGAGTCAAGCAAGACTCCACCGTCAACACCAGCTACACCTCACCTGCCTGGAAATACTGTGCATCAGAGGCAACCATATGCCTGTATATCCCAAATCTAATTGGCTATTGGCTCTCTCCTTGGAGGAATAACCCATGGCTGATGCCACAAGCTTACATCCTCTACAGGTTAGGAGATCTCATAAGCCACAGAAATAATTGAATATTTTAAATGTTGCTGATAGATCCAAAGAAGAGAATCAAGACTAGCCTTTGGATAATATTAAATAAAGGAGGCGATTTTAGCAGCATAAGGCAAATTTTAATTGTGTTGAAAAGGAGAGGGAAAAACAGAGAAAATTAGAATTTTTAAAGTACAGATAAGAATATGTAGATTTTCAAGTACTGTATAGAGTACAAGATTGAATACTACTTCCATACTATGCAATAAATTCATCTCCCAATTTATTGGATGCTGGCCAATGAATGAAACTACTTCTTTTGAGACATGACTTCCTGATGCATCCTGATGTCAATAGTCACAAAATATATGCTGAACATCCCCTGGCCAGATTCTCATATTGTGTTAAGAACAGCACTGTTTAACGTGTAAATATTATGTGTTGCATTGTGGAAGACCAATTAATTATGTTTTCTAGTATCTAGACAATTTATTCTGAAATATTGCACCTAACTTTGAGGTTATAATTTCAATTTAACAAGACTTTCATGGAATGACCATTTAATTTCAAGAGCCCATTTAACAAATATTATATGCTTTTTAAGAAGTATAATCAATAGTCATGACTTGAGATGAAGAATAACTCCTGAACATCAGAGCACCTCTGAGCACAGGCTCCTTTTCCATGATAGAAGAGCAAATGATTAAACATCTTGGTCATTAAGACTTTTAGTTCAAAGGGAAGGTAGAGTTTGTAGTACCCATAAATGATAATCATTTTCTACAACAGAATGTCCCAATCCAGAGAATTCCCTATGTGTTTATGAAGTATAGAAATTATTACTTAAAACATCAGTAGAAAATGATAATAAGTAGGTCAAAGAACCTACTGCAAAGGTCTCTACAGAGTGATAATACTGTATTTCTTCTCTCACTATACTTTCCAGCTAATATTGATTTTCTTGGGTAGAGTAACAACTTGGGTAAATGTAATACAGATCATAAATATTTGAGGTCCTTTTGTCTCCAAATATTTCTAGCAGGGCTGGATAGGTATATGCAAGTTTAAGGCTTTCTAAGTGATAGAAAGACTGCAACATATTGCAGATAATTTTGACTCAAAGAATATAAGAAATTATCAAGGGTATTTAGCATGGATGCTGTTGCATTACCATAAATAATACATTTTTTCTTCTCTTTCAAGCACGGTGTCAGCAGAAAGTTGCTCAATCAAGTAACATTTCCCTTCTTTCTTCTTCATGTGGAACTCCACCTAGCACAGTGATATATTCATTAAAGAAAAAACCTATTTAACAATGGGTATATCTGAACTTAACAGTTACTGCTGCTTTACCTTCCACTGGATATTTAATTTATACTTTAGTTTATTTGTTCGTGACTCTTAGAGTCACAAACAAATATATTTCATTGAACAAACTGAAGTTCATTGAACTACGAAAGACTGTTGTTCTTTTAAAGATAAGGCCTCTTAAATTTCCATGCACTTTTAATAAAAGTACTAAGGGAGTTTGCAACATAGTAGTGTTATTCGCAGAAATTTATATGCATTTCTTTTGGCTTTTCCTCCATTCTCATGATGACTAGCCTTCATCAATGTTGTAAACCTAATCTAGGGAAATATTATAGACATCATACTCAAAACTTCACATATGGTTTCTCATGGTAAATTGTCATAGACAAATCTCCCTCAGAGGGAGCAACCCACTTCAAAAAATATGAACCCTTCTCATACTATCTCCTAATGGATCAAAATACAGCATAATAGAATGCAGAGGCAGGGGAGGTTGGAGTGCTAAGCCTTGACAGCACAGCTGTTGCCATTCTTACATAGTACACAATGGATTCTCTGTACCCTCCTTCCCAAATGAATCAGCTACTGTTTTAACAATACACCTGCTTCTACTCATAGCTCTAGTAAATTTCCCACAGACTCTAAGAACATTCTGTACATTCAATGAATTGTAATAACCATCCTTTCATACTTAGTGGAGATAAACATCTCAGTAACTATTGTTTATGGAGACAAAACACTTTTCTGCCAATGTAATATTTTCCACTACGTAATGAAATAACATTAGTCTGTGATGACCATCAGGTACCTTACCTGTCAGTGCAGAGCAAGAACATCAATCTTGACAGTCCACAAAGCTGTCCTTGAACTTTTTTTGTGTGTGGCTTCTTTGCCTTTAACTACTTTCCTGATATACTGTACTAATAGACAATGACATGGGAGACTATTGATTGGTTATCCATGTAGTATTGTCGATGTTTGTTATGAATCTCATTCTCTTTTCTCCAATCTCATTAAGGAACAATGTACTCCTTCCTTTTCCAGAAAGTGGTCTCATGATAAACTGCTTGTCAACAAAACAGATAAGAAGTATGTAAAGTCCAAAATCTTTCTTGCTTGTAAGTTAATATGAACTTGTGCCACAGTATCAAGGATGTCAAAAGAAATATAGTGCTCCTACGTCAATAAAAGTGAAGGTCATTACTCAAAACAATAGAGTGGCCAAATAGCAGTATTGTTACCAAAACCTCAAACTCATTTCCAACAGGATGGCATGAAGTCATGCAATATCTGTACATAGAGTGTAAATTTACAAGGGAGGATCTACAAGCTTAAGCAATATAAGAAGTTAATAATAGTCTGTTACATTCATCCCCTTTACTTTAGAGTGAAATATTATCTCTGTCTTCCAATGTTACTTAGTATACATTCTTCAGGACTGTAGGCAATGAAATCATTTCTGTCCTTTCTCAGGACTTGCAAAACCAGGCTAGGCCACTGAGAAATCATCCCCCTACAGAAATATGTTCACACATATCTATACATAGCAAGAGACAATTTTACCTACAAAAGTTGACCTCGAACTACTTTGAATAAAACATTATTTCAAGCATTTTATTTGTGCTTAACAAGATTTAAAGCCTAAATCAGAGAAATTTAAAATAAAAGCATGGTAAATAATAGGCAAAGAAATATTATCAAAGAAGCCTAGAGCCTTTTTTTGTGGTAAAAAATGCTTTAAATCTAAAAACCGAGCCAGAAGTGGTAGCCATGCCTATAATTCCAGCCCGTGGGAATGTAAGGAAAGAGGATTATGAATTAAAGTCACGTGGCTACGAAAAAATTTAATGTAGTCTGGGCTACATAATAAGGCCACATTTCATAAATAAATCAGCAAACTTTAAAGAAGAAACAAACAAAAAACAAGATTTAAAAACCAGAAGGTGTTAATGAATCTTAGTTCATATTAAAAGGATGTTTCTACAAAAAGTGGAATTTATTCTGGAAAGGCAAGGACAGTTTAAAATATTAAAAGGCCGAAGAGGTGGTTCAGTGGTTAAGAATACTAGCTGCTCTTCCAGAGGACCTAGGTTCAGTTTCTAACACCCACATGACACTTAACAACTGTCCACAACTCCATTTCCAGGGGATCCAGTGTCCTCTTTTGAGCCTCAGTGGGCGCTGCAGGGCACCTGGACACTTACATACATTCAGGAACTCATAAATTTTAAAAAGTTAATTAATTAAAAATATAAAAATAAGTAAACAAAAAGCCAGACATTGTGGAAACACCTTTAATTCTAGCACTTTTGAGGCAGAGACAGGTGGATCTCTATGAGATTGAGTCCAGCCTGATCTACATAGTGAGTTCTAGACCAGCTTGTGCTACGGGGAGATTGTGTCTCAAAAAAAGACCAAAAATAAAATATTAAAATATATTATTTTGGTAGCCTGAATTAACATAATAAGAATTTAAATATCACAGAAACATCTCAAAAACATGAAGAAAAGTCTTGTAACAAGAGAGTGAAATTCTGTGATTAAAAATTACAAAGAAAGGCAGTGACTCTTTTTTTAAATTTTTATTTATTTCTATATGTGTATCAATGTACTGTCTGCATGCAAGTTTATGCACCCGTGTTGTGCAATGCCGCGGAGGTCAGAAGAGGGTGTCGGATTCCCCTGGAACTGGAGTTCTCCTGGAATTGGAGTTTCAGACGGTTCTCGGCCGCCATGTGGGTGCTGGGGATTGAACCAGGGTCCTCTGTAAGAGCGGTCAGCGCTCTTAACCGCTAGGCAATCTCTCCAGCCAGGCAGTGACTCTTAATAGGATGACTAGTATCCTAGAATTCGTTAGATGAAATTCCACTGAGGGACATTTGAGTACACAAAATTGAATCAATTTTTCTTAACATATATGATGACAGAATGCAATAAAAATATATAAAAATTACAAATAAGCAAGAATAGAAAGGAATTAGCTTAGTAATGAGTTTATGTTGTCTATAGTTTAGATCATATTCAGTGATGAAAATCCCCCCCCCCTTTTTTTTTTTTTTTTTTTTTTTGGGCTTTTTTTGACAGGGTCTCCCGTAGCCCTGGCTGTCCTGGAACTCACTATGTAGACCAGGTTGGTCTTGAACTCACCAAGATCCATCTGCCTCTGCCTCCCAAGTGCTAGGATTAAAGGTGCGCACCACCATGCTTGGCAAAAATTCATTTTTTAAAAATCAAAAATATACAACTTTCACTCTGAACAAAATTGTTCCTGTTTATTAAATACACTTATTTATAGAAAACCACAGTGATACCATTAAAATATTTTAGAAATAATTTTAAAAGTTGAGTGAAATTTGAAGTGAAAATGAACACTTGCCTGCTCCTTCTCTTTAACTTTGAAAAACTAGGCAAATTTAACCACAACAAACTTAATCAAAGCACAAACAAATAAAAATCCTAGGACTAAACTTAACTGAAGATGTGGAAAATAATCACTGAGAAAGATGACAGAAATAAAGATGATCTCTAAGACATTGCATGTTCATAAATTGGAACATTAATATGATTGAAATATCCAAGGGCTTAGCAGATAGCTCAGTTAGTAAAGGATTTGTCTTGCAAGCGTGAGGACCTGATATAATTATTTTACATACAAAAAGCCAGACCTGGTGGTACACACCTGTAATCCCATAATCCCAATCCTAGTAAGGTAGGGACAGGTAATTTCACTGGTAGACAGCTTAGTTTACTTAGTGAGCCAAAGGTCTGAATGAGAGACCCTGTTTCAAAACAAAAAACAATAAACAAACCAAAAAAAAAAAAAAAAAAAAGAAAGAAAGAAAACCAAAGGTACTGCTCCTGAGAAATGACACATAAATTTATGCCTTTGTCCCACTGTGATATCTATCTCGCCATCTCATATATTTGGCTCATATCGACTATCTCTCTCTATCCATTGTCAGGTGTCAGCCCCTGTATATATACTACTCGGTACTCTAAGCTATGTATCTATCTTATCTATATATGTATACTATTCGATATCTCTATATTTCTCTCTATCTTCCCCTGTTATCTACTCTCCTCCATTGTAAGGTTGTAAGCCCACCTAAATCAGGGATTTTCCAGGAAGCCAACTCAGGTAGAAGTTCCAAGAAAGTTGCTGCAATCAGGCTCCTACTGATACAGGTCACTAGCCTCAGTTTATCTTGAGATGCTTCTACTGATACCAGCCACAAATCCACCTACGCCTTAATCCCTCATCTCTTCACCACCAGCTCCTTGTAAACTCACTTTCCTGTGTGCCTGGGGATAAAACTGCCATTCTGGGCACATCCTAATCCCAATGTGGACAGGCCAGCTGCCATGCCTGAAATAAACCTACTTCCTTTTCATTGGAGTCCTGGCTCTCTCCTCCCTGCACTGAGACTCCCCTCAAAATTAACGTAACACACATATAATAGAAAAAATATATTGGTTGGTTGTCAACGATCTTAGAACAGGAAAGGCCCTAAAGCAGAAAATAAGATAGAAAGGGAAAAAACAGTACAGAGTCTTCCTCTCTAGCCCCTGAGTCTACCCATAGAAGACTTTTCAGTAATCAATTTTTTTTTTAGTCTTCTTGAGTCAGAGTCTCCCTTTAGTCCCAGGTGACCTAGAGCTTGCTCTGTAGACCAGGCTGGCCTTGAACTCAAAAGATCTGCCTGCCTCTGCCTCTGGAGTGCTGGGATTAAAGGCGTGAGCCACCACAGTAATCTTTATTCAAGACTGAAGCCTGTTTCTCTAGGATGTCACATTCCTATAGCATACTATCTGTAAACCACTTACTTGGTTTCCACTTGGGTGTTATTTCCTCTTTGCTTGATTTTGTCATATAAGTATAAAAGCCCCCCCAAACCCCCCCCCCAAGAAAAAACAGGATCAGATGCTGACTACTTTATAGAACAATCTGAGAGTGAGTCCTGCTATCTGGGATAACCCACTAAGGTGAAATAAACTCCCTGTCTTCACATTACTGTGGCTTTGTCTCATGATTTTTCTGTAAAACTGACACACTCAAAATAATAAAATATCCATTGCGAGGCTAGGGAGATAGCTTACTCTGTAAAAGTTCTTGCTGTGTAAAGTGAGGAACTGAGTTTAATCCCCAGAAACCATTTAGAAAGGCTGAGGCAAACCACCACCTTGCAATCCTATTGCTGGAGACAGAGAACTGGGCAGATCTCTGAGCTGGATGGCTTGTCAGAAAGCCTTGCTGAACCGGAAAGGCCCAGACCAACAGAGGACCCTATCTCAAAAAACCAAATGGATAGCTCCTGAGGAATGACACCCCATATAGTTATCTTGTCTTCACAGACAATTGCACACAAATAGACGTGCAGCTAATCACATATGAGCATGCACAGACAAACAATATCAATGCTTCTAAAATCCATTTCATGTTACATACATCAAAATTACAACCACATTTTAAGAGAAACAAAAATTTCTAAAACTTACGTGGGCTCATAAACCAACTATAGGGAATGACATTTACAATATAGAAATAATCTGGACCAAAGACTTTTACCTAACCTTGCAATAAGAAGCTACTGTTTATAATGTGAACAAACTCACTGAACTATGTGCTTCCCTGATCCCTTAGGAACACCTCCCTCATTTTGCCCTCCACCCAAGACAGATAAGGAATGTACAATGCATGCTTTGTATAACAAAACACTGAAAGCAGGTGTTTTCTCATTATAAACAGTGAGAGAATCTGTTTGTTATGTGTGTGATATTCTTAGTCTTGTGGTTAAAGGGCAAGATTCTCTGATAAAATAACAGTGGGTCCTGGCTTCTACTTCTACTTTCATGCTGGAGATATTGTTTCAATAAAGAATGAACAAGGCCCTGTCTTATGAGCACAGTTCCAAAAGAAACCCAAAGGTACATGTTTCTCAGAGCTCAGTCTGCTCTAGGCCTTAAAACAAATACTAAGAGTCAGGCCGTGCCTTAATTCAGATATTACTATAATGTGGCTTAAAAAATACTGCTAACAAGTTTGAGGAAGCTCAGAAGTGTCAGAAAAAATTCTGATATTAAAATACAACCCAATTTTTCAATATGCAATAATATGATATTTGAATGAAGATATTTGAATGAAAATCAATGAAGTTGAGAGAGTATCCAAAATTAATCCATAAATACTTAGCCAACTGATTACACACATTTTCCAGAGTACACAAAGAAGAAAAACATGTTCTTTTCATCAAAAGGTGTAAAATGATGGCTATTAAGAAAAGAATAAAATTGATAGGTAACTTACATGTAAATAAATGTAAATTCCTAATGAATTAAAGAAATCAAAGATCTAAATTACAAAGCTTTTTAAGATACAATGCAGAGGAAATGCTTCCTCATATTGGCATTGCTAATTATTTTATGAACATGACACTGTTAAAGGCAAGAGAAATAAAAATGAGTAGGCTATATCATTCTAAACATGTTTTCTACAACAGATGGAGCAAGCAAAGTTTTTTTTTTTAATTAACCAATAGAATGAAAAAAATAATTTTGTTTGATTTACTCATTATTTTACAGGTATGAGTGTATTGCCTGCATGTGTGTAAGTACATTTGTGTTGTATAATTCCCACAGAGAACTGAAGAGGGTGACAGATCCCATGGAACTAGAGTTATAGATAGTTGTTAGCTTTCATGTGGATGCTGGGATTTGAACCCAAGTTTTCTGTAAGGACAGACACTGCTCTTAACTGCTTAGCCATCTCTCCACCCCAAGTAAAAATATTTATAAACTATGTGTTTGATAAAAAAGTTACTCTCCAATACAAGAATGAAATGAAATATATTTTAGTAGCTAATTATTCAAATTATGTGTACATAAGTTAATTTGAGAATGCTTAAAACGAGGGAATGAAAATGTTGCAACATTTTGAAATAATTTTTATTTTTATTTCTTTTCTTCATTCCCACATTTTATAAAAGAATATCTCAAATTTCTTTTCTATTTTCATATTTTTTGTTATTTCAACTTATATTTCATAAATATTTCTTTTATTTTAAATGATAGCTATTTTTCATTTCATTTATCCAATAACTCATTTTTTTAGGATATAATTAGCAGTAAACAATTTTGTGAATTATCTAATAATGTTGATCCATGTGTTATTTCTGGTTTAGTATAACTGGGCCCTAATTCTCTCTCTCTCTCTCTCTCTCTCTCTCTCTCTCTCTCTCTCTCTCTCCATATATATATATATATGTCTCAAAAATACCAACTAACTAACAAACAAAGCTGTAAGTTTCTGTGTACCAACAACAATAATTACACAATAAGTACATTAGACATATTTCAGAAAATGATTCCTCCTCAAATAAAGCCTCATGCAGGTGTTTCAGAAGGAAGCATCATTATCATGAGAGATGACTGCTCCCTGAATGTTCCTGCCTCTAAGTACCTCCCAGTGAAACAAGAAGTGGTGAGAGAAGATCATGACACTACACTATGGTAGACGTTTGCATTAACTTGTCAATTATTCTTACCATGTAAAGGGCTGGGCTCAGATAAAATGCATACCTGTAACTTTGTTAATAATAAGCTTTATGATTAAATATTTAATGAAATTTAGATGGATATCATAAAGAAAATGGTTTCAGGTAACTCTATAATGGATTTTAAGCCAAATGCTATTAAAGAGACTCAGTTTTTTAAATGAAATGTTTATAAATTTAGAAACTTATGATATGTGTGAAACTGGAGAGATGGCTCAGAGGCTAAGAGGACCTGGGTTCGGTGCCGAGGACCTGGGTTTAGTGTCCTAGATCTGTGTCAGTCAGCTCAAATATGGCTGTCACTAAACTTTGAGGAGATTCGATGGCATCTTCTTGAATATGCGGGTACCTACATGTTCACAATGAACATACAGATAAGCAAACAGACACACTTAGACATTTTCAAAAAAAAAATCCATAAGGTAAGGATATTTATTAGCCAAGGAAGAAAAACATATATATATATATATATATATATATATATACATATATATGTATATTAAATATCCACTTAATATATATATATGTATCTATGTACACATATGTGTACAGTGTTTATGAAGTTTACAGGAATGTGAAATAAAACAGCCTTCACTGTCACACCACATTTATGGAGACATCTTGGTTTATGTTGAATCTTTATACCTTCAATAGAATCTCTAATTTTGAACCAGCGTTAGAGTAGCCTGACCTAGTGACTCTTGACAGCAATGGCAAATGCCTGTTTTAGCATCTTAGAATTATTGATCTTCTTGTTTATTTGAGTCATAATTGATAAACACATCTTTCTATATGATATTTAATATTACTTTCATATTATATTATAATTTTCTTTAAAACATGATTTTAGTGCATAGTGGAAACTGTTTTTTTGGTTAACCTTAGTATTTTCTCATCGAACCTACAGATAACCTCTTAATTTCTGTTCATTCTTCTCTGTTGTAAGCAATAATATATAATTATATATAATATATATATATCTATATATATATATATCAAGAAAAGAAGTAAAATGTGTATGTGGATTGAATTGGAGGCAAACAGTATTTTTAAGCAAGGTGATTTTAACCACCAAGAAGTTTTCTTTGTTTCCTTAAGCTGGTTATTTGACACTGCAACACAGTTTCATATGAGATTTAGGGACTGCCTTGCCCCTGGGTGAATATATCCCCACAGATTTGAAAAATCATGAAGCTGAATATCATATTTTCTGTGGAGTAATGTCTTCCTCAAGGGAATGGTTGGGAATATGTGCAGTGTGTTTTGTTCAGTAGTGATGGTTTGTCAACACTAACACAAATTCTATTTACAGAAGAAGAATGTAACTTGCATGGTTAAGTTATGAATTCTCAATTCTGAATCTGAATTCAGGATCTATCTTGGACATCTAAAGCTATTCTTTGCAACTCAGAACCATGAATCTTGAGTTTTGCTTGATAGAATTTCATGCTTGAACTATTTATAATCCTTTTTTATTCAGTAAGAATCCATTCATCTGGAATGCAATTTCAATGATTGCCCCCAAACATTCATGGTAGCTAAGCACTTTTATTTCAAAAGAAGTCTTAGAAAATTATTTAAATCACTGTTGTTTAAAGTGAATTCTGACTGAAATGGATTTACAAAAAGAAATTTCTAAAAAAAAAAAAAAAAAAACATTATAATTAGGTGGAATTTAAATTACAAGTAATTCATGAAAATTGACTAAAATAAGGAAGAAGTATTATTAACATTACAGGCATCAGTTACAAAACCTGAAAAGAAATCTATTAGGCCAAAAGGCATGTGCTTTCCTTGAAAATGCACTGTCATGTGGATTCGCTATTATTTCTGAACATAAGGCATTCCAGCACAGGTCAGCACTGAGGAATTTCTATATCAATTATACTACCTCAATAAAAATTTCATAAATGATATGACTGTACATACTAAACGTATATGCTGTATCACAAATATTATTTATATAAAACCAGTCAACTCACTGTCTCCATTAAGTGACATGGTGAGTGAAGTAGATTTAGTATGTTTTCAAAAAGTATCTGTATCAATGGTAGCTTGGAAGAACATGCCATATTATCTCATTTCCTCATAGATCTCTCTCACCTATGTCCTAAATTTTTTCAGCACTTCACATTGTGTGTCTTTCTCCACATATACATTAAATTCATTATAGACATAGATTACTCTTTGTCTTTTCCAGGTTAAGGGAAAGTAGGCAGAAGAAAGTTTCCCCTGTAGTCTTTGAATCCAAACTTTATCCTGTTGGGCTCTGTAATTCCAGACAAAGGGAATGGCCCATTACACTATTCCTCCTCAGCTACTCTACTCTGAACATGGTGGGGGATGGGGGTTTGAGGGTCTTATAACCAAAACTGTGTTCCTCAGAAATCAAGGTAGCTGTGTTGGCTCCAAAATGGCCTAGAGTTTAAACCTGTGTCAGAGTTTGAAGGACACTGCATTCAATGAGCATATCCATCATATTTACCATCTTCTCTGCATTCCACGTCTGNATAGAAGTCAGGACCCACCCTTGTCTTATCAGAGAATCTTGCTCTTTCATCCCTAGGCCAAGAATACCACACACTTAATTTATCTCATTGTTTGCAATGAAAAAAAAAAGTACTGGTGATTTTCAGCACCGTGATACGTAAAGCATGCATATCCACATTTATACACAATCTTATACTTTCTTGGGTGGATGGGAAGGAGGCATTCTGAGGGATTAAGATCATATACCCAGGTCACAAGAGGAGAACATAGTTCAGTGAGCTTGTTTACATAATAAACAGTGTGATGGTTTGAATGAGGAATATCTCCCATAGGGTTTAAGCATTTGAGCACTTGGTCAGTGGGTGGCATTGTTTAGGGAGGGTCATGATACCTTAGGAGGTATAGCCATGTTGGAAGAAGCATTGGGAGTGGGTATATATATATATATATATATATATATATCAAGAAAAGAAGTAAAATGTGATGTGGATTGAAATTGGAGGCAAACAAGTATTTTTAAGCAAGGTGATTTTAACCACCAAGAAGTTTTCTTTGTTTCCTTAAGCTGGTTATTTGACACTGCAACACAGTTTCATATGAGATTTAGGGACTGCCTTGCCCCTGGGTGAATATATCCCCACAGATTTGAAAAATCATGAAGCTGAATATCATATTTTCTGTGGAGTAATGTCTTCCTCAAGGGAATGGTTGGGAATATGTGCAGTGTGTTTTGTTCAGTAGTGATGGTTTGTCAACACTAACACAAATTCTATTTACAGAAGAAGAATGTAACTTGCATGGTTAAGTTATGAATTCTCAATTCTGAATCTGAATTCAGGATCTATCTTGGACATCTAAAGCTATTCTTTGCAACTCAGAACCATGACATCTTGAGTTTTGCTTGATAGAATTTCATGCTTGAACTATTTATAATCCTTTTTTATTCAGTAAGAATCCATTCATCTGGAATGCAATTTCAATGATTGCCCCCAAACATTCATGGTAGCTAAGCACTTTTATTTCAAAAGAAGTCTTAGAAAATTATTTAAATCACTGTTGTTTAAAGTGAATTCTGACTGAAATGGGATTTACAAGGAAAGTGTGCAGATTAGTTGCTTTCTTAAAAAAAAAACATATAATTAGGTGAATTTAAATTACAAGTAATTCATGAAAATTGACTAAAATAAGGAAGAAGTATTATTAACATTACAGGCATCAGTTACAAAACCTGAAAAGAAATCTATCTAGGCCAAAAGGCATGTGCTTTCCTTGAAAATGCACTGTCATGTGGATTCGCTATTATTTCTGAACATAAGGCATTCCAGCACAGGTCAGCACTGAGGAATTTCTATATCAATTATACTACCTCAATAAAAATTGCATAAATGATATATGACTGTACATACTAAACGTATATGCTGTATCACAAATATTATTTATATAAAACCAGTCAACTCACTGTCTCCATTAAGTGACATGGTGAGTGAAGTAGATTTAGTATGTTTTCAAAAAGTATCTGTATCAATGGTAGCTTGGAAGAACATGCCATATTATCTCATTTCCTCATAGATCTCTCTCACCTATGTCCTAAATTTTTTCAGCACTTCACATTGTGTGTCTTCTCCACATATACATTAAATTCATTATAGACATAGATTACTCTTTGTCTTTTCCAGGTTAAGGGAAAGTAGGCAGAAGAAAGTTTCCCCTGTAGTCTTTGAATCCAAACTTTATCCTGTTGGGCTCTGTAATTCCAGACAAAGGGAATGGCCCATTACACTATTCCTCCTCAGCTACTCTACTCTGAACATGGTGGGGGATGGGGGTTTGAGGGTCTTATAACCAAAACTGTGTTCCTCAGAAATCAAGGTAGCTGTGTTGGCTCCAAAATGGCCTAGAGTTTAAACCTGTGTCAGAGTTTGAAGGACACTGCATTCAATGAGCATATCCATCATATTTACATATTATATGAATTTAAAAGTATGTGGGTGGTAATTCAAAATTTAATCTCTTCAGCAACACAAAAATGTAAAGTCTCCAGGAAAATGTCTTTATACATATTCCCTTTTGTTTTCAAAACTAATATGTATTTAGCCACCAATAATTTCATAGTGAATATGCATTGCTTTAGAATAAGAGAATTTAGGGGCCAATAGAAAGATGGCATTAACTTTTCTAAGTAGCAAAAGAGTGACATACTAACACATGAAAATACTGTTTTCAAATTTTCAGTGATGGGTTTTCATTCTCTTGCTGATGTTTTTCCCATATATTAATTTATTTTTCAGAATCAGTAGCAAATTAGCAGGCTTGTAACAAGTACATATGATTAATGATAATTTCATAATATTAAGTGGTTCATATCACCCTATATTTGCATATGCTTATGTCTAGTTGTAATTGCACAGAACATGAATATTACTTATACTAGAAGCTGTGTAGTGCTAAATACAGCAATTAAAACATTATTTTTTCAATGTACATTTAAATACATAGAACAAATAAGTTCAAAATAATTCATTTAATAAAAATTCATTTAATTTATAATTATAAATTAATTTTAATGGAAAAATTGAAACTGGGTTTGGAGAGATGGTTCAATGGTTAAGAGCACTGGCTTCCAGCTATGACAGGTACAGAGAAAAGTGATACAATCAATTGGAGACAGTAAATGGACTAATTTGAAAAAAAACAGATACAGTACAAAATAACTCAGGTAATTAATATCTATTCATCACATTCATTTCATCAATACAATGTTGGCAGACAAAAGTAATGACTCCCTTCAAATCAAGCTTGGGGAATCAAGAATTTATTGAGACATCTTAAAGAAACATGGCTGAGGATGTATTTATAGGAACACGGCAACTCAGAACAATTTTCATCATTGAAGATGACCATCAAGAGTTGTAATTCCACACTCAATTACTCTGTCATTTCCCAAATGCTACAGTATAAGGATGTCTTTTATAAAATGTCCAACATTTGTGCTAATGTCTTTTAATTAACCTTGACAACTGCAATTTGATACTCTGCCCCCAAGGAAAATGAATGTGGATGTGTTTCAGAATTAACGAATCAGAGTTCTGAAAGATAGTGCCCCATCTTCAATGAATACAGTGAAAATTAGGTAGATTGGCCTTATGTACCTGAGGTATTCTGGAACGAGGGATGAAAAACCAAGATTGAGAAACAAGGTTTGGATGTTAAGAAAACCGTGTTCCAAACTTGTACTTTTTATATGAAGCTGTTCGTTGAAACAGGTTTGGATAAAATTGTAAGTGAAACTGATTTCAGAACAGAGTTCCATCAAGAGAGTGCCAGATCGAGTTCTAACAGCATGGTTCCAGGGCACAGATGGTTCCAAAAATAAACTAGGGGAACAAGTGTCCTCAGAGTTCATGCCCACTCTTAAAACTAGTATGAGTCAAGCCGTTTCTTCATGTATAACTGTAATGTTAGTGTGGTAACACCACCTTTTAGCACAGGCCTTTCAACATGTGACTCAAGTCCCCTTATGGCATCATTTATCTGAATGTGGGGCTTATAAAATTCAGCAACAGTGAAATAATTCTGAACACATACAACAAAATATTCATTTGAAATCAAATTTATAATGAACGTGAAATATTTCTGTCAGCTTTCTTCCCTCTTACACTGAATGTTTCTCTGCAGCTTTGGTTCTGAAGGCACAACATGTGCCCTTTGCCCTATACTAGCTGGCATGCCCTGCAGTACCAATGATCACTTGTAGAAACTTGTAGGCTCAGGTGAGACACCTGCTCTTTAGAAATTGTGGTATTTTTACTGAACAAAGGAAGCGCTCTGGTATCATAGAAAAAGCATAGATTCATTATGGAAAAAAAGCGTTGGTATTTTTTTTCACAAGCAATTAAGTATCAAGTTAGTGTATCTGTGGTTTTGTTTGTTTATATATTTTCTTTCTTCTTTCTTTCTTTCTTTCTTTCTTTCTTTCTTTCTTTCTTTCTTTCTTTCTTTCTTTCTTTCTTTCTTTCTTTCTTTCTTTCTTTCATTTGTGTGTGTGTGTTTGTGTGTGGCCATTATGGAGATTGAATCATGGCTTGCTGGGAAAGTACTCTCCCACTGAATCACAGCTACAGCTTTCAAATTAGTGTATCTTTGCATTGTATTTTGTAAAAATGTTTGATTTTTTTTTACCATTAAGCAATTTTTTTTATAGATGCTTTGTGTATTTCATACATCATTTTCCAATTCAGTTCAGGCATATATCCCCTTCACTTCCCCCCACCCCACCCCTACCCATCCCAGATCATGCATTCTGCCATAACTTTTCTGCATCTTTCTCTGTTTTTGTGTTTTTTTAAACAATAAGTGATAATCTGTGAGTACAAGCATCCTTCATGTAAAACCAATTTCCGAGCAGTTATGCCCAAACCCACACAGCTCATGGGTCCCACCATCCAGCAGCGGGGGCTTGTATGTTCAATCAAGTTGATCAAATGAGTGTCCAGTCTATATTGTTGTAGTTTCACCATTAACCCCAATCGCAGCCCTTACATTCTACCATGCCCCCTCTTCTGCAGATTGTTCCCTAGGCTTAGAATAGGGGAACAGGTGGATGAGAAGCAAAACACTCTACTTTCTCTGGAGCTGATGTCTTGGTCTCTAGTCAGTTCTGGCTGTTTTCTTTCATGGGCTGCCAGCTTGTCCAGGCATAACCTTTCGATCCTACTAATGAAGCACATGCAATTAGATATTTAGGTATTCAAACAGTATAATATATAGCCTTTCAATCCTACTAATGAAGTACACACAATTAGATATATAGGTATTTAAACAATACTAATTGTTATGGTAGGTTACTTTGGTATAGACACAGATGTTTGGATGGTATGTTAATTCATGATTTACATTTTCTTCTGTTAAGTATGGCAGGGTCTTCGTGTGGTTTATAACATCTCCTAACCATTAGAGGATGTAAGCTTGTGGCATCAGCCATGGGTTATTCCTCAAAGGAGAGAGCTAATAGACAATTAGATTTGAGATATACAGACATATGGCTGCCACTGCTGCACAGTATTTCCAGGCAGATGAGGTGTAGCTGGTGCTGATGGAGGAGTCTTGCTTGACTCAAGGAGACCTATATTTGCTTTATTGGTTTAGTGGTCTTTGGTAACACTCTCTGGCATCCCAGAGATCATCTGTATACTTGCAAGTGCGGTCTCCATACATCTTTCCCATGTTTATATCAGGTCTTCAACAGCAGGTCCTTATCGCCTCTCTTCCTGCAGATATCCCAGTTTGGAGGCAAGGAGCCTTTACCATTCGTGGCGGCTTGGATCCCCTGGCCAACATCTCCTTGGTAGAATAATCCATTGTTGATGTCAGAGCTCCTGTATTAATATATTTTGTTTAAGTGCGTAGCTTAAGGAGACTTTAGCGTTATATTTGGTTCTGAATACAGAATAATCCTTTTCAGAGTTTCTATGTCCATTAGTCAATTAAAGAAGGCAGTTTTACTGATTTTACAAGAGAATACCTCTATAACAGCTGGCTCCAATCTACAGCTGGAGAACAACCTCATCATCATCATCATATTTCTCCTTATTCTATGGGGGGGAGTTAAGAAAGTCTCTTGTATTAAAACTTTTGTGGCACCTAGAAGGTAAGCTTCATTAGGAATCATTAAAAATAGTTGTTACTAGTAGGATCCACAGAGGGGCCTGATGTCTGCAGCAATCTGAGGCATTTCTTCCCTTCAATGCCCAGAGGAGTCAATCCTTCTGCTGGCACTTTCTGGTACATCCTACTCACTGGAAAACTGCGTTTTCTTTCTCAGCCATTAAGTTGGTGATACTCTGGCCTGTTGGAACATACAAATCCTTTCCCATAGTTAGTTTTAAGATTTCGGTTGCAAGGATTTTGACAAAAGGTTTTCATATCTATCTATATCCCCCTTTTTTATTTAAGGTTTTTATTTTTGAAAATGTTTGATTTTTAAAATATGGTTTAGTCTATTAACTTGGTTTTCACACACAAAAAGTCCTGTTCAATACATTTTGGCTTGCGATTAGGAAACAATATCCACCGATTTCTAAAACGACTTTAGCATACTTTTGATATTGCCTAATATGTACTTAAACAAAGTGGCATTCTCAGGATTGATAACAGAGTTTTAAATTGTAATGTCAATCAACTCTGAAAAACACTGAAGATACACTCTGTCTTGCAGTATTATAAATTTAGCCAAGATTAATTCTTTATGTAAAAATAAGTATTCATTTGTATGAAAATTTGTTCTCATCTTTAAAAATTATATATAGAGTATATATAAAGAACTGTTTAAACTATATCTCTTTATGGAATTTTTCAGTAATTATGTATTGGCATACCTTCTTTGAACTATGTTAAACATTTTCATGTAAGAGGCAAGAGAGATGGCTTCGTGGTTAAGAGAACTGAATACTGTTGCAGAGGACCTAGGTTTGGTTCCCAGAACCTATATGGCAGCTAACAACTCTCTGAAATTCCAGTTCCAGGGCAACTGACATGCTCTTGTAAACACAGTGGAAATTACACAATACAGGAATATTCACATGCAAGCAATACACCTATATACATACAATAAAAATAAATAAAATGTTTATAAATGAGCAAAATATTTAAATTGTGATTAGGTGATAAAATGGTTGCAAGTAAAAACATGTTTCTTCATTTTTTTTAATTCCCTGTTGTAGCATCCCCCTTGGTGATCACATTCAGCTGGGGCAACAAGGTAGAAGACAGGTAGACATCGAGGGAAAGATTAGTGATGTTCTCCCTCTCCTTTTGTAACAGAATATTACGATTCACACTGTCATGATCATATACTTATCTATCATTGTATCATTTGCTTATTTCATTGACATGATGACAGGACCAAGGCATTCTGAAGATATCACAGTGATCTCTGTGATCATGATGGTGTGCACTGTCGTGTTATGCCTAAGGAAATATCTATTCCCCAGTACATGTCTTTCACCCAGGTGAAATGTTACAGCCAACACTGCCTGACATTCACTTCTAACTCTGCCAGTCTCTTCCAGAACCTCTCTAAACCTGTCACTCATTTCTCAGTTTGACTCCAGGGATATTTTTGATATGTAAGAAGCACAACATGTTAACATTTGTTGAAGAGTTCAGTAGCTCATCAAAATTCAAATGAAAAGGTTAATTTGGAATGTGAATTCAAACCATTTAAAAAATCATGAATCAACCCCATTTATACCCTTACAGTCTATATTCTGTGTGCTTATTGCACACATTCTCGGATTGTTTGAAAGCTAGCCAAATCAAACAATTAGTAACCATTTCTCCATCAAACAATTCTCACATAAATAATAACCTTTTTATTTCAAGCACATATATATTATAGCACTGGTATGAACAGAGAATATAGTATTTATTGCCACTTACTTTTGATTCAAAATGAAGAATGAGCTGCTGTAATCCAGGAGCAGGTGTAATTTTTATTTGATATTTTCTCACTTTTAGGGTGTTGCAGAGAAAAATTCACCCTCCTGACGACTTGGGTCTCATGTTCTCATAGTTATCCATCATGTGGGGAGACTCTCAGAAATAGCCAATATTACAAGTAGTATCCAGAGAGGGGCCTGATGTCTGTAGCAATCTGAGACATTTCTTCCCTTCAATGCCCAGAGGATTCCATCCTTCTGTTGGCACTTTCTGGTACATCCTCTCACTGCAAAGCTGCATTTTCTTTCTCAGCCATTGGGGCCACAAGCCAGGATAATGGAGGAAGTTCCCCAATTATAATTCCCTCTTCCCATCTTAGTGTACTTTGTATCATGTCTTCAAGGCTAACCAGCACATGTTTTCAGGGCTGATGGTAGTATAAACTGGTGCAGCCACAAAAGATTTTTAAAAAGAACATTAATTATCTCCCTGGCTTTCTCTTAAGGATATTATGATATATATGTACAGAGCTCCTGCTTCTATGAAAGTGTGCAAATAAAGTGAAATTAAGCTATACAAGTACAATGCAAAGAAAAATAACCTAATTGAGTTGAACAGGAATAATGTTCTTGGAAAGGATATTTGAATGTCATACTTGAAGGACAGTACTTAGAACTATGCAGTAGGAACAGTCATTAGGTTAAAGCCTTAATAGTGGAAGAAACAAATCATTCAGTGATAAGTTAACCTTGGAAACCTGAGACCTATGAACTAGAGGAAAAATAACTGGTCATTATATTAAAATAGTTGACTAGTGACATTTCACAAAGGACCAAGGGAGCCATAACTAGACATTATGATGTAAGAATATGAAGAACATATTAAAATTAATGACTTTAAGTTCTTAAATGTAAAAATTTATGCAATTTTAAAAATTACTGAAAGGTGCTTTAGTTCCACATATAAAGTACCTGGACATTACCATTGTATTCTATCCAATGCTCATAAAATTTGAACAGACTAAAAAGCTCTTCTTGGTTTTCTGAGAGTTGAAGACTATTATTCTCAGGGTTGGAGAGACAAAGAAGCACAGTGCATCATGTCTTATCAGAGGATAAACTCAGCTGGCATTATGACTGCCAGAAGATCAAAGAAAGAGCCAGAACTGCTAATACTTTGATCTCTGAGTCTTATCTTCCAAACTATAAAAAAAAAAAACCTGTCATGTTTGTGACTAAATGTGAGGTATTTTGTTATAGCAACCCCAACAGACTAATACACTAAGTTCCTTATTGACCTAATTCTCTATTTAGACGTCCTTCTCTTTAGTACAGAACAAGCATTGGAATAAGTATTTCAGCAAGTATAATTTTTATAATTATTTTAACATGATAATTATGCTAATTGCTCATTCTCTTACCCTAGTAAAATATTTAATGACTTTCCATTGCCTGCAGGATAAAATGTAAATTCAATATCTGTCATAATCTAGGGTTTTTGTTCCATCCAGCATACACATCATTTCTCAAAAGAAAAATGAACTTGGTTCAGCCGAAGGACTGTTTCTTCTTGCTTTTACGCAATGCTAGCTCTCTTTCTTCTGCAGAAAACCAACTTTTTTTCACATGGCATATAATTCTACATATTTCCTTAGTTTTTGGTTAATTCATTATATTAAGTGATAACTTTGTCATCAATGTATTTAGCCATCCCTGTTAAGGTTTCTATTATATTAGAAAAACACACCATGAGGAATAAAATTCAATGTTCTACAGTTGTGTGCTTGCAGATATGCTGGCCCCTTGGACAGATCTAATGAGCACAGGGCCATGACCTTCTTTCTTTTGGTCCAATTATTTCTTACCAAAATTTCTATTTCTTTTTTTAATAAAATATTTTATTGGTGTTTTGTGTGTTTTATACATAATTTCTCAGTCCAACTTATACACACTTCCTTTTCCATACTCCCCACCCCACCCCAGTTCCTGCATTCTGCCATACATGTCTTGCATCTTTTTCTCAGTCTTTTTGAAGTTTTTTCTCTGCAGAGGTTTATTGTTTGGGCAGAGGTTAACAATTTCAGTTAGTTCTTCAATTCAGAATTCAGTCTTATTGTTGTTGTTGTTGTTGTTCCCTACCATTTGTATTGTTCCAAAATATGCATATATATATATATATATATATATATATATATTTATATATCACATATATACCAAAATTATTTCTTTATATCATCCTAAAGGATGTAGTCAAATATAAGTATTTTTTGTCTGGGGGCACCAGGACTTTCTATGGTGTGCTAAAGAAGACAAATTCTGCATACTTACAAGGCAGGGGAGATACCATGATCAAGAAGACAAATTCTGTTTTTCTAATTTCTTTTACCCACAGAGGATCTCAGTCACAAGTGGTGGGAAATAAAAAAAAATCACTTCATTCCTTCATAAAAAAATAATCAGTGTATGCTGAAACATACTTAAGCATCATTTCATTCATGACTCTAGTGGTCTTTTATACAATAAGACTTATCTTAAATGCATTTGTTATTTAAATAAATATTTGTTGAGAAATTAACATTATTCAGGATTGGTATACACTTCATTTATATAACAATTAGACCTATCCATCAGCTCTGTAATGGTAAATAAAATATGAGAACGAAGGGCAATAGTGATCATGCTACTAAAAAAAAGCTGTTGTATGATTCATTTAGATCTAAGGTTTATTAGGAGAAAAAGGCTTTTAAGAACATGATATGGCATCTAGGTAGGAAAGACAATATTAGACAGAAAATTGTAATAAACATGACAAGGTCCTTAAAGAGAAAGAGAGGTCTCCCTTTAAAAATGGGAGAGGAGTTTAATTAATGGAATAAGGAGAGAGAAAGATTGTAGCCATGATGGGGATGGCAGAGGAGATGAGAGGAGTCTTACAAAAAAGTGTGGGACAAATTCTCCCTCTGAGCAATTCCAAGAACAAAGGAAACATCGGACCTTTATAAATATTGGGGGGGCTGAGAAGAGTTGCAGTGACATGACGTAGCTAACACAACCTATGTGACAAAAATACAAGGATGAGCTAGGTCCCATATATTAACAGCTGCCAATTCACAGCAAAGACAGATTCTTCACCCTTGCCCCACGAAAAGCTGCAGGATGGCATGGCCTAATCCTTTGGGTTGTGGTATCTGACATTTTAAGGGTGACTGCATTCTTGCCTAGCACAGTGGAGCAAGTCTTTAATCTCAAAACTTGTGAGGCACAGGATCCCTGTGAGGTCTGAGGTCTGGGTCTGGGTCTGTCTTGGCCTACTTAACAAGTTTCAGGCCAGCTCGGGCTAAGTGGAGACCTGATCTAAATGAAAACTTCATGTACCCACTGTCTTTTTATTGAAGTTTCCTGCATTTCATATATCATTTCTCTGTCCAATTTAGACTCATTTCCCTTTCCATGAACCCCATCCCAGTGCATTCTGCCACACGTCATATATATATATATATATATATATANTTTTTGAGACAGGGTCTCCCTTTAGTCCTTGAATTCACAGATATCTGGCTGCCTCTGCCTCCCAAGTGCTGGAATTAAAGGCGTGCAACTACACCCAGCTTTAATGTCTTGTATCTTTTTCTGAGTCTTTTAAAGGTCTTCCTATGCAGAGGATTATTGTTTGGGGGAGAACTTTACTGTTTCAGTCAGTTCTTTGTCCCAGTTTTTCTGTTGTTGTGGTTCCCTCCAATTTGTATTGCTTCAAATTATGCATAGATAGATAGATAGATAGATAGATAGATATAGATATACATGTCATACATATACTAAAATTATGTTGTCTGAAAATAAATTACATGTTATTTCCAAATTGTATTTCAGAATTCACATTTTCCCTTTTAATTTTATATTACTCTAAAATAGCTTTGTTCCTTGCCCTCAGAGGTCAACCAAGTCTTAGGGGATTATGCATGGGGGCATCTCTTGAAATGTCCTGCAAATGTGGGTCACCAGTCTTCCTGTTCAGGGAGGTCTTGGAGAGCCACTAATGGGACTTCAGCCAGCGTCTAGTCTATAAAGAGGAAAGACTGTTCATGCTTCAGAAAAGGAAGCCTGGTCTAGAAAGACCTAATTTTGTCCTCGAGTGTATGGAACTGATAAATGAAAAGCTGAAAGGATCAAGGTGGTTCCAGCTCTTCACGATTGTGAAGAGAACTGCAATAAACATGGATGTGAACATGTCTCTGCAGTAGGTTGAGTCTTGTGGATATATACCCAAGAGTGGTATGACTGGGTCAAGTGGTAGTATCATTTCGAGTGTTTTTAAGTGTTCTCCACACTGCTTTCCATAGTGGTTGTACGAATTTACATTCCTACCAGCAGTGAATGAGTTTTCCCCTTTCCCCACAACCTCTCTAGCATTTGATATCTTTTGTTTTCTTGATCCTAGCCAATCTTGTTGCATTGAGATGATATGTTAAAGTGCTTTTAATTCGTATTTCCTTAATTATTAATGATGTTGAACACTTTTAAAGATATTTCTCAGCCATATTTACTTCCTCACTTGTGAAGGCTCTGTTCAGCTTTTTACTTTACCTTTTGAATAAGTCATTTGTTATCTTAATTCTTTATTTTTTGAGAATTTTATGTATTCTGGATATTAATGTTCTGTCAGATGTATCACTGGTGAAGGTTTCCTCCCACTTTTTGGGTTTTCTCTTAACTTCGCTGATGGCTTCTTTCCCTGTCCAGAAGCTCTTGTATTTAATGAGTCCCACTTGTCAATTGTTGACCTTACTTCCTGCACAGCTTCTGTTTGATTTAAAAAGTATTTTCCTATGCCTATGTATTGTAGATTGTTGCCAATATTATCTTCAACCACCTTCAGAGTTTCCAGTTTCAGATTGAGGTCTTTGATCCATTTGGAGTTGATTTTTGTTCAGAGTGAAAGGTAGGGGTTGAATTTTATTCTTCTAAGAGTGGTGATCCAGTTTTTCCAAGACCATTTGCTGAAGATGCTGTCTATCCTCCATTGAGACTTCTTGGCCTCTTTGTCGACTATGAGGTGGCTGAAATTGTATATGGTCAAGTTTTGATCTTCAATTTTGTTCCATAAGTGTACCAGTCTGTTTTGGGGCCAGTACCAAGATATTTTTATGACTATAGCCCTTTAGTATAGTTTGAAGTCTGGTATACAGAGTTCCCCTGTATTGCTCTTTTCACTCAGGGTTACTTTGGGTATTTGGGGTCTTTTGTTTTTCCATATGAATTTTTTTCCAAGCACGTGAAGAAAGTCTTGGGATTTTAATTGGGATTACATTGAATCTGTATATTAATTTGGGTAGAATGGACATTTTTATAATATTAATTTTTCCAATCCATGAGCATGAGAGGTCTTTCCATCTTCTGATGTCTTCTTCAATCTCCTTCAGGGCTTTGTAATTTTTGTTGTAGAGATTTTTGGTGTCTTTGGTTAGGTTTGTTCCTAGTTATTTTATTTTATTTTTTTGAGGCTATTGTGATTGGGAAGTTCTACTTGTATTCCTTCTTCAGTTGCTTGTTGTTGGTGTAAAGAAAGGCTACTTATTTTTCTAGGTTAATTTTGTATCCAGTCACTTTACTGAAAATCTCAATCGTTTCTAGGAGTTTTCTGGTGGAGTTATTAGCATCCCTTAGGTAAACTATCATATCATCTGCAAAGAGGGATAGTTTGACTTCCTCTTTTCCAATTAGTACTCCTTTAATTTCCTTTTCTTGTCTTATTGCCCTAGCCAGTGTTTCAAGCACTATATTGAAGAGTAGTGGTGACAGGGGGCAGCCTTGCTGAGTTCCTAACTTTTAGGAGAATTCTTCTAACTTTTCTCCATTTTGGGTTATGTTGGCTGTGGGTTTCTTTTATATGGCTTTGATTATTTTGAGGAATGATCCCTCCAGTCTAATTCCCTCTAGAACTTTAAGAATGAAGGGGTGGTGGATTTTGTTAAAAGCTTTTTCTGCATCAATTGAGATGATCATGTGGGTTTTGTCTTTCAGTCTATTTATGTGTTTTATGATATTTACTCATTTTCATATGTTGAACCATCCCTGCATCTCTGGTATGAAGCCAACTTGGTTATGATGGATGATCTTTTTGATGTGGATCTGTATGTGGTTTGCAAGAATTTTGTTGAAAATTTTTGCATCTATGTCCACTAATGAGATGGGTCTATGGTTTTCTGGTTTTGGTATTAGAATGATACTGGCTTCATAGAAGGAATTTGGGAGATTTCCCTCTGTATTCTTCTGAACAGTTTGAGTAGCGATGGTTGCAAGACCGCTTTAAATGTTTTATAGAATTCTGCTGTGAAACCATCTGGGCCTGTTGGGAGATTTTTAATTATATTTTGAATTTCCTCATATATTGTGGGTCTGTTTAAGCTGTAAATCTCTTTTTGGTTAGGCTTTGTTGATTTCCAAGATTTCAGATATTCATCTATTTCTCTTAGGTTTTCAAACTTAGTAGAGTGTAGTTTTTTCAAATATTCCTGTATGATTGTCTGGATCTTTTCCTTGTCTGTTGTGATGTTTCCCCTTTCATCATGAATTTTATTGATTTGGAGTTTTTCTTTGTTTCTTTTGCTTTACTGAGCTATAGTTCTGTCTATCTTGCTTATCCTTTCAAAGAACCAAATTTTTCCATTCATTGATTCTTTGTATTGTTTTCTTTGTTTCTATTTCATTGATTTCTGCTCTGATTTTTGCTATTTCTTCCTGTCTGTTGGGTGTAGGGTTCATTTGTTGTTGTCTCTCAAGTGTTTCCAGCTGCAATGATAGATCATTTATTTGTGCTCTTCCTGTTTTTCTAATGTAAACCTATAAGGTTATAAATTTCCCTATTAGGACTGCTTTTAAAACATCCCATATGTTTAGTGTGTCACATTGTCTTTTTAGTTTAGTTCCAGGAATGCTTTCATTTCTTTCATTATTTCATCCTTGATCCATTCAGTGTTCAGAAGTGTGTTATTTAGTGTCCATGTGCTCTTGTAGATAGTAGGGCTTATTCTTATATTGATATTGAGTTTTATTGAACTGTGGTCTGATAGAATGCATGAAATAATTTCAATCCTTTTGTATTTGTTGAGATACTTTTCTGTGTCCCAGTGTGTGGTTGATTTTGGAGAGTGTTCCTCAGGGTGCTGAGTAGAAAGTATATTCTGTTATTTTGGGGTAGACTATTTGGTAGATATCTGTGAGGTCCATTTGGTATGTTTTATTGTTCAGTTCTGATGTCTCTCTATTTTTTGCCCAATTGACCTATCCAAAGAGCTCAGTGAGGTATTGAAGTTTCCTACTATTAGTGTGCTGGGATTAATTTGTGCGTTGAAGTCCTGCAGAATTGTTTTTATAAAGTCAGGTACACCAGAGTTTGGTGCATATATATTTATAATTGTGAAATATTCATGGTTAATTGATACTTTGATAAGGATGCAATTGCCTTCTTTGTCTCTTTTGATTAGTATTACTTTGAGGTCTATTTTGTCTGATATTAGAACAGCAACTTCTGCTTTATTTTTGGTACCATTTGCTTGGTATATTTTTTTCCCATCCTTTCACTTTAAGCTGGTGCTGGTCCCTGAGGGGAAGATGGGTTTCTTGTAGACATCATACAGATGGAGTTCATTTCCTAGTCCATTGTCCTAGCCTAGGTATTTTGCTTGTGGAGTTCAGACCAATAATATTTAAGGTTATTATTAAGAGATGTGTGTTGCTTCCTTTCACCTTATTTTCTTTTTGCATTTTTGGTTCAGGTTAGTATTTCCACAGTTATGCTTTTATTAATTTCTCTTTCTAGATACTTGGCAATTGTTGCTCCTTTCCTCCATCCTTTGAATTGCTTCAAGTATTTTCTAAAGGACTGGTTTTTCTGGACATGTATTCTTTCATCTTATTTATGTCATGAAATCTTTTTCTTTCTCCTTCAACTATGATTGACATTTTTTCTGGATATAGTAACCTGGGTTAGCATCCATAATTGTTTAGTACTGGGAATACTTTGGTCCACCTTCTTCTGGGTTTCATAGTTTGCACCAAAAAGTCAGTCATAATTCTGATGGGTTTATCTCTTGTGGCTTTCAGTAATTTGTCTTTGTTTTCGGTGTCTAGTATTTTGACTATGATATGGTGTGGGAGTTTCTTTTCTGATCTCATCTATTTGGTGTTCTATGTATTTCTTGTATTTGTATGGGTTTGCCTTTTTCAGTTTGGGGATATTTTCTTCTATTATTCTGTTGAAGATCTGATCAATTCTGCTGTCTTGGGATTCTTCTACTTCCTCTATTCCTATGATGCAGAGGTTTGGTCTTTTCATAGTGTCCCACATTTCCTGGTTGCTCTACTCTTGTTTTTTTTTTTTTTAATTTTTCATCTACTTCTCTTGAGCATTCTAGTTATTCCATTTTATCTTCCAGTGTTGATATTTTATTTTCTGCTCATCCAATCCATTACTGGAACTTTCTCACATCCTTTCCTGTTAATTTAATGAGTGTTCAATTTCCTTTTTCATTTCAATCTTGTGATTTCTTTAGTATTTTCACTTCATTTTGGAGCTTGTCATTCTCTTCTGTAGCTCCTTGCTGCAGTGGTCAGTTTTGTTTTTCATTTCAGCATGGGATCTTTTCAATGTGCCCAATTTCTTCTGGAGTTGGGCATTCTCTCCCTCTAGTTCCTTCCTAATTTTGTTATGCTTTCTGTCTAGTTCCTGAATTTACCATTCCCTCCCTTTAGTTCTTTGATTTTTTTTCTTTATATTCCTTGATTTCTTTGGGTATGTCTATGATTGTGCTTCTATGTGTTGTGTCCTGGGTTACCTCCAGGGAGATCTCATTGTAGTAATCTTCTGTAGGATTAGTAGAGTTTGGTGTGGATTTATGATGTGCCTTTCCTATGTTGATCTTTCATTGTGTTTTTGGCATGTGGGTTTATTTTGTTGTTTATATCCTGATGCAAATCTAAAATGTTTCTTCATTTTGTTGAAGGCTTGCTTTGCTTCAGAAAACTTTGTTGTTTTCTCCTTGTTTATGGAGGGTTGGCTGGTCTAGGTTTCAGGCTTTTACTTTTGGTTATATATCAGAAGGCCTTGTTCAATCTTCCGTTTCTGTTCTGAAGGCTCTCCAAAAACTGGGTAGGTAACAACCAAGTCAGTATCCCACCGAATTCTGTGCTCATTCTGATTCCTGGCAGCCAGTTCCTCTAAGTTGGATGTGAGGCTTCATGTTCCCAGACTGGAGTGTCAGCTCCAGTTGCCTGGGTAATTCTCCTGACAGTGCTGCACATGCCCAGTTAGTAATCCACCTAGCTCTAGCGCATGGCCTCTATGCAGGAGTGTCCCTGCATGGCTTCAGTCCACCTGTGCTCCAGATGGCTCTGTATGCACTGTCTTAATAGGATATGCCAGTGTTCTAATTTTTCCAGCCTTTTTGTCTATATATAAAAAGAAACAGAAGAAGAACTTTATAGGAAAGTAAGATAAAGAAGAAATGCTCCCTTCCTCCCCCCAAAAATAGGCTGGCAGAATTGAACCTTAGTTTCTGCAAGCTGAGAATTGACATACAGTGTCCCTAGGAGACATTCTAAAGTGAAATTTTGATGATTTATGGGAGGTTAGAGGAGGTTTGTGGAAAAACATCAGATTGTATACTTAGGTTTTATTAGAATTGGATTTGTTACCTGCATCTGAAATTAATTTTATTAATTAATTAATTTTAAATTAATTTTACTAAGCAGTTTGGAGTTATCATAACAAAAATGTCAAGTCTCACATAGAGTAATATAACATGTATTAAAAAGCTAAAATAGGGGCTGGAGAGATGGCCTAGCGGTTAAGAGCACCGACCGCTCTTGCAGAGGACCCGGGTTCCATCCCCAGCACCCACATGGTGGCCAAAAACCGTCTGAAACTCCAATTCCAGGAGAACTCCAGTTCCAGGGGAATCCAAGACCCTCTTCTGACCTCCGTGGCATTGCACGACACGGGTGCACAGACCTGCATGCAGACAGTACATTCATACACATACAGAAATAAATAAAATTAAATAAAAAAAAATAAATAAAAAAAAATAAAAAGCTAAAATAGCCCAAGTGACTTTTTGTTTTGGACCTGTAACATTTTCTACTCTCCACATTTATAGATGTTCATCACTGAAGAACAGGTGCAGTTTGTTTAATTTCTAAGACAGACATAGATTTTTGTCATTGACATATCATAGTTTTGTAGGTGAAGATTGTTTTTGATATCTGACTTGGCTAGGAGCTTATCCTTCATCTGAAAAAGATTACATTGAGAGGTCAGGAAAGCAAGTCTTCAAGAAAGAGAAATGGTTATTAGAGATATTAAGGAAGAATTTGCTAGGTCCTCAAAAGCTAAGAGCCATTATAAAGTAGTTTATTATTTACTCATATGTATATGAGTGTTTGTCCAGTATGTACATAAGAGAACCTTGAGTGCAATGCTCATGGAGGCTAAAAGAGAGTGCTGGACCATGGGAACTGAACTTACAGACTGTTGTTAACCTCCAGGTAGGTACTGGAAACCAAATTCTGGTCCTCTGCAAGAGCAGTCAGTGCTCTTAATAGCTGTGTTTTTTTCAGGCCCAATCTAGTGTGATGGTAACAGGGCACCTGCAGGATCAAAAGGAGCAAGGAAAAGGGGGGAGGGAAAGAAGAAGCCGCCAGCAGCTTCTCCTGGGAACTGAAGCTAGAATGCAGAGCTTCAGTGCAGCTATGGAAGACTTCCACAGCCCAGCCCAGCCCAATTACTTGTGCTGACTCAGGCCCTTGGCCTCGGGCTTTGGTAGCTGCCCTTCTGTGGCTGATCAGATTCCACCTTGAGACAGATTTCACAGACTGGTGGCCAAATGCAGGCCTCTGTCCAGTCAAAATCCAGCCAGCTAAATCAACACACAGTTCCTAGCCTGAAGGTATACAGTCTAACCTATATCCAGCCAAAATTTGCTAGCAGCCACCACAAGCCCCAAGACTTAAGAGCCTAATTTACATGCACACAGAAATTAATGAATTCAGGGACGCTACAGATGATGGTGAAGGAAAATCCATTTATTCATTCACAGCACTTTGTTTTTATAAGCGAAGTGATGTCATATCTCAGGGCCTGGTTTCAGACCCCCTGCCTCATGTTCTGTAAATACAAGGAGTTCTTAGAGTTCAATCCCAGCGGGCTGTCTCACGGGTTTGTGAATGCAAGGAAATCAAGCCTAGGGCCAGGTTTCAGCACAAACAGACAAGCAGGTAATTTAGCACAACGTAGCCACAGGTGGCCTCTTTCTACCTACACTAGTGTATAGTTCTATGTGCCATTTTGAAATTTAAATGATTAAGAATGCATTTCATATAACTGTCCAAATTCTATTTTCTTCATAGATTTAGATCTACAATGATATTAGCATCAGTGCCACATAAGAAAGAAAATAAAAATGGAATTATAATACTAAAACTTTTATCACTTGACAGTCTTATAAATCTACATGGCATTACCAGTCATGAGTTGTGAAGCTGAGCATCAGTTAAGGTTATTTGACCAAAACATTAAAGATTAAATCATATTTGTACTCACTATACAGAACAGATGTTTAAATTAAGTGCATCAAAGGTAGAAAAAAAGATAAGGTAATTTATTTCAAATACATGTCTAATATGTAGCTAAAATCTTATGTCACATCACTCGTCCATAAATATCTACCTATCCTCAGGGCCTTGCACATTCTAAGCATTCAATCTACTGGTGAGTTTGCCAATCAAGTGTATCACAAGCATATAATACTTTTTATTTTGTGTTACAATGGGTACTGCTCAGCTCTTAAAAGTGACAATTTAGACTATGTTTTCCTCTGCATTTCTAAATTTCTATTATCATAGAGAGCCAACATTAAAGAAATCTAACTTAGAACTTTTAATCTCTATTAATCAACAGATTGTTTAAAGTTCAAAGTAAAACAGAACTTATATATTGCTGGGATATGTATATTTTAATGGTAAACCTCAATCATGAATTTACAATCCCCTGGGAAATAGGCTTCTGAGAATGCCTATCTATGGGTGTGTCAACTGAAGTGGGAATCTATCCACTTTGAGTGGCTTCATTTCCTGGGTGGGTTTTCTGGACTGTATAGAAAAGGGGAAGACTGTAGGGAACAATCTGCTGAAGAGGGGGTGTGGCAGAATGTACAGACTGCAATTGGGGTGAATGGTGAAACTACAGCAATATAGACTGGACGCTTATTTGATCAACTTGATTGTACATACAAGCCCCTCCAGCTGGATGGTGGGAACCTTGGGCTGTGTGGGTTTGGGCACAACTGCTTGCAAATTGGTTTTATATGAAGGATGCTTGTACTCATAACTTATTACTTATTGTTAAAAAAATGAAATAAAAGAAAAGGGGAAGGCTGGCTGAGCACTGACATCCATCACTCTCTGCTTCTTGATTGTGGTTTCAATTTGACCAGTTGCTTCAACGTCCTACTGCCCCTCATTCTTGCCAAAGGGGTGGTCCCCTAGCACTGTTGTTGGAAATAGATCTTTTCTCCCTTAAGTTGCTTTTTTCAGAATATTTTACCACAACAAGAAAATAAACTAAGGCACATTATCTAGAATTCAAGTGAGCATTATTAAAAAAGTGGAGAGCTTACACATACGTAGAGTTTAAGCAAATTAAGTGCATATCTAGATATTTGTAGACAATGAAATTGCATCTAATGAGTACAGCATCCTATCAAATTATCTAGATTACTTGAATCTGGATATTTACTGATTAAGACGTGGTAATGTTGAAGAAAGGATTAAAAGAGTGAAGTAAAAGGGGGATTTTCTGAATATTAATATTTATTTAACTATTTTTGATACTAATGACTTTTAATTTGCTATTAACAGATGATCTCTGTTATAAGTCATAGATATAAATGCTGTCATATACTTTTCAATTCTCTATGTATGTTGATTCAATGGGATCATATATCAATTATATTAGAGGTTATTGATAATATTCTTATTGCAAGTAATAGAATAATGAAGCAATTTCCTAATATTTGCTAACAACAAAAAATGTTATTGTGTTTTTAAATGTCCAAACAGTTAAAAACCTATCTAAACCTTATGTGATATGATTTTAGTGAAGTCTAGAATACTACATCTGAAAACTCTGGGGTAATTTATTTTGCATTTTCAAATTTAAAATACTTCAAATTTTTGAAACAGTGAATTCACTGATTATATTTCTTAATGCTTTCATTGAATTATAAGCAATTCACTATCATTATAACACTTAAGCATATAAGTGAAATTATAGTTATTTTACTTGATAAAAATTACAAGTTATGTTTATTAAGAGTCAAAATCATATAGTAATTTATTGATAAACATGACACAAGAGGCAGACTACAAATATTCTATTATCTTTTAATTAAAATATAATGTCCACATGTATTTACTACATCTGTAACCAATCTATATTTCCTTTTTTTTATTTCTATGTGTATGTACATACTATCTGCATGTAGGCAGGTGCACCCATGTTGTGCAATGCTGCAGATGTCAGCGAGGGTGTCAGATTCCCCTGGAACTGGAGTTAAAGATGCTTCTTGGCCGCCATGTGGGTGCTGGGAATCGAACCTGGGTCTTCTGCAAGAGCTATAGGTGCTCTTAACTTCTAAGCCATTTCTCCAGCCCTCCAATCTGTATTTCTAGCTACATAGAGATTCATTTCACCAGATTATTAGAGAATCTATTGTGTAAATCTTGGGTGTGCTAAGTTTAGGTATGAGGTGGCCATGAGATAAAGAGGCAGAATCAAGTGATGAAACAGAGCTTTGATACACTGTCACCAAAAAGAAATCTAGTTACACCTTCTCATTAAGTGGGTTCCTTTTTCATCTGTCTCTAGATTAGTAGAATTATAACATTTTTCTGATTGATAAATGAGCCTTATTTTAGGACAGTAATTATTTGATCACAATTTCTTTCAACCATATCATCTTAGAAATTTATCAACCTATGGTCATGATCACTGGTTCTTCGTCCTCATTATTTAAGTAGTCTTCTTTTCATCATCTGTGGAATGCACAACAGTTGCATCGTCATAAACATTTCCCACTCATTCTTTTAGTCTTCTTCAAGGACAATGCTGCTTCCTCATTAATATCAAAGCCATCAATGTAATTTTTTTCTTTTTAATTACACTTTTTACACATATATTTATTGTTATTAAACTTTTCATACATTATTTTACAGTCCAATTTAGCCTGCTTCATAATTTGAAAAATTATTTACTACACATTTTAGGTATTTTATACAATATTTGTAGACTGTTTGGTTTGTATAGCATACTTTAATACATTTCAGTACTTGAAGTCTATCTTTGTCTTAATGTTTAGTTCTTTATTATATTTATGATTCCCTTCAAAAGCAACAAATTAGTTAGAAGTGTAGCTTTTCCTTATTGTCTACTGCATTTAATCAGGATCAGTTGAAACTTAGTGGAGTTTCTGGGTGTAATGGATAAAAGCCATTAGGAATATTGCCAATTAACTCAGATGCATTACCGTTTTTATCAGCCTTTAAACCAATGTTGTTTAATATGAACGTATTTACTTTTACTAAGTCCTAAAACACCCTGTATCCTGTAGACAGAGTCTGGGCAAAACTGGATACTTGTTGAACTCACGTCAATTAAAAATGCACCAATCGAATATATACCTGTGTCCCTCTCCCACCCCTCCCACCCTTCCCGTCCACATTAGCTTTAATTAAAAACTGTATAACAATTACTTTGGGATTGGTACAAACAAATGTTCTCCATAATTTTGCTGTCATATAGTATCACCTGGCAGCAATCTCTTTCACCTATAGGATGATTTCATTTAAAAATAAAGTTTGTTTCCCAAGTTAATCACACACAGTAACCCAAAACAGCATGGGTGAACTTGATGAAATCTGTGCGTTGATTCCACCCTTTAGGTATATATAATACAACTGCTTTTTTGAGACTCATGGGTCAAAAATAAAAACCTAAAATAAAAAAAGAGGGATATAGATAGATATGAAAATTTTTGTCAAAAAACCTTGCAATTCAAATCTTAAAACTAACTATGGGAAAGGATTTGTATGTTCCAACAGGCCAGAGTATCACCAACTTAATGGATGAGAAAGAAAATGCAGCTTTGCAGTGAGTAGGATGTACCAGAAAGTGCCAGCAGAAGGACTGACTCCTCTGGGCATTGAAGGGAAGAAATGCCTCAGATTGCTGCAGACATCAGGCCCCCCTCTGGATCCTACTAGTAACAACGATTTTTAATGAATCCTAACGAAGCTTATCTTCTAGGTACTGCAAAGGTTTTAATACAAGGAGAGTTAAAACAAAGGTTTTAACTCCCCCCCCATTAGAATAAGGAGAAATATGATGATGATGAGGTCGTTCTCCAGCTGTAGATTGGAGGCAGCTCTTATAGAGGTATTCTCTTGTAAAATCGGTAAAACTGCCTTCTTTAATTGACTAATGGACATAGAAACTGTGAAAAGGATTATTCTCCATTCAGAACCAAATATAATGCTAAAGTCTCCTTAAGCTATGCACTTAAGCAAAATATATTAATACAGGAGCTCTGACATCAACAATGGATTATTCTACCAAGGAGATATTGGCCAGGGGATCCAAGCCCCCACAAATGGTAAAGGCTTCTTGCCTCCAAACTGGGATATCTGCAGGAAGAGAGGCGATAAGGCCCTGCTGTTGAAGACCTGATATAAACATGGGAAAGATGTATGGAGACCACACCTGCAAGCATACGGATGGTCTCTGGAATGCCAGAGAGTGTTACCAAAGGCCACTAAACCAATAAAGCAAATATAGGTCTCCCTGAGTCAAGCAAGACCCCTCCGTCAGCACCAGCTACACCTCATCTGCCTGGAAATACTGTGCAGCAGTGGCAGCCATATGTCTGTATATCCCAAATTTAATTGGCTATCAGCTCTCTCCTTGGAGGAATAACCTATGGCTGATGCCACAAGCTTGCATCCTCTAATGGTTAGGAGATGTTATAAACCACACGAAGACCCTGTCATACTTAACAGAAGAAAATGTAATTCATGGATTACCATACCATCCAAACATCTGTGTCTATACCTAAGTAACCTACCATAACATGAAGGGTTCACATGCACAAGCTTCCTGAAAGCCTTGGTTTCTCTATGTGCGTGTACCTGCCCTGACTCGTACAATCTATCTGCCCCCTTTTCTGCAGTGGTCCCTGAGCTGTGGTTGGGTGAGTTTTACTATGAGTCTTATCCAAGGATACGGCCTCTGCAGCCTCCTGTTCTTTAAAGGGCCAGTTGTGGGCTTCCATGTGCATCACACTCTTTTTCATAAGAAAGCTTTGCTGGTGAACTTGATCATTCTCACCAGGAAGTCCATCATATCTCCCTCCCAACATCATGTTCTTCTTCTGTTTTTATTTAGTTCTATTCCACTGAGTACTAAAGTGTTAGTCACATGTGAAGGGGGTGGTGTCATCCATTGGGGCAATGGAAACTTCCTTGACATTTTTTTTCTTCACATCAGTTTGGGAGTGTATTAGTCACTTTTCTGTTGTGGTAAATACACCATGACCAAGGGAACTTATAAAAAGAAGAATTTATTTGAGCTTATGATGATGGTTTCGGTTCTGGGGAATTAGAATCCATCGTGGCAGGAGGCATGGCGGAAGGAGCTGGAGCAGAAAGCTGAGGGTCCCATCTTCCAGTGAGCACAGGAAGCAAAGAGAAAGAGCAACTGGAGACTAGCAAGGCTTGTTAAACTCACTAAGCCCACCCCCAGTGACATACTTCCTCCAGCATGGCCACACCTTCTAAGATCACCCAAAACAGTGCTACCAAGTGGGGACAAAATATCTGAATATTTGAAGCCTATGGGGGATATTCTCATTCAGACCACCACAGGGGTAATCCCCAAAAGTTTAGATAGTGAAGTGAAAATTGACAAGAACAAGGATGTTCATTTAAAATCTGTGTAGCAAAGAAAAAAAATCATCAAAACAAAAGGTTCTCTTATGACTTGGCAAGAAGTATTTGAAAAATATACATTTTATAAAGGGTATATCTCCAAAATGAATTAAACTCTTCTAACACAAGAGAAAATAAATAACCTGATTAAAATATGGGCAAAGTGCCAAACTGACATTTTCCAGATACAAAATAGAGATAACAAACAGGCTTAAAAGAGATGATTGAAGCCCATCGTGGTGGCACAAGCCTTTAATACCAGCACTCGGGAGACAGAGGCAGGTGGATCTCTATGAGTTCAAGGCCAGTCTGGTCTATATAGTGAGCTCCAGGCCAGCTGGGACTAAAGGGAGACCCTGTCTCAAAAAGACAAAAAAAAAGAGATATTTCAGTTTACTAATAATCAGAGGAATGAAAATCAAAACTACAATGAGATGTTGCTTCATCTTTGCCTAGTATCAATGATCGAAACCACAAAGGATAATACACAACAGAGCCCCTGTTCATTTCTTTTGGATTTAAACCAATATATTCATAATAAAAAAAAACATGATTGTTCCTATACAAGTTAAACATCATTAAACATTGTTAAACATCGAGTCAACGTCAGTAATGCCTACTTGAAAGTATCCCCAAAGTATTTAGTTAACACCTTTGGACATGGGCAAATGTGCTCTAATTTTAATTGCAGCATTGTTTGCAAATGTCAAGATGTAGAAATAATTGAAATAGCCAGTGAGAGATGAACAGATAAAGCATAGTACATTACACATATGTTTATATATGACTTTACTCACTCAAATATTAATAAACTATAATACTAAGAAATCTTAATTCTGACAAAATAAATAAACCCAGTGACAGCATGCTGAAGGAAATAACGACATGCAGAAACACAAATATATTACAGAATGCCGTATATATGTCTAATCTAAAGAAGTTGCACTATTAAGAAAAGAGCCCAATGGTGGCCTCTAGGGACTAGGAAGTGGGGTATTTGAGAGGAGTTCATGGGGTACGACTGTCAATTCAAAATTGGAAAGTTCTAGGGATTTATGTGTCAGTTTTTCCTTGCCCTCAGAGATCAACCAAGTCTTAGGGGATTATGCATGTGGGCACCTCTTGAAATGTCCTACAGATGTGGGTCACCAGTCTTCCTGTTCAGGGCGGTCTTAGAGAGACACTAATGGGACTTCAACCACTGTCAAGTCTAAAGAGAGGAAAATCTACTCATGCTTCAGAAAAGGAAGCCTGGTCTAGCAAGACCTGCTTTTGTCCTTGAGTGGATGGAACTGGTAAATGAAAAGCCAAAAGAAGCCAGGAGCCCCCCCCAACCCTCCCCCCCCAAATCCCGAGTGACCCCTAAGGACCAGATCCTCAAGTGAACTTGAGAATACAAAAACCTTGGTTAATCTGGGCTGTGTGGCCTTAAGCACCCAAAAGGAAAGTCCAACCAGAAATAAATAATCAGTAAGACCAGAGGAACTGTACCGCAGACATAGAACTTGAGATCTTAGTAAAAAGATGAAAAGAATAAAGAGAAAGTACTATTGTTTGGCCTATCTCCAATTCTTCCTGACAAGTGCATCTACTCTGTGGCTGCCACCGCTTTTGGCACTCCTCAAAGTCATGAGACACAACTTTTTAACCTCCTAATATGGATTGAGGACTCATGTCTCTCCAAGAATCCTCCAAACCTTCAATGCTGAGATATGCAGCTTGTGGACTAAACAGCTAAGGGGATGTCAGCCTTGTCAGAGTGTAGACTGCCATTGTTGGACTACCTGGGCTGTATCATGGAGGCCAGTGCAGGGGGATCAAGACAGGATGCGTGCTTACTGGATTTCATTTTGAGGGACCATGGGAGGGAAAGACCCCAATGTGGAGCAAAAGTGCAGGATTGATGGTTGTGTTGTTTGGGGTTGCCAAGGAGGAACCTTCAAGCAATTCCTTAAGGGAAACATGGCATCTTTTAGGGAAGAAAAAAATAATCCTCCAATTCAAGTGATATATGTATGTATATAAGTAAGTAAGTATGTATGTATGTATGTATATATTTATGTATATATGTACATATAATGTAGCTACACACGTTGAGGGGAAAAACAACAAAAGAACTGAACAAAAAAATCTCTGGAAAGACTCGGAAAAGATGCAAGACCTGTATGGCAGAGTTCAGGGACTTGGGTGGGATAGAGGGCATAGAAAGGGAAATGACTCTAGATTCGATCGAGAAATGATGCATTACCTATGGAAAAAGTTTAATAATGATTAATAATAATATTAATATTAATAATAATAATAATAATAATAATGAAAAAAATACACAAAGGGGGCTTGGAAGGGAACTAGGTGCAAACTACTAACCTAGCATATTTGAGTATGCAATATATGAAGCTTAGATTTCTAGTGTTAGGATGGGTGGGGGAGGAAGAGAGAGAGAGAAACAGAGAAAGCAGAGAGAGAGAGATGGAAACAGAGTTTTTTAACAAAGGTTGGATAGGAAATTGTGCATATATATGCATATGTATATGTCTGTGTGTGCATTATATATATATATATATATACATATATATGTATATATATGTATATATATATATATATGTGTGTGTGTGTGTGTGTAAAATATTTACTTTATGAAAAGGAGATTTCCTGTTCTTTGTAGCAAAATGTATGAACCCTAAGGATTATGGTAATTTGATAAGTGAAATAACTCCAACACCCACATGAAAAATACTATGTAGAAACAGTTACTTACAGAATTTAGAAATATAAATAGAAAATAAAAGGGCTGAAAAGACAGTTCAATCAATAAAGTGCTTACCACAGAAGCAGGGCTACTTGAGGTCAAACCTTAGTATCCATAGTAAAAGCCAGGTGTAATGACAAACATTTGTAATCTGGAGCTGATGAGACAGAGATAGGCAGATCCCTGGGTCTTTCTAGCCATTCAGTCTACATTCAGCCTAGCCTACATGCACCTTGCAGGTAAATAAGAAACTGTCTGAAAAGGAAATTTGTTCGTTGCCCCTGAGGAATGACACTTAATGCTATCCAATGGAATGGAGAGAGGGGAAAGAGAGAGAGAGAGAGAGAGAGAGAGAGAGAGAGAGAGAGAGAGAGGGAAATAGTTAATAGAACACTATTTGAGTTGAAAGTGCTGTGAGGGAAAATAGAAAATGAGAAACAAATCAGAAAATTTAAACATAGCTGTTGTTGATTTTTAGTTAACACTTAAAATTATTTTATTTATATATTTATTGTTATTTTATGTGTATGAGTATAATGGCTGCATATATGTAAGTGTACCCATGTTATTCAATGTCCATAGAGGTTACAAGAGGGTGCTAGAGCCCCTGGATCTAGAGTTACAGATTGTACTTAGCCACCATATGGGTGCTGGGCACTAAACCCAGGCCTTCTGCAGGAACAGCCAGCCTTTATCTTAATGACTAAGCCATCTCTCCAGCAGATATGGCTTTTGTTTTGAATGAATAGTTTAGTGGCTTATTTGGTAGCAAGAAAATTATTTAATGTTGTTTCATTGGAACACACACAGAAATCCAGAACGTGATAAACACGATTGCTATTTGACTTTGGAAACCAGTTCTCTATGTTTATACATACAATTTGAGGAATTGAATGTACAGCTACTTAGAAATACAATGTATATTACTATATATCTAAAGTATAGTATACATATTAAATTCCTTAAATTATACTATAATAAGAAAATATATGGCCATTTACCTCTCAGACCACTTCATTTCTATATATATGTGTATATATATTTATATATATATGTGTATATATATGTGTATATATATACACATACATATATGTGTATATATATATGTATATATATGTATATATAATATACATATTATATATATTCTTTTAATTTCATTGCCTAGAAGTGGAGAAATAAATTTTTATGTGAATAATCAATAAATCATTTCATATGTTCAGTACATTCATGTTTTTTTTCTAATTAAATGTTGACAAAGTTTTTTAATTTTCTTGTTTCCTGTGCTGTTAATATATGTTTCAGCTAGCTTAGAGACTCTATGAGTCAAAGATGATACAATAAGTAAATGAGTGAATCAATTCAAAGCTATCCACTGTGATAAAGTCCATCATCAATTTGGAAAAATAGCATATGAAGTGCACTAATTAAAAAGGCTAATAGCTTCATGTACTATACAAAATTAAGTAATGAGCCAAATCTGGAATGAGAATTATAAATTCCTTACCTTCTCTTTCCTGGAAAATTAGCATTTTATAGCTGAGCATACTTTTCTTAGTGAATTGACAAAAGAGTTGGCAAAATTTAAAATAATCATAGTTTGCCTTAAAGCCAACATATTTAATGTAAACAAAGGGGGCAGCGGAATACTTTAATTCATACACAGTCCAAGAAAATCTTGTATACATGGTTTAAGAAGTCCCTCTAGAGAATGTTAATTTACATATTCCTGTTCAGTGGCTGAGTTAATGGAGAAACAATGAGTGCATTTAGTTTTATCCTTAAAAGAGATGTACAAAACTTATTATGGTCTGGTATGCTTCCAGGAAAGAAAATAATTCTGTCTCTTAAGTGCATTGCAAACACTGAACTTACTTGTTCATTGTCAGATGTGAAATAATAGCACAGCCTCACAAAGAGTTAAGGGGAAAAATAGATGACTTCTGGCTCATCCCTTCTCCTTTATAGCAAAATAGGACCCTGCAGTCAAATTGCAAAGCACAAATACTTCTCCAAAGACCACTTTCTGCATGCTCTTGGACAATATAGAGTCCTTCTGACACTTTATTGCTCATTTATAATCAAGATATGCTATACTGCCTTCCTCACAGTAACTCAGAATAGTTAGCACTAGATTAAAATTAGCACTCTCACAATACTATTTTTCTCCTTCTGGGCCTAATAATGAGAAAGCTCACAGGAAAAGCAAATGATGGTAATTAATTTAAAGTGATTTTAGTAATTTATTTGCAGAAGACTGCCTCCAGTCAAGCAAATAGCAAAGAACACTTGACTCACACAATCAAGTCAGAAATTTGAGAATATTTAGAGGCCATCTGCATGTTTCAGACAGAGCAGTAAATGAACAGAAGTCATATCTTCATTTACTTGCATTCTGGAAATAAAACAGATATTAAATATTTGTTAAGAGCAATGAGACTAAGATGAAGAATGTGGGGCTATGCATACAAATCATTGACAACTTGATCAAAATACATTTGCTTTAGTACTAGAGGATCTATATAAATGAACTAACTACATGCCAAGGTAATACACAGTTCAAAGAGGGAGGGAGATCAAAGATATTACATTAGTAATGTTCAATATGAATAGTTATTAGAGATGTTTGTAAAAACAAAAATCTTGATAAAACATTGCCTCAACTAACCAAAATGGCTACTTAAAGCAACAGCAAATCAGAAAGCAGCATGTGTGTGACTAGTTGTGGTACTTTGCAATAGTCTCCATCTGGCACAAAAGAAGCTTCTTTTATGAGTGGTGACTTGCTTGTCTGTAAATATAGGGATATATATATATATATATATATAGATATAAATTGCAATATATATAGAGATATATATATATATTAATATAGATGGGCAATTTAGATATTGCTTTGCCTAGGCTATGACAGACATAGGTTTTTCCCTCGGATCTATGACCTTTCCAGCTGTTTAACAGTCACAGAGAACAAGTGTATGAGAGATGTCCAGCCCTAAGTTAACCATCTAAAGTGGAACATCTACATATAAGGCTCCTGAAGCATATGGGAATACAAAGTAAAAAGAATACTAATGAATCTTTCAACACTCACAAGTGAAGCTATCTCATGCAACAGAGTGTGATATGATACACACAGAAGCCCACAACTAGCCAAAGTATAGAAAACAAGAGACTACAGAGTGTGTCCCTGAATAGGACCCCTATATTAAACCTCACCCACCTATGAATCAGGGACCATTGCAGAAAAGGGGTTAGAAATGTTGTCAGGGCCAGGGTTGACGTATGAGCATAAACAAAGAGAATATCCCAGGCCTCTGGGAATTTGCTCATATGAATTACAACAATGATGCCAACATGCATAAGACCTCCGCAAACTTAATCAGACAAATACCCAGCATAGAAATGTGGAAATGGGCAGCAGTCCCCAGTTGTAGCTACAGAACTGTTGGCATCTGATTACTGCTGATAGAAGGGGAGTTGATTTTTTAAGGGAGTGACTTTAGATAGGCTGACTAGTTAGCAGTAGATGAACTCTCACTGTGGGATGTCTAGTTATACATATTTGATTTGATAGGCCTTAACACATCCTAAAGTTCATTTAGAACCTATGACATACTGTGAGAAAAAAAGTCATGTCAGACAAATTATTTTAATAAAGTTTGGATTTCTAATTAGATCATATATAGACCTGTGTTTGTATAGAGGTTTTTGGCTGCTTTTGTTTATAAATTTCTCCCCCTGGTAAACTTTAAAGTTTGTACATACTTATTTTATAGGATTTTAGGATTCAGTCCTGACATGAATTTGAGCTATCTCTTTGGCTACTGTGGAGATGATATGGGTAGTCTTTGAAGTAGAGCTGAGGAGCAGAATTATAGTTTCTGTCACCTAAGAAGTTGACACTTCTTCGCATAACTCAGACAAGCAGCCACCATTATAATCAATAAGTTGATTTCTTAAAGTTCCTAGAAGGCATCTTTCTGGGGGAGGATCACTAGATGAAATATACTAACTGTTCTCTATACCAAAGAGTTCAAATGAGACTACACACCACACAACATATGATTATTTGCCTTGGGAACATTAAGAACTGGCAACCTGTGTCTGGTTGAGATTTTATGATGATAAAAGTCATTGATGTGGTTGGATAATTGCTTAGGCTTTATGCTAATGTGGGACACACTTAATCAATCTGAGACATAAAAATGGAGGACTGTGACCCAGACTCATTTTTATTATTTATTTATTTATTTATTTATTTATTTATTTATTTATTTGTGTATGAATGTACTGTCTGCATGTAGTTTTATGCACCCGTGTCCTGCAATGCCCCGGAGGTCAGAAAAGGGTCTCAGATTCCCCTGGAACTGGAGTTCTCCTGGAATTGGAGTTACAAACGGTTCTCAGCCTCCATGTGGGTGCTGGGGATCGAACCCGGGTCCTGTGCAAGAGCAGTCTGTGCTCTTAACTGCTAGGCTATCTCCCCAGCCCCCAGACTCATTTTTTTAAAGAAAGTTTATGATACACCTAGAACACAGAAAGTATCTAAACACACCTCATAACCACCCTCCTCACCCCAAACACCAGTTCCTCAAATACAATTAACCAGATGAACCTAAGTATGCATCCATGAAAATAACCCGTTCATAAGATAAAGAACAGTCTAAAATCCTAGTCTCCGACATCATCACACAATATGACACTTAAAAGGCTTTCATATACACTGCCAAGTCATCTGTAGACAAAACCAGTCTGAGGCTATCAAAGTGTTGCTGGGACACTATTTTAATAGCGTGACCAAGTCCTGAGGGCTCTTCCTCCAAGCGAGCCAGGGAACTAGCACCTGGACCTCGGAAACTCATTACTGCTGGAGAAATATCTGGAACCAGGTAGTGGAGACATCTTTTGTTTGCATATTGATATTTTTAGTTTAGTAAAGTTCTTAATATTAAGGGGTGATCTGTCCTGGGTGAACATATCTGGGACTTGGTCCCTTTAGTCCTTGGCAGGTTCCACTTCATCACTGACAGCATTACTTGAGGGTCTTGCTGAGGTTGGAGAAGCCAATGCCAACCCCAGGTCATTAGCACTTTGTCCCCACCCTTGAGTTCTTCACCACATGGCTTGGTTTCAATTTTAAACATAATCTGGAAAAAGCTCTTCAAATGCCACAAAAATTCTATTGTGTATGGGGAGAGTGGTCCCAGCAAGGCTTTGGAAACATCCTGCTGTCCAAGGATCATGAGCAGCAGAGCCAGACTTTGATTGGTTGAGTCACATCAACCCCTGTAAATTTCTTCGAGCAGCAGTCTGGCACAGTTCTTGCCAAGATCCTCAGAAAGCACTTCTGCTCCCTGGCCCTGGGGATTGGAGGCCAGCTCAGCGCTCAGAAAGGTGCTATTGATGGTCTCCGCAACCAGTGACAGCCCAAAGACTGGGGACATTCCAGAGCTGACACCCTTCATGTGGTCTGTGTAAATATAGATGTCGGGAATGAACTTGTTGAGGATGCTCCTTGCAGAATCCACAATCCAATTTGCCATCTGAGGTGACACACGTGCTGAGTACCTGCAGCCTGCGGTTAAGGAAGTCATTCATGCTGCCTGGATGCCTGGACACCTGGACGCCAGGAAGGAAGAAAGCCAGTTCTGAAGACAGAAGTATTTGCAAAACTAAGACATTGTTTCCCAACTGTACAGTACTGCTTAACCTTAAAATTCCGTAAATCAATTTTCCACTATCATGATATAAAAGACTTAAAACAGGAATGATGAAAAACAATCTAGCTTTCTAGAATGGAAAATATAGAGCCAGGGTTCCTCAGCCCTACCCTGACTTCCTAACTACAAGAGGGCAGGAAAATGCTGTTCTTCTGTAGACCACAATCAGGCTTCCTGCAATGGACCCTGGAAGAATACCTGACTATTTTCTGAGCAGTCCGGTCACTATAAGAAGTCAAAGAACCTGAGGCCAGACAGAAACCACATCCGGGAGGACCAATCCTAGCCCACCTCCCAGCATGCTGACTTGGAAGCAGTAAATGTTCCCAGACTTATTTTAATGAAAACTTCAAACCCAGAGTCCTATTCATAAACACCAATTGTAATTTGTAATTTTGATTGATATGAGCTTGTAGCAGAGGTGCAGAACTCAGCAAGCACAGCACAAGGACACACAGATCAAAGCAGACACATGCCACCATGCAGCAAAGAAAGTCCACATTGTGATGATCTATATGTAACAAAGCCTTGTAGCAAGTCACAGCAGAGAAAAGGGCTATCCAGGGGAATTTTCTTGCCTGAAAACTCTTCTCACTGTGTCAATAGTCATGTGATCTTGCAGAGGTAAAGCAGGCATTTGTATACATCAGTGGCGAAGACAAGAATATCAGAATTTTCTTATCAATCTGCACAGATATTGCCTGGAGAAAAGAAAGCGGTTGAATCTGAGAACTGTCAAAATTTGAGGAACAGAAATAGAGCCAGAATATTAAAAATAGCTATGTACAGAGGCTTTGAGGACAACGAAAACATAGTATTTTGAAAGAAATATGACATGAGTTAGTAACAGCCACAATGATGGAAATCAAAACGTACATACTGAAAGCTTTATTTCTTTGTCATGGGGAACCCTGTATCATTATGTATAAGAAAACTTTACTGTTGGGATTTATTTCACATAAGAACCCAAAATATTATTTATGGTTTGTATTTTTAAGAAGAATATTCCAAAATTGTTCAGAGATGTAACAGAAATAGCATTATCTAATCAAATGAAAATATGGGTATTTATTAATTCAGATTACGTGGAACTGGAGTTAGAGTTTTGAGCCACAAAATGGGATTTGCACTTGAGTCCTCTGCAAGCATAGTCAGTGTTTTGACCACTGAGCCATCTCTCCAGCCCCAAGAATTTGGAACTCTTACAGCAAGATGAGAAAAAAAATCACTGAACTAATTTAAAACATTTGCTATATAGTGGAAATTGACATTTGTCTTTATTGTTTTTCAAAGACTTTGGTATTAGTACTTGCTAGCCTCAAAATTGCCTTATAAAAGATAAGTGCTCCAAGGATCATATACACACATAAAATATATGATATACCTCCATAGTGTTGTTAGGTCTCAATCCATGTATAAAATAAAGAAATACATTATATTTTATTCAAAATTATTCAAGCAGAAATAAAATCTACCACTTAAAATCCAACCTTTTTTTTTCCCTATTAGGACTGTTGAGCTGGCATCATGTAGATAACAGAAACAAAGAAAGAGTCCTTATATAGTATTTTCTTAGATACAAGTAGGAGAGCTTCAGTTATTGAAGTATTAGAAATTTATGGCCAGCATAAAGACAACATCTGCTTACATCCCAAAACGGCTTCTATTCTGCTGGGAGGGACTCAAAGATCAGCAGTTGAGAAAGGGTCCGAGAAGCTGGGGCTACTGCCCTGCTACTGCTGTCTCCTTTCAGGAGCTGGCATGACACTGACTCTGAAGTGGAGGAAAGTTTGGAGAAGTGGAACAAATTGGTACTGCAGAACACAGAGCTGAGTGGCAACACAGGAGAAACAGAAGAAGAAAAAAAGAGTGTAAGTAAAACCCTCTTCTCAGTGCACTGGTGGCAGGACCTGGCAGGCATCAGGCAGTCAAGATGGAACTTAATTTTCAGCCTCACATGTGGCATCATTAACTGTAAAAAGTCAGTTTATAGCTGAGAAACTGCAGCTTAAAAGTCAACAGTAATGGGCACATCAAAATATCCCTGGGTATTAGTGATGTGTATGAAATTAAGGGATAAATTTCAAATTTGACGAAATTATACTCACTCATAAAGATACACATATGCACAGAGTGTGCAAGGATGTACACTTATCCTCTTTCTAGTCTGTCTTAGTTTTTTTTTGAGACAGGGTCTCCCTGTAGCCCCAGCTGTCCTGGAACTCACTCTGTAGACCAGGCTGGCCTTGAACTCACAAAGATCCTCCTACCTCTGCCTCCCAAGTGCTAGGATTAAAGGCATGTGTCCTTCAGTCTTTTTAAACTGAAAAAGAAAACAGCCTGTCTGTTTATGTTTCTGTTTGTCTGTTTAGTATGTGTGTGTGACCCACCACTGACATGTGAAAGGTGTGACAGTCAGAGACTAGCAGGAGCCAGTTCTTTCCCTATACCATGCTATTTCTGGGGATCCAAATCACATTATCAGTCTTGGTGGCCAGCATCTTTATTCTCTGAACCATCTCACCAATCATAGTGCAATGTTTGATAATTTGATTTTAGGGAATGCTGGACTGAATACCCTCCAGGTTATTTGTGAAGCTTTCTGTAAGAGACATATAACTTGGAAACTATTAATCTAGATTAATTAATATATATTTTGAACATGTATACCTTTTGAAATTATACACATTATTACAATAAACAGAAGTTATAGATAGATACTAGATTTTTTAAAAGCCATTTTCTCACGATATATAATCTAATGTATTTGATAACATTTATAACTTTAAAATATATTAAATCAACTTAGATTTCATTATCAAATATTCCACAAGTTTTAAGTCTGAACCATTTACCTCTCTCTCTTTGTTTGCTTGATTCTACTGACTGGCCATGCTCAGGTAGGGACAGGAGACACTGCTTCCCTTTATAAATGGCCTGGAAGGACTCTGATGCTAGGTGAGCCGAGGTGAAGGAGATTTAGCTTAAGCAGCATATTCAGTCAGGCTTCAGTCATCATAACAGGGGGCCCCTGCCCCCATCTGAGCATGTGCAAAGTTCTTGTTTTCTTTTTGTGGTACTAAAACCATAAGGGGGTTATATAGACTATATAGGTAACTCAGAACTTTTAGACAGCATTTAATACCCACCTTACCTACTACTCCAATTCCATATTTTTAGGATAAAATGTTAAATATAAATCTATAGACAACCCCAATCCATAATACTGTGAATTTTATCTATGGAAATTGACTGTGTTATGATTTTAATATTTTATAATGTATTTTATCACAAGTATAACTCCTTTATTTAAATTATTTCCAGTAAGAAATTACATTTGTCTAGGAATGTAAGAAAAGTAGTTTTTGTTTGTTTGTTTGTTTGTTTGTTTCTCAAGGATATATGACCTCTGCAGCTTTGCGTATTTGGCTTTATTTACAGTACCACATATAAGTTCCCTTCCACTAAGTGGGCCTTAATTCTAAATTGAAAGCTACTGGAGATCTCCCAAGACCTCCTGAAGTTCAGGTCCAAGGGCTGAAGAGCACACCCTCCCCCACCAACTGGGATTATGGAGGCATCTGAAGGAGGCAAGCAAAGCAAGCCTTCAGCACAGTGAAGAGGCATTTGGGACTCACATTGGAATACAGGCAAGGAGAAGCCCATATGTCAGGAACACGAAGAGACAATATGGAAAAGGTGCAGCATAATCCCACACCAAGCTCTACCAACCCGTTGGAAGATTCCTACAGTGGGATCCCCCTGGGGATGGACCAGGACACAGATATCAGAAACAGAATCGTGAACATACTTAAAGAAATGCAAGTTTATAAAGACCAAATCAAAGAATGAAGAAAGGAGAATGAAGAACTCCAGAAGGAAGTGGAAACACTGACAAGATCCCATGTTGAAAAAGATAAGGAAACCAACGAGTGAAGCAAAGAGCTACAGGAAGGGATTTAGAAGCTCCAAAAGGAAGTGGAAATACTAAAGAAATCAGAAGAGGAAATGAAAAAAGAAATCAAACACTCATCCAATAAAGAGGAAAAGAATGGAAAAAGCCTCAGAGGCAGAATGGAGGAAGCAGAAAAAAGAATATTGGACCTGGAAGGTAACACAGAACAACTAAAAACCTCAAGTAAAGATTATGAAAAAATTTAAAAATACACAAAAGTAGAACAACCAGGAACTGTGGGATACTATGAAAAGATCAGACATCTGCATCATAGGAATAGAGGAAGGAGAAGAATCCCAAGAGAATATATTGATCAGATCTTCAACAGAATAATAGATGAAAATTTCCCCAAACTGAAAAAAGACAAACCAATACAAATACAAGAAGCACATAGAACTCCAAACAGACAAGATCAGAAAAGAAACTCTCCACACAATCATAGTTAAAATGCTAGACACCCAAAACAAAGACAAAATCCTTAAAGCCACAAGAGAAAAACAAGTGACCACTAAGGGGAACCCTATAAGAATTACAACTGACTTCTCAGTGCAAATTATGAAAGAAAGAAGAACATGGAGCAAAGCATTCCCAGTGTTAAAGGACAATAGATGCCAACCCAGGTTGCTATACCCAGCAACAATGTCGATTATAGTTGAAGGAGAGAGAAAAACCTTCCATGACATAAACAAGATGAAAGAATACATGTTCTGCGGCTCGAGAGATAGCCTAGCAGTTAAGAGCACCAACTACACTTGAAGAGGACCAGGTTTCAATCCCCAGCACCCACATGGCGGCTAAGAACAGTATGTAAATCCAATTTCAGGACAACTCCAGTTCCAGGGGAATCAGAGACCCTATTCTGACCTCCACGGCATTGCACAACATGGGTGAAGAAACCTACATGCAGACAGTACATTCATACACATACAAAAATAATAAAAATAAATTAAAAAAGAATACAAGTCTGGAAAACCAATCCTTCAGAAAATACTTGAAGCAATTCAAAGGACAGAAGAAAGGAGCAACAATCCCCAGGCACCTAGAAAGAGAAATCAATAAAAGCATAACCAGAGAAAAACCTAAACCAAAACCAAAAACGGATAATAGGGCAAAAGGAAGCAACAAAACCTATCAGTCATAACCTTAAATATTAATGGACTAAATTCCCAAATTAAAAGACATACACTGGGAGATTGGATTAGGAAACAGAACCCATCGATATGCTGTCTACAAGAAACACATCTTACCTTCAATGACAACCACCACCTTAAAGTGAAAGGACGGAAAAAAATATTCCAAGCAAATGGTACCAAAAAGAAAGCAGGTGTTGCTATTTTAATATCAGAAAAATAAACTTCAAAATAAAAGAAATCAGAAGAGACAAAGAAGGCCATTACACTTTTATCAAAGGAACAATTCACCAAGAAGATTTCACAATTATGAATATATATGCACCAAACTCTGGTGCACCAAACTTTATAAAGACAATTTTCCAGGACCACCAGTCACACACTAACCCCAGTACACTCATAGTAGGGGACTTCAATACCCCACTGAACCCTTTGGACAGGACAACAGGACAAAGAATAAACAGAGACATCTGAACTGAACAATATAATACACCAAATGGACCTCATAGACCACTACCGAGTATTCTACCCTAATACCAGAGAATACACTTTCTACTCAGCACCCCGTGGAACATTCTCCAAAATCGACCACATACTGGGACACAGAAGAAACCTCTACAAATACAAAAAGATTGAAATAATTTTATGCATTCTATTAGACCACAGTGCAATAAAGCTCAACATCAGCACCAGCATAAGCCCTACTGCCTACAAGAACACGTGGAGACTAAACAACACACTCTTGAATAATGAATGCGTCAAGGAAGAGAAAAAGAAAGAAATAAAAGCATTCCTGGAACTGAATGTCAATGACAATACAATACACCAAACCTATGGGATACTTTAAAAGTAGTACTAAGAGGGAAGTTTATAGCCCTGGGTGCCTACATTAGAAAAACAGAAAGAGCATAAGTGAAAGATCTAACGCTGCAGCTAAAATCACTTGAGTGGCAACAACAGATGAACCCTAAACGAAAGAGACAGGAAGAAATAACAAAAATCAGAGCAGAAATCAATGAAATAGAAACAAAGAAAACAATACAAAAAAATCAATGAATCCAAAAGTTGGTTCTTTGAAAGAATAAACNCAAAGAAGAGATAAAGAAATAAAAGCATTCCTGGAACTGAATGACGATGACAATACAACACAACAAAACCTATGGGATACCTTAAAAGCAGTCCTAAGAGGGAAGTTTATAGCCCTAGGTGCCTACATTAGAAAAACAGAAAGAGCACAAGTGAACGATTCAACACTGCAGCTAAAAACACTTGAGAGGCAACAACAGATGAACCCTAAATGCAACACACAGGAAGAAACAACAAAAATCAGAGCAGAAGTCAATGAAATAGAAACAAAGAAAACAATACAAAAAAATCAACAAATCCAAAAGTTGATTCTTTGAAAGAATAAACAAGATAGACAGACCTCTAGCCCAGTTAACCAAAAGAAAGAAGGAACAACTCCAAATCAATACCATCTGTGATGAAAAGGGAAATATCACAACAGACAAGGCAAAGATCCAGAAAATCATTTGGGAATACTTCAAAAACCTATACTCTACCAAGTTTGAAAACCTAGAAGAAATGGATGAATAACTGAAATCCTGGCAATCACCAAAGCTCAACCAAGAAGAGATTGACAGCTTAAACAGACCCATAATTTTTGAAGAAATTGAAGATGCAATAAGAAACCTCCCAACTAAAAAAATCCCAGGCCCAGACAGTTTCACAGAAAAATAATATAAAACATTTCAAAAAGACCTAAAATCTTTATTACTGAAACTGTTTAGAAGGATACAAACAGAGGGAAGTCTCCCAAATTCCTTCTATGAAGCCAGCATCACTCTATTACAAAAACCAGGCAAAGATACAACCAAAAAGGAGAACTATAGACCCTTCTCCCTAATGAACACAGATGCCAAAATTCTAAACAGGATACTGGCAAATAGCATACAGACCCACATCAAGAAGATCATCCATCATGACCAAGTTGAATGCATACCAGAGATGCAGGGATGGTTCAACATAAGAAAATCAATAAGCATCATTAAAGACATAAATGGAATGAAAGACAAAAACCACACCATCATCTCAATTGATGCTGAAAAAGCCTTTGATAAAATGCAGCATCCCTTCATGCTTAAAGTCCTAGAAGGAATTGGGTTGGAGGGCTCATTCCTCAATGTAATCAAAGCCATATACAGGAAACCCACAGCCAATATCATCCTAAATGGGGAAAGGACAGAAATATTCCCTTTAAAGATAGGAACTTGGCAAGGCTGCCCCATCACCACTCCTCTTCAGTATAGTGCTTGAAACACTTGCTAGGGCAATAAGGCAAGAAAAGGAAATTAAAGGAGTATAATTGGAAAAGAGGAAGTCAAGCTATCCCTATTTGCTGATGATATGATTGTTTACTGAAGGGATGCTAAAAACTCCACCAGAACACTCCTAGAAATGACTAACAGCTTTGGCAAAGTGGCAGGATACAAAATTAACCTAAAAAAATCAGTGGCCTTTCTTTACACCAACAACAAGCAACTGGAGAAGGAATTCAAGGAGACCTTCCCACTCACAATAGCCTCAAAAACAACAAAATACCTAGGAACAAACCTAACCAAAGACACTAACTATCTCTACAAGAAAAATTTTAAACCCTTAAAGAATGAAATTGAAGAAGACACCAGAAGATGGGATAACCTCCCATGCTCATGGATTGGGAAAATTAACATTGTAAAAATGTCCATTCTACCCAAACTCTTGTATAGATTTAAGGCAATCCCAATTTAAATCCCCAAGCGTTTCTTCACAGGCTTGGAAAAAAAAATCCTTAAATTCATTTGGAAAAACAAAAGACCCCAAATAGCCAAAACAACCCTGAGTGAAAACGGCAACACAGGGGGGATCTCTATACCAGACTTCAAACTATAATACAGGGCTATAGTCATAAAAACAGCCTGGTACTGGCACAAAAACAGACCTGTTGACCAATGGAACAAAACTGAAGATCCAAACTTGAACACATACAATTTCAGCCATCTCATATTTGACAAAGGGTCCAAGAAGATACAATGGAGAAAAGACAACATCTTCAGCAAGTGGTGTTGGCAAAACTGGATCACCACTTGTAGAAGAATGAAATTAAACCCCTACCTCTTGCCCTGTACAAAAGTCAACTCCAGATGGATCAAAAACCACAACGTGAAACCCCAAACTCTGAAGGCAATAGAAGAAAAAGTTGGCAGCAGACTACAAGACATAGGCGTAGGAAAAGACTTCCTAAATCAGACAGCAGCTGTGCAAGAATAAAGGTCGACAATTGACAAATGGGACCTCATTAAACTCAAAAGCTTCTGTACATCAAAAGAAACAATCAAGGAAGTGAAGAGAAATCCCACAGAGTGGGAGGAAACCTTCACTGCAGATACATCTGACAAAGCCTTGATTTCCAGAATATATAAACTACTCAAAAAACAAAGAAAGAAAGAAAACACATGACCCACTCAAAAGATGGAGCAAAGAGCTGAACAGAGACTTCACAAGTGAGGAATTAGAGATGGCTTAGAAACACCTCAAGAAGTGTTCAATTCACTAAATCTTAAGGAAATACAAATTAAAACCATTTAAGATTCATCTTACTCCAATAAGGATGGCTAGGATCAAGAAAAACTAATGATACAAGTGCTGGCGAGGTTGTGGGAAAGGGGAATCATCATCCATTGCTGGTGGGGAATGTAAACCCGTACAGCCACTATGTAAAGCAGTGTGGAGAACCCTTGGAAGACTTGTAATGAACTTGCCACCCGACCCAGCCATACCACTCCTAGGAATGTACCCACAAGACTCACCCCACCTCAGAGATACATGCAAGGCCGTGTTTATTTCAACTCTCTTCACAATAGCAAGGAGCTGGAACCAACCCAAGTGCCCCTCAATTGATGAGTGGATAGAGAAAATGTGGTACATCTACACAATGGAGTTCTATGCAGCAATAAAGAAAGATGACATCATTAGCTTTGAAGAAAAATGGCTGGAGCTGGACGACATCATGCTGAATGAAGTAACACAGTCCCAGAAAAACAATCGATGAATTGTATCCTTCATCTGTGGATGCTATTGCCAATTACTTATTTGTAAGTATTTCTTGTGCACGGCCCCTTGAGCTTTTGTCCAAAGCAGTTGGGAGTGATGAATATTGGAAACAACAACAACAACAACAACAACAACAACAACAACATAAAAGTCTGCATCAAAGAACTGACTGAAACAGTGAACTTCTGCTCAAAACATTCAACTTCCACATGGAGAATATTGAGAAAGACTGAGAAAGAGATGAAAAGCTTATTTGGCAGAATGCATGAGCTCTGGTGGGGTGGGGGGAATAGGGTGGGTGGACATGGTCTAGATTTGATAATCTTGAACAAAATATATATCAATAAATAAATAAATAAATAAATAAATAAATAAATAAAAGAAAGGTCTTGTAACATTAAAAAAAAAAAAAAAAAGAAAGCTACTGATTGCCATCCGGATAATAGTGATACTAAGGCACCCAAATCGATAGCTTGCCAGGACAGTAATTGTTGTTTATTAAGCTTTATAGCTGGGCAAAATGATTGATTTTTTTCCCTTGGAAGCATCAATAATATCCTCTGGTATCATGAGAACTATTATTCAAGGAGCGGGATTAGGTCAGTTTCAGCCTGAGTTTTTGTAATCATGTGTCTGAAGTATATCGTGTCTTCTGCAATAGGGTCTTACCTTCAAGTTCTGGGAGGAAATCAAGGGCTGTGATAATAGCATGTGATATTTTGGGAGTCTCTTGAAATGCACTGAAAGTTAGCAGTAAACAAAGGTTCCCTTTTCCACACCTTTCCCAGCATTTGCTGTTAGTTGCTTTCTTGATCTTAGTAATGTAGACTTATATAAGATAAAATCTTAAAGTGCTTTTAGTTTTCACTTTCCTGGTTGCTAAAGATGCTGTATGCTTTAAAAGATATTTTTTAGTCATTTTTACTTCTTTTATAAACTCTCCATTTATATCCATTTTAATTGAGTCATTTGCTTTCTTGATGCTTTGTTTTATGAGGTCTTTGTATTGTGTATTCTGGGTATTAGCCCTCTGTGGAATGTGCAGCTGTCCAACATTCTGTTCCACTCTATGGGCTTAATTTTCACTGGATAGTTGATTTTTTCCTTTTCTTTTTTACTTTCATAATGTCCTATTTCTCAAATAGTGGCCTTAATTTCTAAGAGAACAGAGTCCTATTAAGTAGTTTCCTGCGACTCTCTTGTAGGGAACAACCTATGTTTTCTTCTAACTCTTTTACCCTCATTTCAGGTTTCACATTGAGACCTTTCTTCCATTTGGATTTAGTTGCTCTATAGGATGATAGATTTCGGCTGTATTTCATTCTTCTACACCTGAAGATATAGTTTTCCCAGCACCATTTATTGAAGAAGGTGTCTTTCCTCCAGTGTGTATGCTTGGCGTGTTGGTCAAATATCAGGTGGCTGTAACTATGTACACTAATGTTTGGGTCTTCTGTCTTGTTTTGTTGATCTGCATGCCTATTTTGTATGAGAACCATGCTTCTTTGTTCTAGATCTTTAATGGAGCTTGGAATAAGAAATGGGAATCCCTCCAGAATTTTTGATTTTGCTCAGGAATGCTTTGGCTATCTATGTTCTTCTGTGTTTCCATATCAATTTTGACTAGTAGTTTTCTTTTTTATTAAAATATTAATATTTTGATTAGAACTGTATTGAATCCATACATTTATTTTGATATAATGATCATTTTCACAATATTAATTCTTTCAGTCCATGAGAATGGGAATGTTTCCATTTTCTATTTCTTTCTCAATCTCTTTCCTGAGAGATTTAAAGCATTCATTGTAGACCTCTTTGGCTCACTTGGTTATGTTTATTTGGAAAACCCTATGCTAGCTGCCAAGAGAGAAAACCAGCCAACTGTTCTACCCACCTATGAAGTTCATGAATCATTCCAAAGCCTCACCCAACACAATATCCCTAATTGTATATAATAGTAGAATTTTTATCTTGGAGGTAACCAACAATTGTCTAATTGAACTAAAAACCCTCTCAATATGACACAATTAATGATTCCAGGCACTGTAAACCCATGGTTAGAGACATCATAGAACCAAGAGGAGAATGTTCTGCTGCCACTTCCTCATACCAAGATAATGTCCAACTATATCCTAAATATTTATCCTTATATGTACATATAAATACAGCTATCACAACTCATCAAGAAAGTTGCTTTTTCCAACCGATGAAGACCAATTATGAGATTTACAATTTGTATAAGTGTGAGAATAAGTGAATATGAGGTGCCTAGCTTCAATCCATACATCTATATTGCAACTCCTACAACACATGCATAGGGAACAATATGGAAGAGGGGGCCCCAAAATTGTAAGGGTCAGAGTGCCAGAATGCCTGCTGCTAAATAGTGTCTTCCCAGCATGCAAAGGATCCTGAACTTCTAAAAACTCAAAATTAAGCTTTATTAAACAAGACTTTCATAATGCAAACACCACTTGACATGTCAGTGTGGGTGGGGAAAACTTTCACAAGGACTCACCTCTCTAGATGAAGTGATACAGGCAGTCACCGGCTGCTTACAAGCACCTGACTCCCATTTCCACATCTTCTTCCCATCTCCTCTTCTTTTTCCATCATGGATTCTATATTTTTAAAGGCAAGGTCTTACTGTGGAGCCCGGGATGGATTGTAATGTGCTACATTGACCAGACTGTCCTTGAACTGACAGAAATCCTTCTGCCTCTGCCTCTTAAGTGCTCCTATTAAAGACAAGTAACACCACACTCAGATATCCATCATGAATTCTATAATAGATATTACTTTGAATCAGACATGTTTTGATATAGATGTTTCTTCTTCACAACTCAGTAGACCTATCATCTGGTGAGGATAAAAATCAATATTAATTTTTCTGTACATTCTGTTCATGTGAACAAAATAAGCTATTTAAGGTATAAAAGTAAATTAAAAAAGACAAAACAAGAAAAGCAGTTCTGACTTTAGCTTAGTTGGTTTCTAATAAATATAAATTCAAACCTAATGATTCATGCTTCAAATTCTTTGTTTCCCTCTTAATTTGCTGCAAATTAGTAGCAAAACCTAACACCAAATTTATATTTACACATTTTATTTTCTCTGCAATATATCATGTAATATATATTCTTTTGCCCTGCTGTTTACTTCTTCTCTACATTGTTTGTCTTTCAGTTGTTTCCTTCCCTCCTTCTTAATATTTGTATGTACAGTGAATGTCTTTGAGAGAGTTGACAGGTGTCAATATCTGCTTTGATTCCTACTAATTTGTAGATATGAGTTCTTTAAATTAATGAGTAATAAAATATATCAACAAGGTTTTATTTTATATGAGCTACAGTAAAGTTTATACGCAGAAGCATAAAGGCTTTTTTTTTCTACAGAATTACTTTCAAAATGAAGTACTGATTCCCCAGAGCATCTACCAATATTTTATTTAACCCCCAATATCTAGAGTCATTTAAGAAAAGTAAAAAGGATGTATGGAAGCAATGTTTTTTTTGGAAAAGCCATTTGTAATCAAATTATGAGAAAAATCATATTCTGGCTTCAGAGAAGGGACAGTAGTTAGAGTCAGCTCATCATCTTCTTACAGCTTACCAGGGCAGATTATTTATCCATATAATATGGTCAATATAATGATCTATATTACAAAATTAATATGAGAACTACATAATCAAAATATATAAATCTGCCACTCTCTGACAGTGTGTGTGGCTCATGGCTAACATCATGATGATAAACCAGCATTTTACCCTACTTCCTAAAGAGACCAATGGAGATCTTGTAGACATAAATGCTTGTGTGGTAATAAAACATGAATGAAATCAAGAGGTTTAGAAATTTAGGGCAGAGAAGGAACATTAGCCTTGAAGCCAGAAAAATTAGGCCTTATTCCTCATACATAATTAATTTCATGAGCACCTTAATTCAGTTACTTCATTTAAAAATAGTTGTAACAAGGGACTGGTGAGGTGGCACAGTTGTTAAAGGCATCTTTTTACTGCTGGAAAGAATCAGTGTTTGGTTCTCAGCACCCATGTCAAGCGGCTTATAATTGCCAGTAACTTCAGTTCCAAAGATTCCACTTCCTCTTTAGGCCTCAGGGAACACCTGAACTCACATGCATACATGCACACTTCTATATCAAATTAAAAGTAAAATGAATCATTATAAAAGAAAAAAAATAGTGTAAGGATAACAAGGGAAATCATGATAAAGGTAATTGTCTTCATTGGATTGGCTTGTCACATTGTCTTTGGTACATTTTCTTGATTATTGAGTGATGTGGGAAGATCTAGCCCACTGTGGGTATTGCCACCACTGGGCAGGTGTTCTTCTGTTATGTAAGAAAACAGCCTGAGCATAGGCCAAAGGAACAAGCCAGTAAGAAGCACTCCTCCATTGCATGTGCTTCAGCTCCTGCCTCCAAGTTCCTTCCCCAAGTTCCTGTTTTGTGCTCCTTCAGTGATGAACTGAGACAGGAGGAGTTGTAAGCCAAATAAATCCTTTACTCCCCAAGTTGGTACTGGTCAGAGTGTTTGTTCACAGCAATGGAGAAATAATATAAAACAGAAACTGGCACCAGAATGTGGGCAATTACTGTGTCAGACCTGACCCAATTTTTTTTTTTCTGGAGGATTATGGAAACTTTGGGAATGAGTTGGAAAAGCCATTGGGTGATTAGAGTTTATTGAGTTGTTCTGGTAGAGGTTGGAACAGCTCTGCTGAAAAGCTGTAGATTATGGAGGCCGGTCTTGTGAAGCTTCAAAGGGATATAAAGATCATCAGTGTTGCTTGTATCATTGCTTGAATTGAGAATCTCAAGTTTCTAGTTAACTGGGGCTGAAAAATCAGGTGTAAACAAGAGACCTGGATCATTATGGCAAAATCTTCTGGTAAGTATTTCCTCAGGTTTAGCACAGAGAAGCTGTGGTTCAGAGAGGGGTCCAAGCATCAATCTCAAGCTAGAAGTAGGACTTGGTATTGTAGTGTATAAGAGTCTCTTGCATAATTCTACTGTGGAAGGAGTGAAGGGGTTATGGAGAGAATCTGAGACTTTGTACCCTGAAGAGTCAGAACCCATTGGTGAAGGTGCAGCCTCCATTTCAGTAGAGAACCCAACATATGGAGATGCTACTGAAACACTTTGGATCCCAGAAGATCATGAGGGAATCCCAAATGCCCATCCTTGAGCTACTTTCCTGGATTTGGGTTTTGCTTAAGTTTGCCTGATTCTTCCCTTTTGGAATAAGACAGTAGTTACCTTATTTTAGATTTTAAAGGAGCTCACATTTAAAAGAGATTTAAAAGAGACTTTGAACTTTTAAAGTGTTTGGATGTCTTAAGGACTGTAAGTTGTACAGTTTTAGGTTGTAATATTATTACTAACAAGATTTATTGGTATAATAAATGAAAAGGTTGTGATATAAAGTGATGTGTGTATATCTTAATTTGACAAAGGGTCAAATGTGTTGGATAGCTTTAGTTGTCACCTTGACACACCTGGGTCAACAGAAACTCATTTGAACAATGATTTCCATTGGATTGGCCTATGGTCATGTCTGTGGGACATTTGTTCTTATTGTTGAGTGATGGGGAGAATTAAGCCTCCGGTGGATAATGCCAGCCCTGGGCAAATGGTTCTGTGTTGTATAAGAAAGCAGGCTGAGCCGGGTGTGGTGGTGTGCACCTTTAATCCTAGCACTTAGGAGGCAAAGGCAGGTGGATCTTTGTGAGTTCAAGGCCAGCCTGGTCTACAGAGTGAGTTCCAGGACAGCTGGGGTTACAGGGACACCCTGTCTCAAAAAGACAAAAAATAAATGAATAAATAAATAAATAAATAAATAAATAAATAAAAGCAGGCTGAATACAGGCCAGGAAAGCAAGCCAGTAAACAGCATTCTACCATGGGCTGTGCTTCAGCTCCTGGCTCTAGGTTCCTGCCTTTAGGTTTTACCTAGGGCTCTCTCAGTGATGAACTGTAACCAGGAGATGTAAGTCAAATAAACACTTTACTCCCCAAGTTGGTCTTGGTCAGAGAGTTGTGTCACAGAAATGGAAAAGCAAACTATAACAAGCTTTAAGGCATAGTACACCAGAAGTGGTCTGTCATTGTGACTGCTTCAAGTATCATCAGTATGATTATCTGAACTGTGTTGTGATCCAGAAACAGTTCCTTAATCAGCTTTCTATTCCCCTTAATGGGGTGGGGGTGGGGGGGGAGGGAAAGGGAAATAAGCCTGAACTGAATTGGAAAAAATGTATGAAATGCACAAAGCATCAATAAAAACTAATTTAAAAAAAAAAAGAAATCTGGGGAATAAATTTGGGTTTCCATTTGAAGAGTCAAGACCTATGGCATCCATAACATTAATATTCTTTTTAAACTGCCACATCAGACCTTACATTATTCACTCAACTCCCTAGTTTCTACAGAAAATACAGTCCATTGTCAACTTCACTCAATCTCTTTGTCTTTCCTTTTTCCTTTCCTTGTTTCCATGCTTCCTTTCTTAATTCTTCCTTCCTCTCTTTATCATTCTTTCTTTTTTTCCTTGGTCATATTTCTTTTGAGAAAGAAATAGTTTTAAAGAGTTACTAATAGTTATATTAAGATAATAGCTACATTGTGGGTGAAATTTACTGTTGTATAAAAAAATTCACAACAAAAAGATAATGAGAATTTTATATAGATAGTATACCAAAATATTCATTTGCCATAGCTGAGTTATTTTCAGAGAATAAAGAACAAATAGAAGATTACTTCACATTCCTAAAAGAATTCCTGGTGACTTTTATAGTAAGACATATGGTAGGAATTATGATTCTTAAATAAAACACACTTCAGGAGGAAAGTGAGGATTTACAGGCTGGAAGAAGAATCCAGCCAGAGATTGTGGCCTTGGGAGACTGAGAATGAATGGATAGAGGGTTGAGAAGGGAAGTTAGTAGAGCACCATTCTTTTTTTCTTGTCTGATATTGAGAAATTTCATCAAATTTGAATCTCCTATTGGTGAATATTTGTAATCTGGGGGGTGGGAGGATGCACAAACCCATTCACGTATTTTTATGAGATGGTTAAAAACAACTTTCTTTAACCAAGCACATGGAATATATTCAAGATATTTTTATCTAACATTTATTAGAATTTTCTCATACTAAGTATTTGCCTTGAAAACTATGAGAGTCAGTGTATGCAAGAGTAAAAAGCAAGATCCCCTGAATTGAATGGATGTTAAAAGCAATGAGTAACAGACGTAGACTGAGAGCCCAGCTCGCCTTTCGAACCACAGCCATTTTTCTTTTGATTCAGGATCTGTTTCATGAAACAATAGCAAATGTCTTTGTCTTGTTTGGTATTCACGAGTCTCCACCTCACAAGAGCAATTCATATCAAAATGGGAATGCTTTTACTTTGTGTAGTGATGAAAACTAGGACAAGCTGACCAATCTTCTAATTTTCATTTGTGAGGTGAGCTAGAATTTAAAACCAGAACTTGACAAGTTTACAAGGACAGGCTATAAACTGCAATGAGTTACTGAGAGACTACAGGGATACCTGCTTTCTGTTCATTTCTTGCATGTTTTTTTTTAATTTCTTCTTTTCTTCATTCACCATAGAGCCATCAGGAAAAAAGGTGTTACCTCATTCTTAGAAATCAACTTTATCACTAAAATTTAGTAATTAATAATCTCTATACCTTCAGATTATATCGTTCCCTTAATCATAAGAAAAGATTAATACTCACATGCATAAATTTGATGTGTAGATGAATGGAAAGGATGTGCTTAGACACAGTACCTTATCATTTTTATGAAACAGGAACTGTTATGAATGTAATGGATTTTATTTTGTTTATCTTCTAGCCATGAGCAGTTATAAATATTTCTAAGGCTAAAGACACCAATAATACAATGAGAAACTAATATAAACATATAATTAAAAAGAGAAAAATCATAGTTACAAAATTAATAACCCCATCCATTCAAGATTAGAAGCAATCAAATATGAATCTTTTTTATCTGAACAATTTTCACGTTTTGAAAATTTGCAATTCTATATTTGGTATTAGAATGTAAAGAAGGATATTCTCTGACTTTCTTGAAGTAATAATACATTAATAAATATTTTAATCATGTTAACAGGATATAAAATATTTATTGTAATGTTATAATTTATTTTAAAGTAATAATTGGACATAATAAAGGACATAATCATTTTCTTATTAACTTAAGGAATACTGAACATCTCTTATGCATCAGGTGATTTTCTAGGCATATATGTTGGAGCAAATTTAAGCACAGCCATTCTTTTTTAGATTCTTAAAAATAAAAATACTGAGAAATAACACGTCACAGAGATACAAATAACTGCAAATGAAGTTTGATCAGATATGATATTTCGCACTTAGATACATCACTTCTTTGCAGGACTAGTTCTCCTGAGATGGACTAATAATCACCCTGCTATTTAACCAAAATAAGAATGAGCTGAGCTAAAAAAAAAAATGGGAAAAATTCAGCAAGTGAATGCATGAATGAGCAAGATTGTCAAAAACATAGTCTTTACAAAATACTGAACTATGGTTTACTTTTGATAGGACCAATTTTGTGTAGACCCATTGCATTGTTAAGCCCTATCTAGTCAAGCATTTCTTTCTATTCAGGTGTCCCTCAGTGCAACTTCATCCACTTGAATTTATTCATCCTTTCAAGGGTTGCTCCCTTAAAGGTATACTCTCCCTCACCCCACAGTAATATTCCTTAAGAATTCCTTGGTGACATTTATAACCTTCGTCAAATTTCCCTTAGTCTATGCTGGGCTTTTATCTGATTTATTTGGCATAGGTCTTGTACATGTTGACAACATTGTTGCAAATATTATAGGAACACCTTTCCAGTGGCTTAAAAGTCTGTTTCCTCATGAGTACAAAACAGCCCTGGTTCTTAAAATCTTCCTGCCACTTCTTCCACAATAATCCCTGAGCCATGGGTGGTTGAGATTCAGTATAGGAGTCCTATCCAGGGATACAAACTTCTGTAGTCTCTTATTCTCAAACTTAGCCAGTTGTCATCTTCTGTGTGCACCACACTCTGGTGTAGGAGGAATCTTCGCTGGTGAGAAATGAGGTATGTATTATTTTCTCTACCATTTGTTCTGCTATCTTCCATGAGCCTTGGGTGTTGAGGTTTTGCAGTAGATGTGTCACTTAGGGCTGGGCAGCTATCGGCAGCTATATTCAATGTTTGTGACCAGTTGTGGAACTCTGCACCAACCTCCATCTGTTACAAAAAGAACACTTTGATTTGTGGTATAGAGTACATTTATTTGTAATTATAAGGATCCATATTTAGCATATGCAAAGAAATTTCACTTGTCTAGACATATGACAAAGATAGGATTTTCCATAGGATCTATTATCACCTGTGCAACCATGTGCATTTAGCTAATATAGTTCCAAGTCCAATTAGTCAGCTGTTGATTATACCTTAGATAACAGTGCCTCTACTGTACCAATAGAGGTAGCTTGCTGTGATTATTCAGTTTTAGAGCTGGGCTGGACCATTAATAGATTTTCTTTAGAAGCTTTCAGAGTATCTTCCTGAACTATGAGAATTAGTCTTCAGAGAGAAGTTCTCCAGGTGAGTTCCAACCCCATAGTTTCAAATCCTGTGTCTGAAATATGTCCATTCTTCAGCAGTTGGGTCTTACCTTCAAGTTCTGGGAGGTAACTAATGGCTGTGGTAACAGTCCGTGTTATTTTGGGTGACTCTTCAACAACTCGAAGAGAGGTTTCTTTTGTCTGGCACTGGGTTCCTTGTTTCACATCCTTCTAGTATTCAAATACACTAATGTTCAGATATTGTGTGCAGATGGGCTTTGAGTTAACGCATTTTCTCTTGCTTTTTACACCAATTAAGCTTTATTTATCTCTCCCTCCTCTCTTCCTATTTGTTGATTGTTGGTATTAATGCCTGAACAACTCATGCCCAATTAAAAATTTCTACACAGAAATTTTTAAATCTTTTTTTTTAGATATATAGGTATTTTTTAATTAGTTTTTATTGATGCTTTGTGCATTTCATACATTTTTTCCAGTTCAGTTCAGGCTTATTTCCCTTTCCCTCCCCCCCCACCCCATCCCAGATCATGCATTCTGCCATAACTGTCCTGCATCTTTCAGTTTTTTTTTTTTTCATTTTTAGCTATAAGTGATAATCCATGAGTACAAGCATCCTTCATGCAAAACCTATCTGCAGGCTGTTGTGCCCAAACACCTACAGCCCCACCATCCAGTGGGGGGTGACAGGTTGTTTGTTCAATCAAGTTGATCAAATGAGTGTCCAGACTACATTGCTGTAGTTTCACCATTCACCCCAATCGCAGCCCTTACATTCTACCACGCCCCCTCTTCCACAGGTTGTTCCCTAGGCTTAGAAAAGGGGCACAGGTGGATGAGAGGTAAAACAGTCCACTCTCTCTGGAGCTGTTGACTTGGACTCTGGTCAATTCTGGCTGTTTCCTTTCATGGGCTGACAGTTTGTCCAGGAATAACCTTTCGATCCTACTGGCCTGGCGCGTTATGGCGTCTCCCCTGCGACCCCGAAATTTTTAAATCTTTAAAAAAAGAGACAGAGAAAGGTACCAGGAGGTTGAAAGACCTACCATGCTCATGGATCTGTAGAATTAATATTGTGAAAATAACCCCCTTCCCCAAATTAATCTGTAGATTTAAGGCAATGCCAATCAAAGTCTCCATGACGTTTTTCACACAGCTAGGAAAAAAAACATATATCAAAACATCATATGGAATCACATATGACCTCAGATAGGCAAAGCATTTGGGCAGAAAGTCTGACCTGGGGGCTAATCATCAAACCAGATCTCAAGCTATATTACAGGGCTATTGTTATAGAAACAGCATGGTTCTGGCACAAAACAGGCACAGATCAATGGAACATCATAGAAAACCAAAATCCGAATGCATGCAATTTCAGCTAACCCCTATTTGAAAAAGGAGCCAAAAACACACAATGGAAGAAAGACAGCATCTTCAACAAATGGTGCTGGCAAAACTGGATCTCCACAAAAATAAGAAAGAAATTGGACCCTTATCTTTCACCCTGCAGAAAACTCAAAACCCAATGGATCAAAACCTCAATATGAAACCCGAAACTCTGAAACTGCTAGAAAAAAAATATAGGCAGTACCCTACAAGAAGATATAGATGTAGGAGATTTTTTTTCCCACTCAGACTGCATTCTCTCCCTGTACTCTCCCAAAAGAGAGAAGAATGATCATCAATAGCAAGTGGCAGTTGCAGCAAAGCAACACCAAGAGCTGCATTCACACTCAGGAGAGAATGCTATGTCTTCTCCTAGTGGTTTACAGTACTCTACATAGTCAGAGAAACCTCTCTGGCAACATACTATAGAAATGACCCCTGAAAGTATAGTCTTAGGAAATGTTTTCTGGTATGTTTTGAGTCCACGGTTTATAGTTGATTTTTGAGTATCTGTTTGGCCATGGTTATAAAGGTTCCTTGGTTATAAAATGGTTAACTGTGATCTAGCCCTAGCCTTCCTAGGCATGATGATGTTGGATAGTATGTGACCTTTCAAATGTAATTTGTTTGGCTTGACTAATTTTCTTAGTAATAAAATGTTAATCGTTTTTTCTTTTATATTATTCAATAAATTAAATGCAGTAAAATCTTAAAAGAAAATATAATAATTTGGAAATATATATGTTTTTCCTTTGAGAAGCATAGTGTATTAGTCAGGGTTCTCTAAAGAAACAGAAGCAACAGGACGAATATATAGCTATATACAATTTATTGAATTGCTCACATGACAGAGTTCAAGGAGTCCAACAGTAGCCATACCACACAGGAGAGGCTTAGAATCCAGGGAGCTGCTCAGTCCACAAGGCTGGATGTCTCAGTAGTCCCAATATGGCGCTGAAGGCTCGAGGGGTTCCAGGAGATCTGCCGGATTCAGTACACGCTGGGATCTGAAGGGTTGATCACAGCAGCAAGACAAGCCCAACAGTGAGAGAGGGGCAAGCCGCAGGAAAAAAGGGACCACCTCCCTCTGCCATGGCCTTTAATACTGCCTGCCAGCAGAAGGTAACACCCATATTTGGGGTGGGCCATCCGGGTTGAGGTAGTCCAATCCGAAGATCCTTTTTCTCTTATTTATTCCTTAGTCCAGACAAGTTAACACCCAGGATTAACCATCACAAATCCACCCCTTGTCAACTTGACACCCAGTAAATAGATTCTCCTTATGTTATGCTGAAATGTCAATTGCAAGCAATGGCAAGGTCATAATTCCACCTAACATGTTATAAGTGTCTCATGTGCAATAGCAAAGCATTATATCTTAGAGTAGGTGGTAATGTCCTTGAGGATCATTTAGTCCTTCAGTATCTAATAACCTAAATATGACAGTATGTAATACTTATCTCAGTTGCACATTCAAAAGGGAACAACACAAGTATCTGCTTAATGTAAGTATATATATGAACAAGCACTTTCTTAACCAATTAGGACAAAAGTTAACATCTATTATAATCCAGGTTTCTGCAACTGATCCTGTGGCCTCAGATATTTATGACTACCTTCTTCTACTACCCTTTCTATATTTCCTCCACCATCAGCAAGCACCTCTGCAGGTCTTGGATCTTTCCCTGGAAGAGTGACCAAAACCTTCATCCTTGAAGGGTCCGGGCCATTTATTGTCCTGTCTGCTTTGGGTTGTTGGAGTTTCCCATTGACCTTAATCATAGGGCATGGTAGCACCAGAAGGTGCTCTACAGCATCTCCTGCCTTCCAGACTTAATCTTCTTTGTCCCCATTTGTGGCATCACCTGAAGAAGGAAGTGGGAAAGGAGGCTTGAACCAGCTGGCCTCCTTGGTGGATAAGGCTGAGCGGGATGATGAGTGTTGATGGTCCGCAAGAGAACACACTGGACAGGGAGCTCGTTAAGCAAGGACTCACTTTATTGCATCAGGCAGGGACTTATATATGCTTGGCGGGAGGGGTGGAGAAAAGAAGGCGGGAGAGGAGATACGTAGAGTGGGGGGATAGCTTTGGGTCAATAGTAACTCGCCACATGGGTTGTAGGTGTTTTCAGGTCAGGCTATGCTGAGTCACTCCTATGTGGAAGTGACCAGCCAGAGACAGGTCGCTAAACTCTAGTCAGGCTCAGGGAGTTACAGTAGGCTGCATTCTCTAGGGCCCACAGGCCCAACACCCATTGTGGAGAAAAAGTCCAATTTCCTCCTGGTAGTCTGGATCAATCACTCCTCCTACTACTGTTATTCCTTCCTTAGTCTGTTGGCTTAAGTTGAAGCACAAAGTGGCCAGGAGGAAGTCTTAGCTTCCAGTTCAATGGAACGTTTGCTGTGTCTCCTGGCAAAAGCACTCCCCCCTTTGGAGCCAAAACTTCTAGACCAGCAGAATGCAAGATCGTGGGTACAGGAAGCAAAAATTTTCCTACTGGGTCACTAGGGGTGATAGTGAGCAGAATCACTCCCACTTCCACCCCTTGGTTCCTGGACCCATGAATTCTGGCTATAAGAGGAACAGTACCATATAGTGGGCACTGATTCAAAGCATATATTGCCTGCTAGAGAACCTTGCCCCAGCCCTCCAGGGTATTGCTACCTAATTGGCACTGTAACTATGTCTTCAAAAGGCCATTCCATCGTTCTATCAAGCAAGCTTCTTCTGGGTGGTGGGGAACATAGTAAGACCAGTGGATACTATGAACATGGGCCCACTGTCCCACTTCTTTGGCTGTGAAGTGAGTTCCCTGGTCAGAAGTGATGCTGTGAGGAATACCATGATGGGGGATAAGCCTGGATGGTAGTTTTGGCAGGAGCATTACATGCAGGAAAGGCAAATCCATAACCAGAATAAGTATCTATTCCTGTAAGGGCAAAACGCTGTCCCCTCCATGATGGAAGTGGTCCAATGTAGTCAACCTGCCACCAGGTTGCTGGCTGGTCACCCCAGGGAATAGCACCATATTGGGGGCTCAATATTGGTCTCTGCTGTTGGCAATCTGGCAGTAGGCAGCAGCTGTAGCCAGATCAGCCATGGTACGTGGAAGTCCACGCTGTTGAGCCCATGCATAACCTCTATCTCTGCTACCATGACCACTTTGTTCATGGGCCCATTGAGCAACAGCAGGGATAGCTGGAGAAAGAGGCTGACTATGCACAGAACAAGTCATCCGATCTACTTGATTATTAAATGCATCCTCTGCTGAGATCACCTTTTGATGTTCATTTACATGAGACACAAGTATCTTCATATCCTTTGACAATTCAGAGAGCTCTATCCACATACTTCTTCCCCAAATGTCTTTCTCACCAATTTTCCAGTCCTGCTCTTTCCAAGTCCCTGACCATGCAGCCAAACCATTGGATACAGCCCATGAATCAGTATATAATCGAACCTCTGGCCGTTTCTCCTTCCAGACAAAATACACAACCATGTGCACTGCCCGAAGTTCTGCCCACTGTGAAGACTTTCCTTCACCAGTGTCCTTTAGGGTTGTTTCAGGAATAGGCTGTAATGCTGCAGCTGTCCACGTCTGGGTGTTGCCTGCATAGCATGCAGAACCATTAGCAAACTAGGCTCTAGTCTTCTCTTCCTCAGTCAACTGATCATAGGGAAAACCCCATGAATCCATAGGTGCATACTGAAGCACAAGTGGCACTGTAACAGGAGTGGGAACCATAGGCATTTGGGCAACTTCTTCATGTAGTTTGCTTGTGCCCTCAGGGCCTGCCAGGGCCCTGTCATGTATGTAGCACTTCCATTTGATAATGGACTATTGCTGCGCATGTCCTACTTTACTGTCTGGTAGGTCAGACAACACCCAGCTCAGGTTGCATGGTGACTTGGTGGCCCATTGTCAAATGTTCCATTTCTGCTAAGCCCCAATAGCAGGCTAAGAGCTGTCTCTCAAAAGGAGAATAGTTGCAGATGAAGGTAGAGCCTTACTCCAAAATCCCAGGGCTGCTGTGATTCCCTTATGGGAGCCTGCTGCAGGTTCCAGATGGCATCTCTATCTGCCACTGATACCTCAAGCACCATTGGGTGTGCTGGATCATATGGCCCTAGGGGCAGAGCGGCCTGCACTGCAACCTGGACCTGTTGAAGAGCCTTTTCCTGTTCCAAGCCCCAGTCAAAGTTTGCTGCCTTCTGAGTCACCTGATATATGTGTCGTAGTAACACATCCAGATGAGGAATGTGCTGCCTCCAGAATCCAAAAAGGCCCACTAAACGTTGTGCTTCTTTCTTGGTGGAGGGAGGGGCCAGGTGCAACAACGTATTCTTTACCTTAGAAGGAATGTCTCTGCATGCTCCACACCAGTGAACTCCTAGAAACTTCACTGAGGTAGATTGTCCTTGAAATTGGTTGGATTTATTTCCCATCCTCTCATGCACATATGCTTTACCAACAAGTCTAGACTAGCTGCTACCTCCTGTTCACTGGGTCCAATCAGCAAAACATCATCAATATAGTGGACCAGTGTGATATTTTGTGGAAGAGTCAGGTGATCAAAATCATTTCTAAATAAGTTATGGCACAAGGCTGAAGAGTTATCATACCCTTGAGGTAAGACAGTAAAGGTATACTGTTGGCCTTGCCAGATGAAAGCAAATTGATTCTGGTGGTCCTTATGAACTGGTATTGAGAATAAAGCATTGGCCAGATCAATAGCTGCATACCAGGTACCAGGATACATATTAATCTGCTCAAGTAAAGTCACCACATCTGGTACAGTGGCTACAATTGGTATCACTACTTGGTTGAGTTTTTGATAGTCAACTGTCATTCTCCATGATCCATCTGTCTTTTGCACAGGCCAAATTGGAGAGTTAAATGGAGATGTGGTAGGAATCACCACCCCTGCATATTTCAAATCCATGATGGTGACACTAATTTCTGCAATCCCACCAGGGATACGATACTGGCTTTTGTTCACTATTTTCCTTGGTAGAGGCAATACCAATGGTTTCCATTTGGCCTTTCTAACCATAATAGCCCTCACTCCAGGGAACCAATGTGGGGATTCTGAGAGTTTCTAATTATATCTATCCCAATTATACATTCTGGGACTGGGGAAATAACCACAGGATGAGTTCTTGGACCCACTGGGCCCACTGTGAGTCGGACTTAAGCCAAAACTCCATTTTATCCCCTGATCTCCATAGCCCCCTACTTGAACCAGAGGGCCACAGTCCTTCATAGGGTCTCCTGGGATCAGTGTCAACTCAGAACCAGTCTCCAATACGCCTTGAAAAGTTTCATTATTTCCTTTTCCCCAGTGAACAGTTACCCTAGTAAAAGGCCTCAGGTTCCTCTGAGTAAGGACAGGAGGAAGGCAAACAGCAAAACTCTTTGGTATTGTGACAAGGTCCTTCCTCATCAGAGCCAGGCCGCCCCTTCATTCAAGGGGTTCTGGGTCTGTGAACTGTCTCAAGTCTGGAAACTGGTTAACTGGATGGGATTTGCTACTGCTGAAATCCAGTGTTGACTTCCTGTCAATTGTTCTAGAGCTTTTCTGCTTAAACAGATCAAATAAAAACTTAGTATGCTTCTTATGTATTTGGTTCCTGGGAACACCATAATTAGCCAGTTCCAATGATCATTTTGGGACATGCCATTATAGGCATTTTTTTGCCTTTGCCACCCATTATGATAACTATCATAACTATGCTCATCTGGCCGTCAGCGATTCAGTGCTGCCACCTGATGCCTACCCTGAGGTCCTGTTAAACCTATTACGTGTACATTTAATTTATGCAAGCAAGCAACAACTTCTCTAACTGTAAGATCTGGCATAAGAAATAGAGCAAAAACAAAGCTCTTCAAATGTTCTGGTGTCTCTCTCAGTACTTTCCATCTTATAATCTAAGTGAAAGTCATGTCCTCTGGGTCCTCATATTGTGGAGAATGTGGTTTTACACTTCGAATCCACTCGAGCATGCCCATCTGCCTGACCCTCACAATCCCTTCATCAATGCTAAGCCAAGGAATATCAGGCATTTCTAACTCACTGTTAGTAGGCCATGTTTTAATAAATATGTCAGCCAACCATTCAAATAAACTTCTAACACCTTTTTTTAACCACTCGAGCTTCCATGTTAAAACTAGAATTTCTACCTAGTGGGCTCATATCGATAAACTCAGTTTGATCCAATTTTATATTCCTTCCACCATTATCCCACACCCTGAAAATCCATTCCCACACACATTCCTTAGGCTTCTGCCAGAAAATTAATGGCAAACTCATTAATTTCTTTAGTGGTGTAGTGCCCCTCCTCATGGACCACATTTTCTATCTCACCTTGAGGGGTTTGCTTAGACTTCAATCTGGCTATATGTCTAGAAGCAACAATTGTTGGGCCCTGAGGGACATTAGCTCCCTCTGGGAGGGGGAGGTAAGTTTCCTCAGGCAAGGGAGGGGAGGAAGGATCTGCAGGGTGTGGATTCTCTGCTGAGGGTGGGGAGATTAATTCCTCAGATAAAGAAAATCCCTCAGAATCCGAGGGTTCAAAATCCTCATCATCGTGGTTCTCCCACACATCTCCATCCCAAGTTTCAGGGTTCCACTCTTTCCCCACCAGTGCTCTCACTTTGACTGCTGATACTCTTCATGGCTGGGAATTAAATTTGTGTTGTAAATCAGCCAAACGTATAATAAGGGCTCCAGCTTGATTTTCTGCTGCTTTAGCTCTTTGGCTACTGGAGAGAAGATGCTCTTCCAGAGCACACTTGGAAAATTTTAAACTGTTGTTTCGAATCTGGACCTGGTCAATTTTATCACTGAGCTCCTTATTTTCCTCTATCACTTTATCCAGAGATGCTAGGAACAACCAGGCAACATCATTATTTTCCTTATTTTTCCGCAATTTCTCAAAAGTTTTATATATAGAGTCGCTAAATTCCTTGCTTCTAACAAGAGGCGAATTAGGTGAGTCAAATGGATCTATCTTCATAATTACATCAAATCGTCTGCAACAAGGATTATCATTCCTCTTCATGTCACCAGGAGAGCCTTCAATAACTTTAGGCTTCATTGGGTTGGAGAGCTGGCTCCAGAAACTACCAAGCCCACTAAAGAAATTCATCCTTTCAATTCTGTTTCTCTAGAACCACTTCCGATACCAAAATTTGTATTAGTCAGGGTTCTCTAAAGAAACAGAAGTGAGGCTGGAGGGATGGGTTAGCAGTTAAGAGCAATGACCTGTCTTGCAGAGGACCCGGGTTCAATCCCCAGCACCCACATGGAGGCTGAGAATCATCTGTAACTCCAATTCCAGGAGAACTCCAGTTCCAGGGGAATCCGAGACCCTCATCTGACCTCCTTGGCATTGCATGACACGGGTGCACAGACCTGCATGCATATAGTACATTCATAAACATAAAAAAATAATAAATAAAATTAAAAAAGAAACAGAAGCAACAGAATGAATATATACCTGTATACAATTTATTGATTTGCTCATGTGACAGAGTTCAAGGAGTCCAACGGTAGCTGCCGCACCACATTTGAGAGGCTGAGAATCCAGGGAACTGCTCAGTCCACAAGGCTGGATGTCTCAGTAGTTCCAATCTGGTGCTGAAGGCCTGAAGGATTCCAGGAGATCTGCCGGGCTCAGTATATGCTGGGATCTGAAGGGTTGATCACAGCAGCAAGACAAACTCACCAGTGAGAGAGAGGCAAGCTGCAGGAAAAAAAGGTACCAGTTCCCTCTGCCATGGCCTTTAATGCTGCCTGCCAGCAGAAGGTTACACCCACATTTGGGGTGGACCATCCAGGTTGAGCTAGTCCAATCCAAAGATCCTTTTTCTCTTATTTGTTCCCTAGTCTAGTCAAGTTGACACCCAGGATTAACCATCACACACAGTGATTCCTTCAGTTGACCTGGCATAGTTTGCTGAGATGACTAGTCCACAAATGGCAATGAGAGATCTAAGTTTGATGCCTTTTATTATAAGCTTTATAAAACTGTTTCCTTGGTGACATACCATATTAATTATATGGTCTACATTATAGCATTATTTCTTTGCTACACTGCTACGTATATTTTGCATGCAGCATAATTTTTCTTCAATGGACCCTACCATGCTTAATGTTTCTGTAGTTTTTGGATGTATTATAAGAGGTTTTCAATTACATATGGAGAACAGGGTCTAATAAATCATAGAGTTGAGAAATTTTATATGGGAAAAATTATATCACATATATTTGCCATTTCTGAATTATATCACTCACCCATAAAAATATTTTGGATATAAAAGTGGTTGGGCATTTTATGTGATTATATTGTTAAATTGGTGCATTTTAGAAATTGTGGCTTTATTCAGATTACAATTCTGTCCATGTCACCTGATCTTCTATGATTTTCTTCCTTTTCCTTCATTCTCTTAGTTATTTGAGATTGGGAATGAGAAAGTTGTTTTCTTCTTTTCTCCTTAAGTATTAAAATTCAGTATGACTGAATTACTCTCAGTAATGCTGACAGGCATGTCACCAACAAAAGAGCATTCCCTGATTATTTCTCTTGACCCTGTTCTGCTGGACCCAGATCATACACCAGAGGAGCATATTCTGATCTTCTCCATAGAGAAAGTCAAAGCAAAGCCTGGAATGTGAGCTACCTACTGCTATTCAGATTTGATTCTAAGAATTATACATGACCCTTTTTTATCTTTACTTTGTAATAAATTCCCTTTGCTCCTGAGGACAATGGGTTAAGAAGATAGAAGCAAAATAAAGCCAGAAAATATTCAAGGTTGAAAAATCAGTCAAATCAAAATCCATAATGAGTATTGGACACACATTTGAGAAGCATATAGTTTGTTCCCTGTGCCTTAGGAACTCAATTCCAGAAAATAGCTATCAGAAATGGATACAAACTTTAAGCTTAAAGTCTTCAGGCAGGAACTACTGGGCACAGAAGCAGAAAAGCAAAAATAGGACTGTTAGAGCCAGAAGTCCCTGAGACTGAACACAGGGTTAAATCAGCTTTTAGAGACAAGTAAAACCTGAAGATCACAATGAAACGATGTCATGGAAATCTTCCAAAAAGCAATAGTTACAGTTCACATGGACCTGAGGAATATGTTAGAGTGGAGCACCCCAAAATGTGGTACTCAAAACAGTGAAGGGAAGAGAGAGCATTTTAGACTTTGCTCAGAGCAAGTATTTAATAGAAGTCCATCAAACATGATTATTTTGTTTTTAATTTCAATTCATCTCAAGGAAATAGTGTTGATTGAGAGCTATATATTTGATAATGGTGCATTACATTGTCTTTGTGACAAGAGAAGTTAAACTGTTAACAAAGTATTTTCATCACCTGTAATTTTCCCCTTACCCTGTAAAACAAGTAACATTTTCTATTGTCATTACACCTATTCTGTTATTCAAAAATATAAAGCACATTTAAAGTAAATTACTTAAACAACTATTGGGTAAAACAATGTTGATGGAGATGGTATTTCAACATGGTAAAAGTCCTCAGGATAGCACTCATAATTGACACTTTGGGACAATTATTGTGAGCATTCTGAAGATAGATATGTCTTTATGCACAGATAAAGACATCTAATTTCAGCCTCCTCATATTTGACAAAAGGGCCAAAAAGATTCTATGGAGGAAAGACAGCATCCTCAGCAAATGGTGCTGGCAAAACTGGATCACCACTTGTAGAATAAAATTAACTGCCTACATTTCACACTGTACAAAAATAAACTCCAAGTGGATCAAAGACTTCATTGTGAAAACTGAAATTCTGAAAATGATAGAAGAAAACTTTGGCAGTAACCTACAAGACATAGGCATAGGAAAAGACTTTCAGATTGAGCAAGCCTACAGCAACATAATAGCTGCATGGGGCACATCACTGAAATTTTATTTTATCATTACTAAACACAATACAGAAATGGTAAAGTTGAAATAAAAACTTAATGATTGAATATTTGCAATGGCTCTATTTATATGAGACCATCATGGGCTTTAGAAAAGGCCAATTGTTATAATGTAAATTATTGTCCAGTGATGAAGAAAAATGTACATCCATATGTCAAATATATAGCACATGTATGAAACTTTTATGGTATTAAATTGAAGTTAATAAAAATATTAAATTTTCTTAAATGTCTGAAGAAGTCTTTATATTTCAACAGTGCCAAAAGATCAGACACCACCCTTAAAAGACAAGGAGAACAACTGAGGAATGTTATTTGTTCAAAAAGGACAAGGAATCTGAAATCAGCTGCTCAGGCAATCAGGCATATTTTGCCAAGCAAATGTCATTCACTCTAATATTTGAAATCAGTCATGTGTACCTATGTTCAACCTCACCTATTTCTGCTTTAAAGTGTTCCTGAAGTTGAAAAAAAATTATTTTTCTCTGAAAATGATAGTACGCATGACACCTTATTTTTTGCCCTTCATCTTGTTTGCTTAGTAGAAGCAATCACTAGTTAAATGCCTTGTGAACTGCTATATTCCATAGTAGACTTCCCTTCAGTACAATAATCGTTGTGCTTTTTTTTAATTATTTATTTATTTATTATTTTTATGTGTATGAATGTACTGTCTGCATGTAGGTTGGTGCACCCGTGCTGTGCAATGTTGTGGAGGTCAGAAGAGGGTGTCAGATTCCTCTGGAACTGGAGTTAAAGACAGTTCTTAGCCCCCATGTGGGTGCTGGGAATTGAACCCGGGTCCTCTGCAAGAGCAGTCGGTGCTCTTAACCATTGAGCCATCTCTCCAGCCCCAATCATTGTGTTTTTATATAAAATTAAATGCCTGTCATATGATAATGCAAAATCAGGAAAGTTAATATGATTCCCACATCATTTTTTAAAAGCATAGTCATTTCTTTGATATGTTTATATAATTAGGTTTTAGTCAAACCTATAATAGTATACAGTATGTAGCTTAATTTTTAAAAATAAAAACAGAATTTTAACAAAAATATGCCAATTATGCTAATTCATACATTTAGCTCAATTCGGTCTTCTTTGTATACTATGCCAGAGCTGATTGCAGTAATTGTGAATACATTAAAACTCCTTTGAATTATGACTTTTGATTTCAGTATTTTATTGTCAGCATTTGGAGCTTATGTATTTCATATAAAATATCTGTATATTTTGCAAAGCTTAAAAATCCTATTTGGTTTTATCTTTATCTTATTTTTTTCACAGTGAAATAAACAGTAAGACATGCCTTGAACAGTCAAGCTGACCTTTAAATGAAAAAATATATAAACAAACAATGTTTGTGCTTTTGATTTGACAGATCTTAAAGATGTGTTAAATCTCCCACTAACGGATAAAAGGAAAAGCTAAGTGAGGTACTGTATGATTATAACTTATTCTGGAAAAGAGGCTACCACACAGAGCTTTCATTTCCACATTCATAATTATTGTTTCACATCACTGGTGACATCAAGTCAAGAGATCCTTAAGGTCTAATGGGAACAGGGGAAGAGGTCTCATGACCTCTTCCAAGAACCTGGGAAAATATTTGCAGACAAGAAACTTTAGAGAATAGAAGCTCTATGTAAGGCTACTGGCTCACAAGAGCCCAATGGGGGCATCTAGTAGTAAAATTTCTTACTACTAGGATAAAGTGATTACTATGTGTCCCACTAATCTAAAGATATCTTATGCAGTAATTACAATATTTTACCAGCTTTGGAGACTGCAGAAATGGTTCAGTGGTTAAGAATGCTAATTGTTCTGGAAGATGACTGGCATTTGAATTCTAACACACATATCAAGCAGGCCCCTAACACTTGTACCACCAAGACTGGGAACCTGACAACCTCTTTTGGGCTCTATGGGCTCTTGCATACACGTGGTGAACATAAATCATACATACTTTTACACACATTACATTTAAAAAATCGACAAAACTATGTTGTCAGTTCTGAGCTATAAACTATGATGATATTGATAGAGAATATAAGAGTGTACATAATGCAAAATTACAGTGCAAAGTTACTAGGAAAAGTCAGGCAAGGGGGGTTATGACTACATTCCCAGAACTCAGGAGGCTCATGCAAAATTATTGACATGAATTACAGACCTATATCAAGTATAGAAAGCTCCAGGGCAATGTGTGCTAAAGAATCATTTCCTGTCTCCAAAGAACCATCCATACAACAAAGAAGCAAACAATCAAACGATGGCCGGAAGTTCCAACTTTAGAAAAGGCACATTACTGAAATTAATTTTGTTTTCTTATGGGTCAGTGGATAAGAGCACTGGCTGCTCTTGCAGAGGAACAGAGTTTAATTCCTTCCCTGCACTGACATGACAGCTAATAGGCATCCCTAACTCCAGTTCCAGAGGATCAAAAGCCCTTATCTACTTCCACTGTGAGGGTGAACTTACCCACATACAAGCCATATACACATAAAATTAATAAATATGGTATTTAAATTTTATTCTTTTGAGTTCTTAAGGAAGTTATAATGATTGAGTTCTTTTCATCAGTAATTTGTTGATTTAAAATAAAAATTTAATAACATAATAAGACCATTTCCAAAATCTATTTATCTTTTATATATTTGTTATTTATATAATTGGTGTATGTAAACCTGACTATAGGTAGCCAAGGAGGGAGAAGAGGATATCAGGTATCCTGGAGCTTAACACGGCAGTGTTAGCCATCCAGAATCTTTGCTGAGAACTGAAGTCAGGTCTTCTTCAAGAGCTATACATGGGGTTGTGAGCTGTCTGTAGCTCCAATCTTTCTATTATTAAATCACACTTCTTAAAATTTAATAGAAGACACATCAAGGCACAATTTTCTCTTATTCAATGGGATAAACATGAGAAATAATATTCATATTAATATGGGAATGCAATTTCCTGACATATTTAAGAATTTTAAAAAATCATGGAACCAACCCAAACGTCCCTTGACAGATGAGTGGATGACAAAAACTTTGGTACATCTACACAATGGAGTACTACCTTGTGGTAAAGAAGATGACATCATGAATTTTGCAGGTAAATGGTTGTGACTCGAAGCCATTATAATAAGTGAAGTAACACAGTCCCAGAAAAACAAGGTATGAATGTTTGCCTTCATTTGTTGATGCTAACACCAAATCCCCAGATGAAAGGCAAGCTGAAAAACATTATTGTTATATTTCTGTTTATCTGAAAGCAACTATGTTGTTATAGTGTAAATCTCTTAAAAGGCTCTAGAATGTATCCACCACCTACTCTCAGACTCTGTAATTACTGTATATGAGTGGAAAGTATATATACCTATTTTAGAGTAATATAAAATTAAAGGAGGACAATGTGAATTTCAAAACATGAAAAAAAGACTGAGAGAAAGATGCAGGATAGTTATGGCAGAGTGCATGATCTGGGGCAGGTGGGGGGAAGGGAAAGGGAAATATGTCTAATCTGAACTGAAAAATGATGTCTGAAATACACAAAACATCGATAAAAGCATTAAAAACTGAAACCTTGAAAAAGCTCATAATTTTATTACATATATGTATACATAAGCATATATGTACACATAAGCATATATGCACACATAAGCATATATGCATACATAAAGATATACATAAAGCTAGAGATGTATTTAACTTTAGAACAAACTACAAATAAAAGTAAATAAGACTAATACCTTTTCCATAAAATAAATGGGTGTGAAATTTATGTCTCAGAACCACATGAATTCGAGTTATTCCTTTTTGCATTAAATAAATACTATATGGATATTTTATTTCATACTGATTTCCAATCTACTTTAATGTTTTAGAAATGAATAGATATGATTTCATGATGTTATTTGGTGTTTAGAATTTTCAAATTTTAGAGTGCAAATGATGATAAAAAGAATTTTAAGTAGAGCCATCTAAGAGCAAGAGCAAGATTTGAGTTAGTTTTGATGAGTAACAGGAGAGCTAAATTAATCTTTGTTTTAAAAGCTAGGTTTTCAAAGTGGGTAAATGAAACATAACTTCCTTTGATTTCTGAGGAGGCCGAGGGAGCAGAAGAAAATGAGACCCTCCTGCAGAAGCTATGAGGCTCATGCCAGCCCCGCTGAGTCAGTCCGAGAAGACTTTATATTGGGTTTTGTGCACAAATGTCATGTCCACAGCACTTCCCCCTTTGGTTTCCACTCATTTGAAACCATAGAAATCTGAAACTCACAGAAAAATCTCTACCCTTTGGTTACTTCTGTGGGTTTGGAAACTCCTCTAGGGTTAGTTCATTTATTCATTTTTACCAACTGGCATCAGAATTAGATACTGAACCCAAATGAAACAAAAAATGGTCTCTAACAGCCTTTTATACAAAGAGAGCAAAAAGTTAACTTTGTAGGTTCATGGACTGGTTCAGAGTTCGAAAGCTTTTTGCATTATATTTGACCTTTTCTCGGCTCTGTTTTGAATGTCAAATGATTCCATAGGTATTGTAGGTTTCAGTTTTAAGATAGAAGTCTTTATCTATAATTACAGAAAGCATTTTATATAGATACTGAATGAAAGTGAAGTATATGTACTTGATCATGAAAGTAAAAAATAATCTTGGTTTTATCAAATAGTTTCTATTTGAACTTGTAAGGCAGAAACTAATCTCTTCCTGGACCCAAAATGATGGACAGTCCCTAAAACACCAGATTACAATGACAGTTTGCTGCAAGCCACAAGCGAAGTTTCCAATACTTTGTTTAAAGTTCACTTGGGATTTTTAGACTAATTAAAATTTGCTTATGATTTTTTGGACTAATCAGCACAAAACAATAACTTCCATAAAAAAATGGTTATCATGTACTTGGACCTGAATAATAGTAACAAAACTTTCAATTATATTATCATTGGTTTATTATAGACATGGCAAAGAGTAAGCAAAAGGAATCTAGTTATGTTCACCTTGCTTTTCATTTACTTTGAGAATAATCTTATATTGTCTTGGGTGTAGGGTATGTAACCTAGTGTCTTGCTCTTAACAATTTCCAAAACAGTGTTGCTTGCCTGCTCTGTATATGTGTGACAGACTAGTGCCTTCTCCCTTAAACCTGTGATTTATTTTGCTTCAAATCAATATCAAAGCAATCTGCTTTCTTTAAAACACATGTCATTTTTAAGATTAAATTAGGATTGTATTTGGCAGTAAAAACCAGCACATGATCATCCACACATATTTTTGTAGGCTAACAAATAGGGGATTCACTTATTATCACAAAAGAAGATTACTGGAATTAAAACAATAAGGATTAGTAGACAAGTTATAATAACTAATAAAATATGCTGGCCCTTCATTGTGTCACTTTCCTTCTCCTTAACTGTATAACTCTTCACCCATCTCCTACCATTGCAACATTTTCTTGGACAAAAGACATAGATACGGCTCAATAGGGAATACAAAGTTCTCTTTTCTAGCAATTTTTTGTGGTAAGAAATACATGAAATGAGGTCCACCACTTAAAATATTTAAGTTGTACAGCACAGAATTAATAAATAAGTTTCTGTTCATTTAAATGATCTCAGACTTCTGCCCAATCAACGTTCACTAATTGACATTTGTCAGAACTGAGTCATATATAAGCCTCCTATAGAAAGTTAATAAGTGAAGGCAAGTAAGTGCAAATAGAAATATTAACACCCTGAAATACTTGGTGATATTTTAGTAAAGTAGAATTAGAGGATATAACAACTATATTGAAACATTTAACTCAAGTACATAGTTAAAATAAACAGTAATGTTTCCTCTATATTTATATGTTTAAGATTTAGAAATAGGACTGGGGAAAATAGCTCAGTGAAGAGAATATTTGTGGTAGAACTATTATATCCTGAGTTTAGATGCCCAGAACCATATAAAAGCCAAACACACTTGTGCACATCTCTAACTTCAGTGCTGGTAAGTATAGAAAGCAGTCAGTTCCCTGGTGGAACCAGCCACGGACAAAGCACCAGCGAGAAAGCACAGCCCAAGGATACAAGGCAGAGAGAAATTCTAAGTACAAAATGACAAGTTAATCAAATGCAACATGTCATTATATAGGCAGCGTGACATCACCTTCCAGGGGCCTGAGCCTAGACTAGACTTTTGTATCATCATGTCATCCCATCATCCTATCACCCAATTTGTGGGTGTGGACAATGAGTTCCTGTGACCCTCACTCTTGCTTCTGGGACACACTGGGTGGAAATATTAGCTCATGCACACACCTAAACTCAGATCAGAGACAAGAAGCTTTCTGTGGCCCTTTGACTCACAGTGGAAACAAAGTAGTAAGCTATAGATCCAGTGAGACCAGGTCTCGGAAAAATAAGGTAAAAACTGATTGAGAGAGATAAGCAACAATGATGTCTACCCTACACACACTACCCTACACACACACACACACACACACACACACACACACACGGGAAAATTTAGTTAAGTTGGGTAGCATTCTAAACCAATGGGACCCACCCATGGGGTGGGGTGTAGTGACGAAAAGGTTTAGGATTTGGCCCTGGGAGTTGAGTCATGCTGTCTATATAACTAGACGTTTTGGAATAAAACGCTCTCTGTATTTGGACCTTAACATGTGTCCATGTGGTGTGCTTTCCTGCGTATGTTTTCCATATGAATCGTCCTGGGAATAAATGGGACACCCCATACACACACACTCTCACATGTACACACTCACATGCACACACATACATGTAGGCCCACCTGTAGGCTCATGTGCACATATACCCATAAACATAAACATAAAACAAATACACAAAAGAAGTATGATGTAACTGCTAAGAATTTTCTGAAGATGAACTACATACAACTTTAAAAATATTTTATTCATTTTAATTTTATGTGTATGAGTGTATTGCCTGCATGTGTGTAAGTGCATCCATGTTGTGCAATATCAGCTGAAGTCAGAAGAGGGCATTGGATTCTCCTGGAACTGGAGTTAAGGATCATTGTTAGCTGGCATGCGAATTCTGGGAATTGAACCATTTACACTGCAAAAGAAGCCAGTGCTCTCAACCAATATAATATTGCTTAATAAATAATTAGCTCAAACTTCAAAACTGTAGTGGATTTTTAAATACGGATTTTTAAAGTATGGAAAATATACCATAAGCTCACCAGAGAAGCAGCATGAAGAAATCACATAATATCTGTCCTTGAGCATTAACTTCATTTAGACAGTTTTCTGCAACATCAAAGTCTAAAAATAATGAAATATAATTTCTTATTCTCAAAAACATATCAAAATAATCTGTCAACTTGGAGTTCTATCATTGATTAGCAAAGACAGAGTAATGGTCTGTAAGAGTATACTTTCCTCCGGTGTATGCATTGGTTGATAGTATATATTGATTTTAGAAAGATAACCAGTCAAACAAAGCAAGCTTTTTCTGTAACTGTCTACAGTATATAAGTAATTCTCAATTTTTTCATTATACCATGGCTCCACAGTTATTAACTGATCTTTTTAGTTAACTTCTAGGACATAATAAGTATAGAAAACATTGCAGTATTATGACTCAAAATAAGTTTTTCATATGTTGTCTCATATTTGAACTAAAAACAGAAATACTTTTAAGACTTGAAATAATAACCATTTGCAGTGGTAGTGAAGATTACTAAGGTAAATGGTGTGGTACATTCCCTAACCACTTTAGTTTCCAGAGAGGATTGTTGTTCTGAGCTTTATTTTATGTTTGTTTTCTGAATTGGCTCAACTAAACCAACAGGAAACATTTCAGTATGCATGTCTAAAGAGGAAGTCTTTTCTTTTTTTTAAATTTTTATTTATTTCTGCATGTGTATGAATGTACTGTCTGCATGCAGGTTTGTGCACCTGTGTCGTGCAGTGCCGCGGAGGTCAGAAGAGGGCGTCAGATTCCTCTGGAACTAGAGTTAAAGATGGTTCTCAGCTACCACATGGGTGCTGGGGATCAAACCCAGGTCCTCTGCAAGATCAGTCGGCGCTCTTAACTGCTAGGCCATCTCTCCAGCCCCGAGGAAGTCTTTCTTATCCTGAATGTAACTCAAGAAATAAAATATCCAGAGTGCTAATCAGTGTTACATTGATAAAGTGTTCTGACAAAAAAATATAAAATCGAGACCTTGATAAAATGATTGAGGCCTGAACAAAAGAATAAAGCCTACATTAATTTTGGATTTTGCCCAATAGTAGTGTAATGATTTCTTCAGTTTGATTTAGACCTCTATAATTTTCATTTTTACCTGAAAATACACACATGGATTTATTTTCAAGATGCATATCCCTCAAGGAAAAAATACAAATAAATGTGACATTTCAGAGAACATAAAATTGAAATTAGATTGATAAATTGGTACAAGGTAATTTTAAATGCTCTAGAGACTAATTTCCTTAGCAGAGCAAGAGTACTGATCAAGTTTTAAATTGACCATGCATTAGGTATGCATGATTAAAAAACATAAGCTTAGCCTTAATAATAAAATGCTAAGAGCTGGAGTACATCTGGGATGAGTATGTTTGCCTAGCATGTCTAAGCCATTTAATTTGATCCCTAACAAACAAAACACAATGAACACAAACAAGCAAAAACAAAAACACAAGAAAAATCTCCCAGGAGAGTAGACTTCAAAGGAAAGAGAATAATGTTAACATAGGAAAAAGCAGGAAACACACAGGGGAAATAAAGTAGAAGTACAACACATAGGTAGAAATATCAGACCACACAGGCACTAGAAATAGGAAGAGGTAACATGGTGATGAGTCCAAAACTACTCTACATAGCTATTTATTTATTTTAATTAAATAATGTAGCATTTAAAAATAATGTAGATGATCAAAATATATAGCACAAGAAGTACTGAGATATAGAAATATAAAATTTCAGAAGATTAAAAACATAGAACTTTTTGTTTGTTTTGCTTTATCCTTAAGATAATGTCTCACTGTACCCCTTGATGGTCACTGTGCTTAATAAAAATATTAATAATAGGAGCTGGAGAGATAGCCTAGAGGTTAAGAGCACTGACTGCTCTTGCAGAGGACCCGGTTTTGATCCCCAGCACCCACATGGTGGCTAAGAACCATCTGTAACTCCAATTCCAGGAGAACTCCAGTTCCAGGGGAATCCGAGACCGTCTTCTGACCTCTGCGGCATTGCACGACACAGGTGCACAAACCTACATGCAGACAGTACATTCATACACATACAAAAATAAAATAAAAAATATTAATAATATAAACAATTCAAGAGAATTAAAATTCCATTTATTTTATGAATGCACATATATCCAAATATATAATGTTTTTAAGATGTGTTTTATGTTTTTTTGAGAATGGTAGAAACTGTGAGTGGTGGAATTGGATCCATAGCTATAGATCTCTCCAAGCAAAGTGCTAAAGGACTGGCTGTATTCTTTTTGAATACACACAATAAAATATAAGCAAAAGGCTTGAGTTAAAGCAGAGTTAGGCAAGCAGGAGCTAGAACTTCAGGATGTGGAATATCCTAAACCCATCTCTATTGCAAAATCACTAAAAAAGCATATTCCTAGTAGGAAGTCTGGAGTGTGTTAAGACTAACACTCCTGTTCTTCATAAAAGAAAAGTGAAATCTCACTTGTCTAGCATATGACAGAGATAAGTCTTTCCCTGGAAGCTGTGACCTCTTCCACTATGCTTCACACCATACACTAAATATGGATTTACATTCACAGAAAAATATACTATTAACCACTTATCAATGAAGCTTCTTTCTGCAACAGATAGAGGCTATTACAGAGTTATACAACTGGTCACACAAAAGGAATATGTATAAAAGAGTTGCCCAGACCTAAGTAACAATTGCACCTCTACACCTAAAGCTCATAGACCATAGTGTAACATAGAGATAGGAAAAATACTAGTTCATCCCTCAACTCTAACTAGCAAAGCTTCATCACTTACCATGGTGTGATGTACGTAGAAGGCTACAACTGGCCAAGGTGTAGAAAATAAGAAACTCCAGCGTCTGTGTCCCTGGCTAGGACTCCTAAATTAAATCACACCCTCCCATGGATCAGGGACTATAGGGGAAGAGAAGGCAGAAAAATTGTAAGAGCCTGTTGCATGAATGTAAAGAAACAGAGTCTTACAGGTTTCTGGGAATGTTCCTTCATGTATGCTTAGAGTGATGGTGAGAGCATGCACAAGAACAATGCAGACTCAGTCTGAAACCAGGATAGAACTAAGGAAATAGCAGGAGCCCACTACCTTCCTGAGGAACTATTGGCAGCTTATCATTACTGGCTGAGGGAAAGTGGATCTTTTTCAAGGGAATGACCCTAGATAAGCTGACTAGACTCTAGTAGATGAACTTGTACTGAAGGACATCTGGGTACAAATGCTTGATTTGATAGGCTTTAACATATATGACAAGATGCATAAATCCTGGTAGAGAGGCATATGGGGGGCATGAGTAGGGGAGGGGGTCTAAATATGAATAAAATTTATTGCATGAAAAGCACAAAACTTCAAATATATATATATATTATTATATATATATAATATATAATATATATATATATCACTTCTCATTTGACTGGAAGGAAAGGAAACCTAGTCAGTGAAGGACAGCCAGACCGTTGGATGCATCAGGATTCCATTTCAGGGTTTTGTGGTTGATAACCTGCACTTTTCTTCAAGAGGTAGAATTTTTCCCTCATATAGTTTAGAGACCATCAGGCATCTTATGTTCTGAATATTTGTGTACTTGCCCCACAAATCCATAGTTTCAATTCTAACTAGTAGAAGGTGATGTTTTTAGGAGGTGATTAAGACATAAGGACTCTTGAATGGGAAGTCAGGAAGCCAGCCAGTCACAGCCATCATGTGACCCTCAGAAGGTAGGCAAGTTTCAACCAGAAATGGGGTAGAGTACAGCTTTGAGAAATCACCTTGAATTATCTAGAAAATGCCTGTCTTATGGTAGCTAGTGAGTTAAGAACTGAAGAATTTACCTGAAAGAAGATATTAACTTTCTAATAAGAAAAGTACAAATTTATGGGCTGATATTAATGTTTCCACAATGATATATTTTAATATTGTCTCTCTCATTCTCTCTCTCTCTTTCTCTATCTATCTTTCTCTCTCTCTCCCTTCCTCCCTCCCTTTCTCCATCTCAGTTTCTCTCTCATTTTCCTAATGATGAAAAATATATCTTCATGAGAAGATATATCACATAGAGGAATCAAAGTCTGAATGGAAGAAAGACTTTACCCCCAAATTAGTACTGATTCTTCACATTGATAGTCAATTTCACAGTGAAAGCACACCCATAAAAGACAAACTAGGGAGAGCAAACTGAGATCTTATTGATGTTCAAAGGCCTGAAGCATATTTAGTAATATTCAATATATGCTAGAACTTTACAGAGGAAAGAAGCACATTTTAGAACATATAACTACTATCACACATGACAGCACATTCTACACACCTGCCAAATTCCTTCCTACTTGCCACTTAAATTTTTTTAAGTTTAATTCAAATTTCCAATAGTTTGTTTTTTTTTTCATTAGAATATGTAATTTAGGAATTCAGACAGGTGAAAGAAAACCCCAGTACAAGCTGGTAATTTTGAAGAAGAAAATTGTGTTTGTGTGTGGAGAAGAAGAGGACTCACTAGGCCTGCCAGATACCGAGACTTCATATAGATATTGAGTATCAGCAATCAAATGATATTTGTAGAGGTACTCAAAAACTGAATAGAACTGAGGGCTCATGTGGTAATTCAGATCACATGGTAACTTGATATATGACAGAAATAACACTGATTTTGTGAGAAATGGGTAATCTGTACTGGACAGTAAATATTTTTGGTACCTGTGGCTGCACATATGAAAATAGTTATTTTTTTTTTTGTATGAATGTACTGTCTGCATGTAGGTCTGTGCACCCGTGTCGTGCAATGCCGTGGAGGTCAGAAGAGGGTGTTGGATTCCCCTAGAACTGGAGTTCTCCTGGAATTGGAGTTACAGACGGTTCTCAGCCACCATGTGTGGTGCTGGGGATCGAACCTGGGTCCTCTGTAAGAGCGGTCGGTGCTCTTAACCGCGAGGCTATCTCTCCAGCCCGAAAATAGTTCTTATTTAACACAGTATTCATCACAAAGTCCAAATGAATTAATGAGATGAATTTGCAAAGCTCAAAGCTTAGAACTAAATGAAATACCCAATGAATCTCTAGTGATTCAACTATAAAATAAATACCTCATATTATATAAAAGCAGAAACAAACTAATTAAGAGTCAGAAATGAATTAGAGCAGGTTGGAAAACAGCATGATGAATAAGTACATGAATATACAATTCCTTAGTTATGAAACATGATTCTTTCATGTTTAAATTTATGTTTTCCAGGTTATATAGAGTTGCTGCTAGACTGAAAACAGCATTCTCACCAAGGAGAACTAAAGAATTTCAACATATGTTGAAACATAAAAGAAACTCGATTTTTGGTGATTGATAAATTGGCTGCTACATGAAAAGAATTAGAGGAAAAAACAAATCTACTGACACACATTGAAGTAGTGATTAAACCAAAGAAATGAACTTCAATGTATCAATATTAATAACTTGGAAAATTTAGCATTGATTTTAAACTATGCAAAAATGTTTTCATTTTTAAAGTACATACAATTATATAATGTAACTGTGGTTACATGTACAAAGTAACTTGCATAATTACATAATTCAAATTAATAAAATATACCAAGCTAAATATAACAGCTTCATCAGTATAGGAGTAAATGATCAGAATGAATAGAATAATTTTATCTATATTTTTCCTTGAGATAAGGTCTCACTATGTAGCTCTGGCTAGCTTGGAACTCCCATGTAGTCCAGGTGTAGTCCAGGCTGGCCTGGGATTCACAGAGATCCTTTGGTATTTGCCTTCCCCATACTGAAATTAAAGGTAAACACCACAACATAAAGCCAATTTTATCTATATTTTAGATTTAAATATTCAGTACATTTGATAATAAAGATTCAATATCAACTATATACAAATGTTGGGATATTAAGAATTTTAGGTTGAAAGTACATAGAGATCCTCTGCATGTGAAATATTTATAAATAAAGTGGATTTATTCTCATTTACTAGATTTTGATCCTTGAGGTGGTTTGAATGAGAATGTGCCCCAAAGTGGAGCCTTATATGGAGTGCTTGCTTGGCAGATATGTAACTTAGGCCTACGCAACTCAATGACTCCTTTTGTGGAACTTTGTAATAGTCTTTATATGTTGGATCAAGAACCTTCTTTGATGAGTGGTTTCTCTACAAATATAAGGGTAAATATGTAAAATACAGTAAATAAAACGTTATATTCATCTAGGAGTGTGATAGAAGTAGATTTTTTCTCTAGGATCTATGTCTTCTCAGGCCATGTGTATTTGGCTGTGGTTACAGTACCACACATGAGTTCCCTCCCACTGTGCACACTTTAAGCCCAATTAGATATCTGTTTATTATCCCCATGATAAAAGTCCTAGCCATGAACCAGGAGAGGTTATTTACTGGGCTGGTCAATGTGGTGGTTCATAGACTTTACAGATAGAAGGGTATCTATCAGTTTTCTCCCTTGGAAGTTTGCATAGACTACTTTGCTACTGGCCTTCAGGAAGGAGGCTTCAGAGTAGTTGAATAAATAGCAACGGCAACAACAATAAATAACTAGTGGAAAATGGGACCATTTTCTCTCACTGGATGCTGTGATATCTAGATGAATTATAATGCCTACTGCCAGAACTGTTCATTCAGGAGCTAGCAGGAAGAAAAGCAAATTTATTTTGCATGCATTTTTACATACCTGATATGTAAGGTAATCAAGACTGATTTTTCTGTTGTTTCTGGTCCATATAACCCTAACACAAATTTTTTATTTATAATTTGTGACAAAATATGTTATTTATCAACTACCCAGTCCTCTGCACTTCCGTTGGCTAGGTAATTTAAGATTTGAACATCAGAGAGCATAATATTACAGTTCATTCACCAAACGCTAATGTCATGGCCAATACTCATAGAAGATCCAGTTAGAGTTCATTCAACTAAAGACAATTAGTTGGAGATTTTTTTTACTGGTTCTTCAGTTGAAGGTGCTATTAATGTGGAGTGAAAATGAATATGGATTCAAAAGAGTATTCATTCTAATTTTATTTCTCATACTGCTAATATATACCAATCTTTGTAACCACTGAAAATATTTCTCATCCATATCTGATTAACTGTGCAAAGTGATTGAAATCTTTTTTTATAGACTAGAATATTTCCTCACCTTTGACAGTACTACAAATTAGGAAAATTTATGAAGAATTACCTGAGAGACTATGCCACTAAATAATCATCACTTTCTGATACATATTTCTGATACATACATAAAATAGCAACGTTAACTGCTGTGTGTTTTTACAAAAGTAGAATATAAAAAAGTTTGTGTGTTCTCCTGCTTTAGCTGAATAGCGAATTGACAAAAATAGCAATAAAAACTCTCAAAACAGCTGTTTTCACTTTTTTCTTTTGGTCCATTTGAGACAGGATCTCCCTGTATGCACAGCTATCCTAGAACTTACTATGTATATCAGGGTGTCCTCAATTTCATAGAGATCCACATGCCTCTGCTTCCTAAATGTTTGGGTCAAAGGTACATGTCACCAAGCTGGATAATCATCTCAGTGCTTTTTAAAGAGCCTGGTAACAATAGATAGCTCTTCAAATTTCCTTGCCTTCTTTAATCTAATTTATACAACTTTTGCATGATTATATTTTAAATACTTAGTATGACATGCTAGGTTTGTGCTTTATTAAGAAAATATGATTCATAAATTTTTTTATGTAAATATAATATAAAAATTTGTACAATAAATAAATATGATTGATGAACAAAATTAAATTTCACTAGCACAGATCAAAATTTGACTTTTTAAGCTGTTACTATTATACAATTCTCCAATAAAATAGTATTTGAGTATATATAGATTTACAAAGCTTTGCATTGTTTTCAGGGTGATTTTGATTACAGAATAATTTAAACCCAAATAAATATAGAAAATATATGCTTTTACAATTATTAACATGTAATATTTTTTTCAATTATTTGAAGTATTAAAATAGTGCAAAAGCTCCATGTGCACTTTCCTGTCATCTGTTTCTCATTTCCCCTCTAACTTAGGTCACCATTGTTTTGAATTTTCTTTTCTTCACACTCTCATGAATCACACTAGTCAGCTCAGGCTAAGTTATGCAGTGATAACAAATGGGCAGTGTAAGTGGATTGTAACTCAAAGCTTTATTTTCACATTGCAAATTATTCATAGGAAAGCTATAGGCCTCGTCTATTCTTTGTTAACTCTAAGTTTCTGGCTGACACAGAAGCTGCTGTTGGAAGTCTGGCCTGCAGTGCAGGGCTGGCCTGCTGCAGAAAAACAAAGATGGTAAAATGCTAGTAAAGCTTCATTTCAAATCAATCATGATATGCATTATGTTTTCATTGGCTGGAAAAAGTTATACAGTTATTACTAATACAAACTGTGTAAGGATGCATCTTTCCTTCATAAGGAGGAATTTGTGACAGAGCTATATTCAACATTACAGGATCAGGCAGGATATGGTTTTAAAAAAAGTAAGTTTCCAGTGAAAATGTTATTCAGTACTAAACATGGACTAAAATAAATGAAGAAATTATACCATTCTTTTGCATGTGTTTAAACATTTAGTTTATTACACATATAATTCCTTCTTTTCCTGCATATAATTGAAATATTTCCATGCTAATTAAAGTAAAATAAGTCAATGCACAAGGGTGTTAATAGTTTGCCTCTGAGATTCTGAAATAATTCATTTTATTGTTGGTGGTTATTTTAAAAATGATTTTATTCTTTTTCAATAATGAAATCTTCTACTTGTTTTCCTTAATATTCTGTACAAAAGCTGGGTTAGGTAAAACAAGTAAAAATGAAATTGCCACATAAAATTTAATTTATCAGGTGTTGCTCTATTTGTCTCTAAACATGCCAAAATACTTTCTGCTAACAATAATACATGAATAATCTTGAAATCTCCTTGTCAGCCTTTATCAGGTATTACTCCTATGTAGAAATCTTGCTCATGATGAGTACTCTTAATTTGAATTATTATTGTGAAGTAGGGTATTTTCCATGTATAATAAACAACTTTGTTTCTTCCAAGCATTGCTTCATAGGCAAATGAGAGGATATCTACATTTTGGCCTATAAAATAATATTATAAATTTTGTGTTTTAATCTAGACAGATGCAGCATCTCACTCTTATTTGTAATATCACTCCTGTGCAAAGTTTTATTGCACTAAATGGCTATTGTAGCAAAAACGGAAAGTATATGGCATTATAAGTTTACATTACTATAAAATGCTGAAAATGACAAATCTCTACCATGTATTTATGAAAGGTTGGTAAGCTGTTATCTACAATATATTATAAAAAATAACTTTGCCTGAGGAATGGGATTTCTGATTTAAATGAAAATATAACCATTCATAAAGATGAAGAGTTAGCTAGTTTTGTTAACAATAAATGATATGATTGAAGAAAAATACAGCCAGAAATGAATGAGGGAAGCTCAACTTTAGAATATATATATATATATATATATATATATATATTCACAATTATCTGTCTTGGAAAATGTAGCTAAGGACTTATTGCTATTTGAAAGAGTGGGAATGAGAAATAGCAGGAGAGACAGAGAGAGGAAGGGAGGAAAAAAAAAGCTGAGGTGAGAAGGGAGGGAGGAAAGGAAGGAGAGAGAGAGAGAGAGAGAACAATGCCAATTTCTAACTGTTAATGAAAGCAAGGAACAAAAATTTTGTTGAACAACTAGCATTCTTCAAACTAAAAGATGAACTGAAAACATACTTAAAATATAAACAGTATATTTTTACTTTTGAAAGTTTTTGTTGAATTTTATGTATTTCAAACATCTCAATCAATGGCAATCATCATTATACTCCCTTCAACATTGGCACTCTCCTAAGCAGCCCCAAGAAATCATACATTCTGTCATTTGAGTTAAGCCTTATCATGTGAAGTTATTGTCCCCAGACCTTCCTCAGGGTAAGTTCATCCACTGGAATCTAGTCAGCCTATGTAGAGTCTTTTCCTTTACAATCAGCTCTTCCCATTACATCCTTGTCAAAGGAATAATTAACCCTGAAGTCTTCAAAATCCTAAATGTCTATGCACCAAACTCTGGTGCACCTAACTATATAAATGCTACTCTGCAGGACCTCAAGACACGGATTAATCCTAGCACACTAATAGTGGGATACTTCAACACCCCACTGAGTCCCTTGGATAGATCAACTGGACAAAATTAAACAGAGAGACATCAGAACTGAACAATACAGTACACCAAATGGACCTCACAGACATCTACAGAATATTCCACCCAAACACCAGAAATTATGCTTTCTACTCAGCACCTCATTGAACATTCTCCAAAATTGACCATATACTGTGGCACAAAATAAATATCAACAAATACAAAGGTATTGAAATCAATCCATGCATTCTATCAGACCACAGTGCAATAAAGATCAATATGAACACCAGAATAATCCCAAATAGCTATAAGAACACATGGAGACTAAACAATGCCATCCTGAATAATGAATGGGTCAGGGAAGAAACAAAGAGTGAAATAAAAGTTTTATTTCACTCTTTCATGGAAATGAACAAAAAAGACAATACAACAAAATAAAACCTGTGGGATACTTTAAGAGCAGTCTTGAGAGGGAAATTAATAGCACTAAGTGCCCACATCAAAAAAAAAAAAAAAAAAAAAAACAGAAAGGGAACAAACATACGATCTAACACTGCAGCTAAAAACACTTGAGAAACAACAACACATGAACCCTAAACCCAAAAGACACGAAAAAAAAAATCACATAAATCAGAGCAGAAATCAATGAAATAGAAACAAAGAAAACAATACACAGAACCAATGACTCCGGGGCTGGTTCTTTGAAAAGATAAACAAAATAGACAGACCTCTAGCTCAGTTAACCAAAAAAAAAAAAAAAAAGAAAAGAGCAACTCCAAATCAATAGTATTCATGCTGAAAGGATGAATCACAACAGACAAGGATCACAACAGACAAGGAAAAGATCCAGACAACCATACGGGAATACTTCAAAAGCCTATACTCCACTAAATTTGAAAAACTTAAGAGAAAAGGATGAATATTTTAAATCCTGGGAACCAACAAAGCTTAACCAAGAAGAGATTGACAGTTTAAACAGACCCATAATAGTTGAGGAAATTGAGGATGCAATTAAAAAAGCTCCCAACTAAAAAGTGGCCAGGCCAGATGGACGCACAGCAGAATACTATAAAACATTTAAAGAGGTCCTACGACCGTTAATACTCAATCTGTTCCGAAGGATACAAACAGAGGAATTCTCTCAAATTCCTTCTATGAAGCCAGCATCACCCTAACACCAAAACCAGGCAAAGATACAACCAAAAAAGAAAGCTATAGACCCATCTTATTAATGAACATAGATGCAAAAATCCTCAACAAAATACTTGCAAATTGCATACAGACCCACTTCATAAAGATCATCCATCATGACCAAGTTGGATTCATACCACAGATGCAGGGATCGTTCAACATATGTAAATCAATAAATATAATAAACCACATAAATGGACTGAAAGACAAAAACCACACAATCATCTCAATTGATGAAGAAAAAGCGTTTGACAAGATCCAGCATCCCTTCATGTTTAAAGTCCTAGAGGGAATCAGACTGAAGGGAACATTCCTCAACATGATCAAAGCCATATATAGCAAAATCACTGCCAACATCATCCTAAATGGAGAAAATTGGAATCATTTCTCTAAATGTGGGAACCCAGCAAAGCTGTACCTTATCACCACCCGTTTTTTTTTAATTTTTTAAATTAATTTTATTTATTTCTGTATGTATATGAATGTACTGTCTGCATGCAAGTCTGTGCACCCATGTCGTGCAATGCCGCGGAGGTCAGAAGAGGGTCTCGGACTCCCCTGGAACTGGAGTTCTCCTGGAATTGGAGTTTCAGACGGCTTTCAGCCGCCATGTGGGTGCTGGGGATCGAACCCGGGTTCTCTGTAAGAGCGGTCGGCGCTCTTAACCGCTAGGCCATCTCTCCAGCCCATCACCACTCCTTTTTAACATAGTGCTTAAAATGCTTGATAGGGAAATAAGACAAGAAAAGGAAATTAAAGGAGTATTAATTGGAAGAGAAGTTAAGCTATCTCTTTTTGCAGATGATATGATAGTTTACCTAAGGGATGCTAAAAATTCCACCAGAAAACTTCAAGAAATGATTAAGAGATTCAGTAAAGTGGTGGGATACAAAATTAACCTGGAAAAATCTGTAGCCTTTCTTTACACCAACAATAAACAAGTGGAGAAGGAATATAAGAAGACCTTCCCACTCACAATAGCCTCAAAAATAATAAAATACGTGGGAACAAACCTAACCAAAAATATCAGAGATCTCTACAACAAAAATTTTAAGTGCCTGAAGAAGGAGATGATGTCATTTGAAAATGACAACAAAAGATGGAAAGATTTCCCATGCTCATGGATTGGAAAAATTAATATAGTAAAAATGTCCATTTTACCCAAATTGATAGACAGATTCAATGCAATCCCAATCAAAATCCTCATGAGCTTATTCACGGACATGGAAAAAAAATCATTAAATTCATATGGAAAAACAAAACACCCCCAATAGCTAAAGCAACCCTGAGTGAAAAATGCAATACAGGGGGAATTGCTCTACCAGACTTCAACATATATTACAGGGTCATAGTCATAAAGACAGCCTGGTACTGGCACAAAAACAGACCTGTTGACCAATGGAAGAAAATTGAAGATCTAAACTTGATCTCATACAATTTCAGCCACCTCATATTTGACAAAGGGGCAATAAATTCTCAATGGAGGAGTGATAGCATTTTCAGCAAATGGTGATGACAAAATTGGATCACCATTTTTCGAAGAACAAAATTAAACCCCTACCTCTCACCCTGTACAATAATAAACTCTGAGTGGATCAAAGATCTCAACATAGAACCTGAAACCCTGAAGGTGAGAGAAAAAAAATGTGGTAACAACCTATAAGACATAGTTGTGGGAAAAGACTTTCTAAATCAGACAGCAGCTGCACAGGAAATAAGGTCAACAGTTGACGAATGGGACCTCATCAAACTCAAAAGCTTTTAAACATCAAACGAAACAATCAAGGAAGTGAAGAGAAAACCCACAGCGTGGGAGGAAATCTTCATTAGTGATTCATCTGACAGAGCATTAATGTCAAGAATATATAGAGCACTCAAAAAAGAAGTAAGAAAACAAATGACCTCAAAAATACTGTAAAGAGCTGAACAGAGATTTCATTAGTGAGGAAGTACAGATGGCTGAGAAACATCTTACAAAGTGTTCAACATCATTAATAATTAAGGAAATGCAAATTAAAACCACTCTCAGATATCATCTCACTCAGATACGACTGGCTAAGATCAAGAACACAAAAGACACCAAATGCTGGAGAGGTTGTGGGGAAAGGGGAACACTCATCTCTTGCTGGTGGGAATGTAAACGTGTACAACCATTATGGAAAGGAGTGTGGAGAACCCTTCAAAGACTTAAAATGAGCCTACCACCTGACCCAGCCATACCACTCCTGCATATATTCCCACAAGACTCATCCTATAGCAAAGATATTATTGCAGCTCTATTCACAATAATGAAGAGCTGGAACCAGCCCAAATACCCCTCAGCTGAAAAGAGGATGACAAAATGTGCAGGTAAATAGATGGAACTCGAAGCCATCATGCTAAGTGAAGTAACGCAGTCCCAGAAAAACAAGAGGTGAATGGTCTTCCTCATTTGTGGATGCTAACACCAAATCCCCAGATGAAAGGCAAGCTGAACAACATTATTGTTATATTTCTGTTTAATCTAAAAGCAACTATGTTATTACAATGTAAATCTCTTAACAGGCTCTAGAATGGATCCACCACTTACTCTCAGACTCTGTAATTACTGTATATGAGTGGAAAGTGTATATGCATATTTTAGAGTAATATAAAATTAAAGGAGGAAAATGTGAATTCCTAAACATGAAAAAAAGACTGAGAGAAAGATGCAGGATAGTATGGTAGAGTGCATGATCTGGGATGAGGTGGGGAGAAGAGAAGGGAATATGCCTAAACTGAACTGAGAAATGATGTCTGAAATTCACAAAGTATCAATAAAAACATAAAAAAGGATGACATCATGAACTTTGCAGGTAAATGGATGGAACTTGAAGCCATTATGCTAAGTGAAGTAACACAGTCCCAGAAAATCAAGCAGGGAATGGTTTCCCTCATTTGTGGATGCTAACAGCAAATTCCCTGATGAAAGTCAAGCTGAACAACATTATTGTTATATTTCTGTTTATCTGAAAGCAACTAAGTATGTCATTATAAGTTAAATCTCTTAATGGGCTCCAGAATTGATCCACCACTTACTTTCAGACTCTGTAATTATTGTATATGAGTGGAATGTATGTATGCATATTTTAGAGTAATATAAAATTAAAGGAGGAAAATGTGAATTCTTAAACATAAAAAAGACTGAGAGAAAGATGCAGGATAGTTATGACAGAGTGCATGATCTGGGGTGGGGTGGGGGGAAAGAAAAGGGGAATATATCTAAACTGAACTGAGAAAAGATGTCTAAAATACACAAAACATCAATAAAAGCACTATTAAAAATCAGCTCTTCCTCACCTAGCAGTAATAAGTGCCAATAATTCTTTAACTAATATTATGGCTTGTTGCCCATTTCCATAGTTCTGTGCTGCACTTTGTTCTGCTTAAGCTTGCATAGATCTTGGGCATGCTAACAACATTTCTATAGCTTCATGTGAGCAAGGACCAAGCAGCTTGTGGAACTCTATTTCCATATGGTCATGCACATACTCCCTGACTCTTAAAACCTTTTTGTCCATTCTTCCTCAATGGTGTCTGAGTCCTGAGTGGGTAAGTTTTAACATAAGAGTCCTATCCAAAAACACATATTCTACACCTCTTAATCTCTGCTCCTTGGCCCTTTTGTCACATTTTTGTTCCTGGCCCTCAGTTGCATGAGGGAGCTTCATTAATGAGAATTGATTTCATTAATGTCCTTTGTATTCCTTGTTCTATGTTCTGTGAGTCTTAAGTGTAGAGGCTGCATTATAGATGTGCCACTTAGGCTTGGGGAATTTCCAGACAACGTCTGCATGTGACCAGTTTTGGTACTCTGTAATAGCCACTGTCTGGTGGAAAAGAAGCTAATTTGATGAGTGCTGACTGGGGTACTTGTCTCTAAATATAAGGATAAATATTTTGCACATAATAAGATATGACATTATTCTAGTGATGTGAGAGTCTTGGGAATTTCTCTAAGATTTATGATTTCCCTTAAATTCATGTGGACAAACAAAAGACCTTCAATAGCCAAGGCAACCCTGAGTGAAAAGAGCAATACAGGGGGGATCTCTATACAAGACTTTAAACTATACTACAGGGCTATAGTCATAAAAAACAGCCTGGTACTGGCAAAAAAACAGACCCATAGACCAAAACCGAAGATCCAAACTTGAGCACATACAATTTCAGCCACCTCATATTTGACAAAGGGGCCAAAAAGTCTCAATGGAGGAAAGACAGTATCTTCAGCAAATGGTGTTGGCAAAACTGGATCACCACTTGTAGAAGAATAAAATTAAATGCTTACCTCTCACCCTGTACAAAATTAACTCCAAATAGATCAAAGACTTCAATGTGAAACCCAAAACTCTGAAGGTGAGAGAAGAAACAGTTGGCAGCAAACTACAAGACATAGGCATAGGAAAAGACTTTCTAAATCAGACAGCAGCTGCACAGGAAGCAATGTCGACAATTAACAAGTAGGACCTTATAAAACTCAAAAGCTTCTGTACGGTAAAATAAATAATCAGGGAAGTGAAGAGAAAACCCACAGAGTGGGAGGAAACCTTCACAGCTGATACATATGACAGAGCACTAACTTCCAGAACATATGAACTACTCAAAAAACAAACAAGAAAACAAGTGACTCAGTCAAAAGATGGAGCAAAGAGCTGAAAAGAGACTTCACAAGTGAGGAAATAGAGATGACAGGGAAACATCTTAAAAAGTGTTCAACATCACTAATAATTAAGAAAATGCAAATCAAAACCACATTAAGATATCATCTCACTCCGATAAGGCTGGCTAGGATCAGGAAAAAATAAATGATATCAAATGGTGGAGAAGTTGTGAGGAAAGGGGAACACACATCCTCTGCTGGTGGGAATGCAAATTCACTCATACAACCATTATGTAAGGCAGTGTGGAAAACCCTTAAAAGTCTTTGGAATGAGCCTACTACCTGACCCAGCCATACCACTTTTGGGTATATACCCACAAGTCTTATCCTACCTCAAAGATACATATTCAGCCATGTTTATTGCAGCTCCCTTCACAATAGAGAAAAGCTGGAACCAACCCAAGTGCCCCGCAAAAGAGGTGTGGATAGAGAAAATGTGGTATATCGACACAATGGAGTTCCATGCAATGGTAAAGAAAGATGATATCATGAAATTTGCAGGTAAATGCATGGAACTAGAAAATATTATGTTAAGTAAAGTAACACAGTCCCAGGAAAACAATGAATGGTATCTATCATCTGTGGATGCTAGCACCAATTACCTAGTTCTAAGGCAAATTGAGCAACCTTAATGCTATATTCCTCAAGATCTGAACACAACCATGCTCTTATAGTATGAATCACTAGACAGATACTAGAACTAACCTATCATTTATTTTCAGACTATGGATTTTTGGTATATGATGGTGGACATGTATACATATTTTAGAGTAACATGAAGTTAAAATGGTAAAAGGTGAATCAAGAAATATGATATGGAAATAAGATACAGTTTGTTTTCAGAAGATACAATTTTAGTATGGGTGTGATGTACGAGGCTGGTGCAACTTAGCCTTTCTGGATGCTAATGACAATACTTAATACCCATACCAATTTGGCTGAGGGACCTAAGGGATAACTTTGTTCCTTACCCTCAGAGGTCAACTAAGTCTCAGGGGAATATGCATGGGGGCATCTCTTGAAATGTCCTGCAAATGTGAGTCACCAGGCTTCCTGTGCAGGGAGGTCTTGGAGATCCACCAATGGGACTTCAGCCAGTGTCCAGCTTATAAAGAGGAAAGTCTGCTCAGGCTACAAAAAGAGAAGCCTGGTCTAGCAAGACCAAACTGTGTCCTCCAGGATCTATGACCTTCTAGCCATGTGTGTTTGGCCAATGTATACAAATGTTTTCTATAATTTTTGTGTTGTACAGTATCATCTTGTAACATTTTCTTTTACATGTAGGATAATTTAACTTAAGGAATTAAGCTTGCTTCCCAAATTAACAACAAACAGTCAATGATAAACAGCTTGGGTAAATTTAAGGAAAATTTACACCTTGTTTGGGCGTCTAGCATTTTAACTATGATATGGCATGGGGAGTTTCTTTTCTGATCTTGTCTGTTTGGAGTTCTATATGCTTCTTGTACTTGTATGGGTTTTAGTTTGGGGAAATTTTCATCTATTATTCTGTTGAAGATCTGATCAATACTATTCTCTTGAGATTCTTCTGCTTCCTCTATTTCTATAATGCAGAGGTTTGATCTTTTCATAGTGTCCCATATTTCCTGGTAGTTCCAATTTCATGTATTTTTAAATTTTTCATCATCTTTATTTGAGCTTTTTAGTTGCTGTGTGTTATCTTCCAGCTCTGCTATTCTTTGTTCTGCTTCTTCCATTCTATTTCTGAGGCTTTTTGCATGCCTTTCCTCTTGATTGGATGAGTGTTCTATTTCCTTTTTCATTTCATCCTGTGATTTCTTTAGTATTTCTACTTCCTTTTGGAGCTTCTCAGTCTCTTCTTGGTGCTCCTTACTTCGCTGGTTGGCTTCCTTTTTCAGTGTTTCCACTTCCTTCTGGTATTTGTCATTTTCTCCCTCTAGTTCTTTCTGGAGTTTGTCATTCCTCCCTTTAGTTCTTTCCAAAGTTTGTGATTGTTTCTCTCTAGGTACTTCTTGAGTTTTTCATTCTCTCTCCTTAGTTCTCTGACTTGTTTTTTACATTCCTTAATTTCTCTGAGTAGGTCTGAAATTATTCCTCTAAGTTCTGCTTTTTGGGTCACCTCCAAGGTTATCCCACTGTAGCAATCTCCTACAGGGTTGGTAGAGCTTGGTGTGGAATTACCCTGCACCTTTCCCATGTTATCCCTTTGTCATGTCCATGGCATGTCATTTTCCTTTTTATTGCCTATATTCCGATGCAAATCCCAAATGTCTTTTCACTTTATTGAAGGCTTGCTTTGCTTGCCTCCTTCAGATGCCTTTTTTTTTCTACTTGTTTATGGTTAACTTGTCTAGGTTTCTGGCTTTCAATTTTGTTTATGTATTGGATGCCTAATTCACTCTTCCCTTTGTGTTCCGAAGGTCCTCCAAAAAAATCCACTTCAACACTCTCTCAGCAATTCTAGTTGGGGGGTGTGTGTGACATGCCTGATTTAGCACCCCCCCATACTTTGTGCTTTGGGTGGTCCTGGCAAAGCCCTGACCTAACCACTGCACACTCAATTCTCACAGTGGTGACAGGCCCACTTTTACTACCAGCTACAAGGGTGACTCCACTCGGACAGCCACACCCAACAAGGGTTTAACAGGCCCACTTTTGATCCCAGCAAGCAGGGACACTCCACCCTGCCAGACTCTCAAGACAAAGATTTAGCTATCCAACAAACCAAGGAATCAATTATCCAGCAATCCAAGAGTAGATCTATCCTAAAATCTGCCCAGCAAACAAATCAGCCTCTTACTTAAGCATGAAAAGCAACAAGTAATCCCATTAAAGTAAGGTAAAGTGAGTGAGGATTTCTACTTTACCAGCATTTTAGCATGTTATGAATGGTCTAACCAATGAGATGAGCATGAAAAAGAAGCAAATATAATGTTGGAAAAGCATGCATGGGTGATCTGAAAGTCTGCTTTGAATATCTATGAAAGTTATATTAGCCTTAATTTTAATGTGGGCAGTTAGCAGGAACAGATATTTTAATGAATAATTTTCCTGTATACCAGCAATAACTAAATAGAGAAATATTGTACAATGCAGCCCATATACAATAGAAACAAAACAAAAAGTTCTAAGGCACTCGTCAATTGAGGGAAATTTGCGTTGGTTCCAGCTCTTCGCTATTTCGAAGAGAGCTGCAATAAACATAGATGTGCATGCATCTTTGCGGTAGGATGAGTCTTGTGGGTACATACCCAGGAGTGGTATGACTACATTTTCTAATAAGCGTCTATGAAGGTCTATGAAGGGTTATGATTGAAGAATTTGTTAAAATAATGTTTACAATAAACCACACATTCTTGTAACCATGACATTTTATTTTGTCATTTATTCCTATCTCTGATAATTTTACTAACACTGAAAGGCCTTTTCAAATGTCATCCGTCAGGGAAACTATTCCCCCAATTATCAAAGCCCAACACTCTATTCCTGCCTTAGCCTCTCAAGCACATTTTTATGCCTTACCATTTTATAACACCAAATCCCATTTACACATCTCCTCCTGACCAGGATAAGAAATGCATGCTATCACAGAGAGTAGATTCACATTTATAATAAACTTATTCATCAATAAAATTATAGGCTTTCTTACAAAGAAATGATAAGAAGATAAACAGTAAGGTGAAAAGTATTTCTACTTGATGCAATATTATTTTTCAAATATTAAGGAAATTTCCTAATATAATAACAAAGGAAAAGTAAAATTAAATACACAGAATTTATTTTCAGCAAAAGATTTTGATAGAAAACAGGTAAGTTGATAGGTACATGAATAGACAATGTCTTAAAATGATGAAATCTAATTAACACCAACTAAAGTGATTAAACTTAGACACACCTATTTCAATATTAAAAGAAGCAGGAGATTGTATCAACATCTCAAGGAATAAAAAATGTGTAAGGCATACCCCCCAAAAAGAAGGCCAGAAGGCAGAAAAGAGGCCAGTTCTAAACCACTGTATGTGAAGAAAAATCACTAACTTGTAAGTAGGTGGAACTGATTCCCCAAGAAGAACCCCACTAACAAGTCCCCAAATGTGGGTGGCAGACTGTAGATAAGCATGAACTGTGCAGGAAATATCACTGTGGCTTTTGTCAGGAGCAGTAGAGTAGATTTTGACATTGATTCTTGGCTTATCCTTAGATGAGCCCAAAGTGAGGCAAATGAAACTACTAGGGTGAAAAATTGAAGGTGTCCAGCCACAGCTAATTTCAAGCCTGATACAGTGCTCCCTGTTTCACTGTACTGTGGAAGGGTCTATTGCCAAGAAGCTTTGAATTTTTATTGAAGCTTTGTGCATTTCAAACATTTATTTTTTATTTTTAAATATTTTTATTAATTCCTTAAGAATTTCTTTTTTTATGCTTAGAAATTCACATTTTCCTTCATTAATTTTGTATTACTCTAAAATATGGATACATACTCTCCACTCTCCACCCATATACAGTGTCTGAAAATAACTGGTGGGTGGATTCTAGAGCCCCTTGCAAGATTTACATTATAACAACATAGTTGCTTTCAGATAAACAGAAATATAACAATAATGTTGTTCAGCTTGTCTTTCATCTGGAGGGATTTGGTGTTAACATCCACAGATGAGAGAAACCATTAGTCCTTTGTTTTTCTGGGACTGTGCTACTTTACGCAGCATAACGGCTTCAAGTTCCAGCCATTTACCTGCAAAGTTCATAATGCCATCTTTCTATACCGCAGAATAGTACTCCATTTTTTAGATGTACCACATTTTTGTCATCCACTCATCTGTTGAGGGGCATTTGGGTTGGTTCCAGCTCCTCACTATTGTGAAGAGAGCTGCAATAAACATGCATGTGCATGCATCTTTGCAGTAGGATGAGTCTTTTGGGTATATACCCAGGAGTGGTAAGACTGGGTCAGGTGGTAGGATCATTTTTAGTCTTTTAAAGTTTCTCCACACTGCTTTCCATAGTGCTTGTATAAGTTTACATTCCCACCAGCAGTGGATGAGTGTTTCCCTTTCCCCACAACTTCTCCAGGGCATGTTGCCTTTTGTTTACTTGATTTTAGCTAGTCCCATCGGAGTGAGATGATATCTGAGAGTGGTTTTAACTTACATTTCCTTAATTATTAATGATGAACACTTTTTAAGATGTTTCTCAGTCATCTTTAATTCCTCACTGGCGAAGTCTCTGTTCAGCTCTTTACTCCATCTTTTGGGTAGGTCATTTTTTTTTTCTTCTTTGTTTTTTGAGTTGTTTATATTCTTGATGTTAATGCTCTGTCAGATTTATTACTGGGTCAAGATTTCCTTCAACTCTGAGAGTTTTCTCTTCACTTCCTTGATTGTTTATTTCACTGTACGGAAGCTTTTGAGTTTTATGAGGTCCTATTTGTCAACTGTTGACCTTATTTCCTGTGCAGCTGCTGTCATATTTGGAAAGTCTTGACCTACGCCTATGTCTTGTAGGTTGTTGCCAACTTTTTCTTCTATCACCTTCAGGGTTTCAGGCTTCACACTGAGATCTTTGATCCACTTGGTGTTTATTTTTGTACAGGTCGAGAGGTGGCGGTTTAATTTTGTTCTTCTACAAATAGTGATGCAATTTTGCCAGCACCATTTGCTGAAGATGCCATCCTTGCTCCATTGAGGTTTGTTTGCCCCTTTGTCAATATGAGGTGGCTGAAATTGTAGAGCTCAAGTTCGGATCTTCAACTTTCTTTTTTTTTTATTTTTATTTATTTATTTATTTATTTATTTATTTATTTATTTATTTATTGTGTATGAGTGTACTGTCTGCATATAGCTTTGTGCACCCGTGTCGTGCAATGCCGTGGAGGTCAGAAGAGGGCGTTGGCTTCCCCTGGAACTGGAGTTCTCCTGGAATTGGAGTTACAGACAGTTCTCAGCCGCCATGTGGGTGCTGGCGATCGAACCCGGGTCCTCTGCAAGAGCGGTCGGCGCTCTTAACTGCTAGGCCATCTCTCCAGCCCCAGCTTTTCAGTATTTTTTGTTTTTCCATATGAATTTAAGGATTATTTTTCCACATCTGTGAAGAAGCTCATAGGGATTTTTGATTGGGATTGCATTAAATATGTATATCAATTTGGGCAAAATGGTCATTTTTACTATATTAATTTTTCTCAATCCATGAGCATGGGAAATCTTTCCATCTTTTGATGTCATTTTCAATCTCCTTCTTCAGGGTTTTTAAAATTTTTGTTGTAGAAGTCATTGGTAGTTTTGGTTAGGTTTGTTCCCAAGTATCTTATTATTTTGAGGCTATTGTGAGTGTATTTCATACATTTCTTTCTTTTTTTTTTTTGGTATTTTTGAGGCAGGGTCTCCCTTCAAGTTAAGACCCATTCCCCCCTTCTTTGTCCCCAATAACTGCCAGAGCTCATACATTCTGCCATACATGTCTTGCATCTTTTTATCAGTTTTTTAAAAATTTTTGATGCAGAATTTAATGTTTCAGGCAGAAGTTCGCTGTTTCAGTCAGTTCTTTGACCCAGTCTTTTTTGTTGTTGTTCCTTCCAATTTGTATCTCTCTGAAATATGTACATACACACATCACCCATATAACACAATTATGACATCTGAAAATAAACTATAGGTTAATTTCAAAACATGTTTTCCGACACCCTCTTCTGACCTCCATGGCATTGCACGACATGGGTGCACAAACCTACATGCAGACAGTACACTCATACACATAACTAACTAACTAAATTAATTAATTAATTAAAAAAAGGAACTCACTTTTGACAATAGAGTTGTATGCAGGTAAAGAAAAAATATTACTTTACCATCCTACATTGTATAGTAAGTTCATGAGTAACATCAGGTATGATATTTACTGAAACAAAAAAAGTAAAAAAGAATTATTCAGTTTGCCTTACAAAAAGAGATTTTATGCTAGGATCCACAAATGAGGGACACTGTACATCTTTTGTTTTTCTGAATTGTGTTACTTCACTTAGAATAATGGCTTAAAGTTCCATACATTTACCTGCAAAGTTCATGATGTCATCTTTCTTTAATGCTGCATTGAACTCCATTGTGTAGATGTCTCACATTTTCTCTATCCACTCATCAGTTGAAGGACACTGGGTTGCTTCCAGCTCTTTGCTATTGTGAAGAGAGGTGCAATACACATGGATGTGCATGTATCTCTGTTACAGGATGTGGCTTATGGGTACATACCCAGGAGTGGTTTGACTGGGTCAGGTGGTAGGCTCATTTTGAGTCTTTTAAGATTTCTCCACACTTCTTTCCAAGGGGGTTGTATGAGTTCGCATTCCCACAAGCAGTAGATGACTGTTCTCCTTTCCCCAAAACCTCTCCAGCATTTGGTATCCTTTGATTTCTTTATCATAGCCAGTCTTATCAGAGTAAGGTGAAAAATCTTAAAGTGGTTTTAGTTTGCATTTCCTTAATCTTAGTAACACTGAATACTTTTTAAGATGTTTCTCAGCCTTCTTCATTTATGAAGTCTCTGTTCAACTCTTTACTATACCTTTAGAGTGGGTCATTTTTTTCTTGCTCCTTTATTTTTTGAGTAGTTTATATACTCTGGATGTTAATGACAGATGCATAATTGGTGAATGTTTCCTCTCACTCTATGGGTTTTTCTCTTCAATTCTTTGATTATGTCTTTTGCTGCACTGAAGATTTTGAGTTTTCTTTTTTTTTTTTAAATTTTTTTTTTTATTTATTTCCGTACGTGTATGAATGTATTGTGTGCATGCAAGTCTGTGCACCCGTGACGTGCAATGCCGCGGAGGTCAGAAGAGGGCGTCGGACTCCCCTGGAACTGGAGTTCTCCTGGAATTGGAGTTTCAGACGGCTCTCGGCCGCCATGTGGGTGCTGGGGATCGAACCCGGGTCCTCTGCAAGAGCGGTCGGCGCTCTTAACCGGGCTAGGCATCGCTCCCAGCCCAGTTTTGAGTTTTATAAGGTGCTTACTTGTCAATTGAGTTTTGTGATTATTTTCCTGTGCAGTGCTGTCTGAATTTTAGAAAGTCTTTTCCTCTGCCTATGTATCTTCTAGGTACTGTCAATATTTTATCTAACACTTTCGAGTTTAAGGGTTTCACACTGAGTGTCTTCATCCATTTGGAGTTGATTTTTGTTACAGGATTGAGAGATGTAGAGGTTTAATTTTAGTCTTCGAAAAAGGGTGATGCAGTTTCAACAACACCATTTGCAGAAGATCTTTCCTCCATTGAGTCTTTTTAGCCCCTATCCACTCCTTTTAAATATGTGTTTGAAATGCTCCCTAAAGCAATAAGACAAGAAAGGTAATTTAAAGGAGTACTACATTTGAAACGGAGGAACGTCAACGACATCACCTTTTGGATTGATGACATGCTACTTTACCTAAGGACACCAAAGCTCACCAAAAACTCTAGAAATGATGACAGTTTTCAGTAAAGTTGGTGGGGTGCTGCAAAATTAAACTAGTAAAAATACTCACTAGCTTTTATTATTATGATAAAATCTAAAATCCCGTGTCCCCACACCCCCACACGCACCAGGCTTATGCATTCTGCCAACATGCTTTTCATTCTCTTTCTCAGTCTTTAATATTCTCTCCATAGTGGAAGTTGACCTCTTTTGAGCAGAAGTTCTGTTTCAGTCAGTTCCTTTGCATGCAGTCCTTTCTGTTGTTGTTGTTTGTTGTTGTTGTTGTTGTTGTTTCCAATAGCATCACTCCCAACTGCTTTGGACAAAAGCTCAAGGGCTGTGCATAAGAAATACTTACAAATAGGTAATTGGCGCTAGCATCCACAGATGAGGGATACCATTCTCTTTGTTTTCGGGACTGTGTTACTTCACTCAGCAATGATGTCCTCTAGCTCCAGCCATTTCCTGCAAACTGATGTCATTTTCTTTACTGCTGCATAGAACTCCATTGTGTAGATATACCAACATTTTCTCTATCCACTCATCAGTTGAGGGGCTTTTGGTTGGTTCCAGCTCCTTGCTATTGTGAAGAGAGCTGAAACTAAACATGGCCGTGCCATGTATCTCTGTCGGTATGATGAGTCTTTGTGGTACAGCCTCCAGGAGTGGTATGGCTGGTCCAGGTGGCAAGTTCATTCCAAGTCTTCCAAGGGTTCTCCACACTGCTTTCCTTAATGGCTGCACGAGTTTACATTCCCACCAACAGTGGATGAGTGTTCCCCTTTCCCCACAACGTCTCCAGCACTTGGTATCATTTGTTTTCTTGAACCTAGCCAGTCTTATTGGAGTAAGATGATATCTTAAAGTGGTTTTGATTTGCATTTCATTAATGATTAGTGATGTTGAACACTTCTTAAGGTGTTTCTCAGCCATCTCTAATTCCTCACTTGTGCAGTCTCTGTTCAGCTCTTTGCTCCATCTATGGAATGGGTCATTTGTTTTCTTTCTTCTTTGTTTTTTGAGTAGTTTATATATTCTGGAAATCAATGCTTTGTCAGATGTATTTGCAGTGAAGGTTTCCTCCCACTCTCTGGGATTTCTCTTCACTTCCTTGATTGTTTCTTTTGATGTACAGAAGCTTTTGAGTTTAATGATGTCCCATTTGTCAATTGTCGACCTTAATTCTTGCACAGCTGCTGTCTGATTTAAGAAGCCTTTTCTACTTCGATGTCTTGTAGTCTGCTGCCAACTTTTCCTTCTATCGCCTTTAGAGATTGGGGTTTCACGTTGAGGTCTTTGATCCATCTGGAGTTGGTTTTTGTACAGGGCGAGAGGTAGGGGTTTAATTTCATTCTTCTACAAGTAGTGATCCAGTTTTGCCAACACCACTTGCTGAAGATGTTGTATTATCTCCACTGTGTCTTCTTGGCCCCCTTGTCAAATATGAGATGGCTGAAATTGTTTGTGCTCAGGTTTGGATCTTCAGTTTTGTTCCATTGGTCAAGAGGTCTGTTTCTTGTGCCAGTACCAGGCTGTTTTTTTATGACTATAGCCCTGTAGTATAGTTTGAAATCTGGCATAGAGATCCCCCCTGTGTAGCTCTTTTCAGTCAGGGTTGTATTGGCTATTCGGGGTCTTTTGTTTTTCCAAATGAATTTAAGGACTTTTTTTCCAAGCCTGTGAAGCAACTCTTGGGCATTTTGATTGGGATTGCTTTGAATCTATAAAAGAGTTTTGGTAGAATGGACATTTTTACAATGTTAATTTTCCCAATCCATGAGCATGGGAGGTTTTTCCATGTTCTGATATCTTCTTCAATTTTCTTAAATTTTTGTTGTAGAGATCTTTGGTGTCTTTGGTTAGGTTTGTGCCTAGGCATTTTATTGTTTTTGAGGCTATTGTGATTGGGAAGGTCTCTTTGATTTCTTTCTCCAGTTGCTTGTTCTTGGTGTAAAGAAAGGCCATTGATTTTTTTTAGGTTAATTTTGTATCCTGCCACTTTGCTGAAGCTGTTAATCATTTCTAGGAGTTTTCTGGTGGAGTTTTTAGCATCCCTTAAGTAAAGAATCATATCATCAGCAAATAGGGATAGCTTGACTTCCTCTTTTCCAATTAGTACTCCTTTAATTTCCTTTTCTTGCCTTATTGCTCTAGCAAGTGTTTCAGGCACTATATTGAAGAGGAGTGGTGACAGGGGACATCCTTGCTGAGTTCCTACTTTTAAAGTGAATGTTACTGTCATTTCCCCATTTAGTATGATATTGGCCATGGGTTTCCTGTATATGGCTTTGATTACATTGAGGAATGATACCTCCAATCCAATCCCTTCTAGGATTTTAAAAATGAAGGGATGCTGGATGTTGTCAAAGGCTTTTTTGGCATCAATTGAGATGATGGTGTGGTTTTTGTCTTTCATTCTATTTATGTGTTTGATGATGTTTATTTATTTTCATATGTTGAACCATCCCTGCATCTCTGGTATTAGCTTTTCTTTACACCAATAACAAGCATTTGGAGAAGGAATACAAGGAGACCCTGCCATTCACAATAGCTAAACAAACAAACAAACAAACAAAAAATAAACAAACAATAAATAAAAAATATCTAGGAACAAACCTGACCAAAGACATTAAAAATCCCTACAAGGAAAAGTTTAATTCTCTGAAGGAGACTGAACAAGATGCCAGAAGATGGAAGGACCTCCCATGCTCATGAATTGAAAGAATTTATATACTAAAAATTACTATCCTGCCCAACGTAATATACAGATTCAATGCAATCCCAAATAAAATCCCCATTAGCTTTTTTACAGACCTAGGGGGAAAAAAAGCCTAAAGTTCATTTGGAAAAACAATAGACCCTGGATAGCCAAAGCAACCGTGAGCAAAAAGAGTAATGTGGGTGGGAATCGTTATACCAGATTTCAAACTATATTAGAGCCTGGTATTGGCATAAAATAGACCTGTAGAGCAGTGGAACAAAATTGAATCTCCAAACTTGAGCACCTTCAATTTCAGCCACCTTATATTTGACAAAGGGGCAAAGAAGAGGATTTTTTAATGTATAAAATAATTCTAGTGAATGGTACAAATTGAAATGTAGAGCAAAGTGCAAGGAATACAGACTACCCTGTGATCAAAGATGAGGCCAGCCTTTTGTCAGGATACTTCTACACCCACGGTTGTTTAGAAGCCCCTGGTTAAAGTCAGAGGAGCCATTGGCAGGTTCTGGCTGCTGAGAGAGGGGAAGTTAGATTTCTTTGGGGATGTATTTTCTAGTAGGTTGTACATGGCCCAGTGGATGTTCCACACCCATGTACATATTAATATTAATTCAAATTAGCATTATAATTTTTAATAATAAGTGAAGTTGAAAGTATCTGAGAGATCAAGGGTTGGAAGATGGTTGAGGGAGGTAGTAGGGGTAGATATTGTCAAAATACGTTGTATAAATGAATGAATTTTTTCAGATAATAATTTTAAAGCCTGTGTATCATAAAGCAAAACAAAAGATTGCAATATGGAAAAATGGCCTATAGGGAAGAGGGGGGGATTGATATAGGTGAAAGAGAGAAGAGAGACTGTGAGTCAAAAGTGATTATAATATATATATATATATATATATATATATATATATATGCGAAATTGGCATAAGAAAAGAAAAGCATTTATATATAGTGAATACCCCCAAAATGAATAAGAATGAGCTTATAAAGTGCAGAATCAGTCTTAATCCAAAAAGTTTATCAAATCTCTCTTTTTTCTCAAATCTCACATACAAAATATCAGCAACTCTGCTAAGTCACCCATACAGTATTATCTAGTATCATCAAACATGGGGATTATAGTCTATGATCTCATCTTGCATCTCATTTGGACCAGGCTCCTCTGTGTTGATGAAGACTAGAAACAGAAGTTCTGTGCCAAACACACATATCTCATACCAAGATGCATGAGTCTGATAACGAAGCCTGATTATAATGAACGTTTGAATTGAAAAAAAAAGAATAAGTGGAACATTCAACTAAATGTTCATTTGCATTTCTGGTATCCTGCTGTAGAAACAAAGAAAACAATACAAAAAAAAATCAATGAATACAAAAGATGGTACTTTGAGTGAATAAACAACATAGACTGACTTCTAGCCCAGTTAAGCATAAGAAAGAAGGAACAATTCCAAATCAATACAATTCAAAATTAAAGGGGAAATATCCCAAAAGACAATGAAAAGATCCAGACAATTATAGGAGAATACTTCAAAAACCTATACTCTACTAAATTTGAAAACCTAGAAGAAATGGATAAATGTCTGAAATCCTGGGAATCACTAAAGCTCCACCAAGAAGAGATCAATAGCTTAAACAGATCCATAATATATGAAGAAATTGAAGATGCAATAAGAAACCATCCAAGTAAAAAAAGCCCAAGTCCAGACAGTTTCACTGCAGAATTCTATAAAACATTTCAAAAAGACTTATACCCATTATTACTCAAATTGTTTAGAAGGATACAAACAGAGGGAATTCTTCAAAATTCCTTCTATGAAGCCAGAATCACTCTATTGCCAAAACCAGGCAAAGATACAACCAAAAAGGAGAACTATAGACCCATCTCATTAATGAACACAGATGCCAAAATTCTAAACAGAATACTGGCAAATCGCATACAGACCCACATCAAGAAGATCATCCATCATGACCAAGTTGGATTCATACCAGAGATGCAGGGATGGTTCAACATATGAAAATCAATAAATATCATCAAGCATGTAAGTTGATAGAAAGACAAAAAACAGACAATCGTCTCAATTGATGCTGAAAAAGCCTTTGACAAAAACCAGCATCCCTTCATGCTTAATGTCCTAGAGGGAATTGGATTGGAAAGATCATTCCTCAATGTAATCAAAGCCACATACAGGAAACCCACAGCCAGTATCATCCAAAAATGGGGAAATGACAGAAGCATTCCCTTTAAAGGTAGGAACTCAGCAAGGCTGCCTCCTGTCAAAACTTCTCTTCAATATAGTGCTTGAAACACTTGCTAGGGCAATAAGACAAGAAAAGGAAATTAAAGGAGTACTAATTGGATAAGAAGTCAAGCTATCCCTTTTTGCTGATGATATGATTGTTTACTTAAGGGATGCTAAAAACTCTACCAGAAAACTCCTAGAAGCAATTAAGAGCTTCAGAAAAGTGGCAGGATAAAAAATTAACCTCGAAAAATCAGTAGCATTTCCTTACACCAATAAGCAACTGAAGAAGGAATTCAAGGAGACCTTCCCACTCACAATAGCCTCAAAAACAATAAAATACCTAGGAGCTAACCTAACCAAAGACACCAAAGTGCTCTCTAACAAAAATTTTAAACCCCTGAATAAGGAAATTGAAGATGACATCAGAAGATGGAAAAACCTCCCATGCTCATGGATTGGGAAAATTAATATAGTCAAAATGTCCATTCTACCCAAACTCTTGTATAGATTTAACGCAATCCCAATTAAAATCCCCAAGAGTTTCTTCACAGGCTGTGCGAAAACTTAGTTAAGATGGGTAGCATTCATAAGCCAATGGTACCTCCTTGACCACACCCATGGGGTGGACCGTAGTGATGAAAAGATTTAGGATTTGGCCCTGAGAATTGAGTCATGATGGATATTTAAGCACACATGTTGGAATAAAATCTCTCTCTGCATTTGAATCTCAACCTGCATGCACATGATGTGCTGTCCTGTTCGTATTTTCCACATGGGTGGTCCCAGTATTAAGTGGGGCCCACCATGAATCCCTGTGGCGACCCCACAACAGGCTTGGAAAAAAAGTCCTTAATTTCATTTGGAAAAACAAAAGACACTGAATAGCCAAAGCAACCTTGAGTGAAAAGAGCAATACAGGGGGGATCTCTATACCAGACTTCAAGCTATACTACAGGGTTATAGTCATAAAAATAGCCTGGTACTGGCACAAAAACAGACCACTTGACCAAAGGAACAAAACTGAAGATCCAAACTTGAATACATATAATTTCAGCCATCCCATATTTGACAAGGGGGCCAAGAAGACACAATGGAGGAAAGACAGCACCTTTGGCAAATGGTGTTGGCAAAACTGGATCACCACTTGTAGAAGAATGAAATTAAACCCCTACCTCTCACCCTGTACAAAAGTCAACTCTAGATGAATTAAAGACCTCAATGTGAAACCCCAAACTCTGAAGGCAATAGAAGAAAAAGTTGGCAGCAGACTACAAGACATAGGTTTAGGAAAAGACTTCCTAAATCAGACAGCAGCTGTGCAAGAATTAAGGTCGACAATTGACAAATGGGACCTCATTAAACTCAAAAGCTTCTGTACATCAAAAGAAACACTCAAGGAAGTGAAGAGAAAACCCACAGAGTGGGAGGAAACCTTCACTGCAGAAACATCTGACAAAGCATTGATTTCCAGAATACATAAGGTACTCAAAAAAACAAAGAAGAAAAAAAACACATAACCCATTCAAAAGATGGAGCAAAGACCTGAACAGAGACTTCACCAGTGAGGAATTAGAGATGGCTGTGAAACATCTTAAAAAGTGGTCAACGTTGCTTATAATTAAGGAAATGCAAATTAAAAACACTTTAAGACATCATCTTAGTCCAATAATACTGGCCAGGATCAAGAAAACAATGATACCAAGTGTTGGAGAAATTGTGGGGAAAGGGGAACACTCATCCACTGCTGATGGGAATGTAAACTGGTACAGCCACTATGGAAAGCAGTGTGGAGAACCCGTGGAAAACTTGGAATGAACTTGCCACCTGACCCAGCCATACCACTCCTGGGTATGTACCCACAAGACTCATCTTACCACAGAGATACATGCACATCCATGTTCATTGTAGCTCTCTTCACAATAGCAAGGAGCTGGAACCAACCCAAGTGGCCCTCAACTGATGAGTGGATAGAGAAAATGTGGTACATCTACACAATGGAGTTCTATGCAGAGATACAGAAAGATGACATCATGAACTTTGCAGGTAAATGGCTGGAGCTAGAAGATATCATGCTGAGCGAAGCAACACAGTCCCAGAAAAACAAACGTCGAATGATATCCCTCATCTGTGGATGCTAGCACCAATTACCAAACTGTATGGCAAACTGAGCAAAATCAATGTGATCTGAAAACAACTGAGCTTTTGTATTGTAGAATCCCTTAAAAATAAACAAATAAATCAAGAAAATAAATTAAAAAATTGAATTCATTCACTGATGAAGAACCACATGTCCCTTTATGATCATAGTTTTAGTCCAGTTTTCCTATCCTATAATCTGATAGTCCTCAGCATGTGGTGTCGGGGAAGATATTGAAGGCTATTTGGGATATGGGGAGTGGGAGTTGCTCTCTTATCCAAATTTACAGTGACTATGACTTGAAGCACTATAATTCATTGGTCTAGGACATATGGACACCTGCCTGGCACTGATTTTACTCCTGGTACATGAACGGACGATCCTATCCTGAAGACAGAACATACTTCAGACACAGGATTTGGAGCTATGGAAGCCTCCTCTGTAAAGAATATCTCTGATTCTTTTGGAGGAAAAGTGGTTCAACCCCAGCTTCAAAGCCTATAACCCAAACAATGGCTGCCACTGCAAACTAGATTGGTGCAGTAGTGGAACTTTTATGTTGTGGAGATTCAAGTCTACCCAATTATACTTAAGGCACACTCAGTGGAAGGACACTCATGTGTGGCATTGTAAAAATAGCCAAATACACATGGCTGGAAAGGTTATACCACAGATCTTAAAGAAACCCTTAACTCTGTCACATCCCTAGGTGAATGTAATTTCTTACCGTTTGCTAACTATGGATCCTTATGTTTACATACAAGTATGCTAGTCACTCCCTTTCTAAGAAGCTTATTTTGCAACACATGAAGACTCTGTTCCACAACAGGTTACACAGAGATTGTCAGTGAGATGCCCAACTCTAAGTGACATGTACAATGGAATCTCTGCACCTGAGGTTCACAGAATATAGTGGAATAAGGAGTACAGAGAATACTATCACATCTCTCAACACAACTGCCCATATTGTATAGAATAAGAGACTATAGAGAATGGGTCTCTAGATAAGACTCCTTTATTAAATTTCACAGATCCAGTGCTCAGGGACCATTGCAGAAGACAGGGCAGAATGCACGTTAGCCCAAGGGGAGGAGGTTCATGGCGACAAGGAAACAGTCTTACAAGCTCCTGGGACCCTTGTAATATGAATGCACAGCACTGGTGACAGCATGTCCAAGACCCATGCAATTAAATCAGACAAATCCCAGCAAAGATCTGGGAAAATGGGCAAGAAACCACAACTTTTACATGGAAATATTGGCACCTGATCACTTCTGGGTGAAGGAGAATTGATCTTTTTTAAGGGAGTGATAGTAGAGATGTTGAACAGCCTCCAGTGGATGAACTCACACTGAGGGACATCTTGGTACAATACTTGACTCAAAAAGCCTTAACATACATGACAAAATGCATGAAGTTCTGTGGGTGAGCTATGGGAAGTACAGATAGGGAAGGCAATGCTAATTATGATTAACAATTATTGTATGCAATCCACAAATTTCAATAAAATATATTTTAATTTTTTCAGTTCAAATATTTCATGTACTTGTTAAATTTTTGTTTGTAAATGACTTGTTTAATCAGTAGTAAGAGCATGTTTTCTGGGTGTGGAATATCATGCATTTAATCACAGCAGACAGTTCTCTGTGAGATCAAGTCCAGCCTGGTCTACTTTGCTGGATGCATCCCAGCTGGGGCTACAGGGAGACCCTATCTGCAACACAAAAAAAGCAGAAACAAGCAAAAATTTAAGAGGTATATTAAAATAACTTGCTGTGGCATCCTTGTTATTTTCTCCCTATATTGTAATACTATAATTAGATTATATCATTTTTAGAATGTTATCTCTCTAATGACTTGGGTTTTTATTATGAAGAGTTGAAGTTTCTGTGAATTCTTTTTTTCTGTTAATATAAATATTTTATCAATGAAGTGAAGAGTTTTGAAATATTGGAGCACCAAGACATTGTGCAAATTAACTCATTTATTCAAATGCATTCTTCTTAAGGACTACTAGGACAACAGATCATATTCTGGAAACGGGGCAGTTGAGTCTGGCTTGAATCTATATGACTTAAGTGAATGAACAACAAGAACTTACATTTGCTTAGGATTTCTGAGTTTTGTGATAGTAAATGTTTTCCTTGTTATTATAACTTATTATTAGCTTCATTGTATAAAATATTTGCTCTTGTGTTCTTAAATGTGCATTAGCTTCAGCTAAGATTTGGCAGCTGATTACTGCTGGGTGAGGAAGTACTAATCTTCTTAAAGCAAGGGACTACAGAGAGGCTGAGTAGACCTCAGTGGATGAACTTGACAGAGTGCATGAACTCAACTGGGGTGGCTGTGGAGACAGTACCCATGGAGAAGGGGATACAAAGAGGACTAAGACTGATTGAGAAATTATGTATGAAATTCACAAAAATTCAGTAAAACTTTTAAAGTTTGTTAGCTCATATATTCACATTAAGGAAAAAATATCTATATTTTTTATTGGAAAAATATATTTTAGGGTGATTTTCTTAAATGTAATTAGCATCACAGTAAGAGCACTAAAGTAAGTCCTTTTATCAATTTTTTTTTTTTTTTGTCTTTTCGAGACAGGGTCTCCATGTAGCCCCAGCTGTCCTGGAACTCAATACGTAGACCAGGCTGGCCTTGAACTCACAAAGATCCACCTGCCTCTGCCTCCCAAGTGCTAGGATTAAAGGCATGCGCCACCATGCCCGGTCCTTTTAACAATTTTTATCGTATGCCTTTTAACAATTTTTATCATATGCCTGCCATACGTTTTGACAATAATTTTATTTTTTAAAAAAAACTGTACTGATTAATTTATAATGCTGCCTTCATTGATTAATGGTAGCTCATGCTATAAGACAGTGTAAATGTCTGAAATATTCTCCAGTTAATAGATACTCACAAGATTAGAAATTCAATAATTATGTAAGTTAATCAGATGACAAAAAGTTCCTTTGGCCTGTCTCAACAGAAATAGTTGGTCTTTTGTCTTATCCTCATTTACAACCGAAAGAACTTGTTAGAACAACTCAAAGCATGCTTCATTATTTCAAAACTCAAATTCTATGAAATCTTCTTATTAAAAGATTATTTTAATTTTCATGGCCTAAGTATCCCATAATAGGCTTCTTAGATTAAATATGTCATAATAATCGCCAAGTATTTTTAAAAGATTTTAATATGGGTAATTTTAGTATTATCATGTACAAATGTAAGACATACAAAGTAACTTTGTATGTGCTCATTATAGAACTACTGACAGATTAGCCAATGGAAAATTAAGATTCAGTAAGGTTTCATGGCACATTCAGTTGGGAAGTATTTTTCAGCTGTTATCATTCCACGAAAATCAGTATTTCTTACTCCAATAAGCACTCTTCTTAGAAATTTGTAATTTGAATGTCCAAAATCAAATCTTGCAATCAGTGAATTATCCAAAGTCCAGAAAAGAATGATCCTAACATGCTTTGCAGTGCTTTAATAATGATGTTTAAAAATATTGATTCATTGAGACATTTCTGGTTGTGTAAGTTTTTCTTACTAACAATTATATACATAAGATTATAATATTTTGAATATTATTTTTTCACACATAATTGACTATTAATTCATTGAAATATACCTGATAAATTAACAATAATGGCAGAAAAGAATATTCTGAAACATATATCTGTACAAATATATATATATATATATATATATATATATACACATTTATTTACAGAGAGACAGAGAAAGAGAGAGTCATTCATGTGTTTCCTTGGACAATGACAGCTTTATGGGCTTATAATTCTGTAATTTGCAAAGAGAACTATAAAAAGAAACTTGGACCATTATGGTTAATATTCTTTCTGTTGCCTTTCAAATTGCCTATAGTCATAGCCTTACAATGGGAACAGGAGCTGTTTTTACCTGCCTTCTTTGTTGTTTGTATAATAGAAGATAGAGTTTCAAAGATGTTAGGAGACAGTTCTTTGTGAATCTCATATTTTTGAATGTCTTACTTGTGGACGCATTCTGGAATATTTTCCATGGTTTTAGAAAGTATGAATAGGCAATAATTTTAGAAGACAATATATTTTCATTTGTTTTGTAAGTTTTTTCCTAGGGATATGAATGAGCCTCTACCACCAGATAACTCATAAATGACAGACCGATGAAATGACTAAACTCAAATTCATCTTAGGAATAATAATTTATTTACAGTTACTCACAGGAGTAACTCATCAATGATTGAGTTACTTAAACAATCATGAGAAAACATGAGTGCTTACATCATTGAGGAAAAAAATGAAGAATGACTCTCTGGGCACGGATTTGCCATTGTTGATTCTTCACCTGAGCAAATGCTAACTGCTTATGAATCCTGAGGGTTGATGGAGCTCTCTGCTCTAGTAACCTTTAAAACCTTCATGCATATGGGGCTGGAGAGATGGCCTAGCGGTTAAGAGCGCCGACTGCTCTTACAGAGTACCGGGGTTCTATCCCCAGCACCCACATGGCGGCCGAGAACCGTCTGAAACTCCAATTCTAGGAGAACTCCGGTTCCAGGGGAATCCGATACCCTCTTCTGACCTCCGCAGCATTGCACGACACGGGTGCACAGACCTGCATGCAGACAGTACATTGATACACATACAGAAATAAATAAAAATTAAAAAAAAAAACCTTTATGCATATAAATAGTTAGGAAGGGATGTGGCTCCATGGAGCCTATTACCCAGTAAACAATTTTCTCTAAGTCTTTAGGGAGGAATGGGGATCCATGAGTCTTTCCTGTCCTCCATGACCTAAAGTTAGTGGCCACAGCTAATGCAGAAAATCTGAAGGACATTATAACAGCTGATATTTTAAGAAGGAAATAGCCATGCCATCCCAGAGAACAGCATACCACATCACTTTGGGAACAAAAGACAGTTTTGATGCTAAGATTAGTTGGGTATAATTTTAGTCTCTGAAAAATATCCTCTGCTATTTCCAATTCAAAATACAGATAGCTGCTGAACCAAGTACATGTGCAAGGTGAACCTGGTCTCCTTTTCATTTTCATGGGAAATTAGAGTTTTTAGAATTTTGTATAGGAAACACTGGTGCACTCATTAGAACTCTTTCTGTGCATTCTCGATCTCTATTGCATGTTTCTTATATCTTTTTCCAAAGTTTGGTTGAATTCTGGTAGATTAACTTGTTAGCTTGCAAGTCTGGTAAAATTTCAGCTCTGGCAAATTTTTGGCAAGAAGAAACACTTGTTCCAAATTTCAAATCCAAATTCTTCTATCAAAGTAACACACCTATCTTCTCTACTCTCAACTCACTTCCCTCAATTTCTTACTAAACTATCTTTCCTTCATTTACTACTTTACAGTTTGGGAAATATTAGAAATTGTCTTCCTGCTGGGTGTGGTGTAGCATGCCTTTAATCCTAGCACTTGGGAGGCAGAGGCAGGCAGATCTCTGTGAGTTCAAGGCCAGCCTGGTCTTCAGAGAGAGTTCCAGGATAGTCAGAGCTACAGGGAGATCCTGATCTCGAAAAAACACCAAAAAAAAAAAAAAAAAAAAAAAAAAAAAAAAAAAGACAAGAATTTTATTCTTTAATTATGCTAAAACTTTTATCTGTAAATCATGTATTTAAAATGAAAAAAAAAATAGATGAAAAAGGAAATGGCATCCATGAAAGAGCACTTCACTAAAAGTCATCTTGGCTCTTCACATGTGAAAACTTGGAATCCATTTTATTTTATTTTTATTTAACTTTAAACCTTTGACATGAAAAGTGCATTTCCACTCAGTGATACAATTCACACTTTCTCAGCATATGTATTTGAATATGATTGGCTATAGGGTAACCCAATTTCAATTTGTTCTGAGCCAGTGCTGTAAATCTGATCCAATTCAAGTCTGCCTCTTCATAAGAATTCCATTTCAGCTTTATATATCCTACAGGGGTAGTCGTACCAATGTTAAGCTGTACTTCATCTCAAATAAAATTCAATGCATTTAGAAAATCTAAGAATGCAAATGCACTAATTTGGTTGTTTGTTCTGACGTAAGCTTGGTGCATATTTGTAACTGAGATTTCATTCAGAAGATGACTGCACATGTGGCATCTCGTCCTCTCCACCCTTGGATTCCCAAGACCCACAAGAAAGGCTCTCTGAACCAAGCACATAGAACTTATATCTAACTTAAGATACTGATAATTATCAGATAACTTTGATTTGCACTCAAGTTTGAATTGTTTTAGTACAAACTTTGTTTCTTTCATCTATATAATAGAGATAACACCATTTCTATATTTTCAGGTTTTTATTGCCAACTTGACACAAATTAGATTGTTAAGAAGAAGGAATAGTAGATAAACAATTTCCTCCACCAGATGAACTTGGAGTAGGTCAGTGGAACATGTTCTTGAATGTTAATTGATGCAAGAGGGGCCAGAATACTGTGGACAGTCTCACTCCTCTCAAGGTGGTCATGGGCTACATAAGAAAGGAGGTGACTGAGCATGAGACCAAGTAAGCAACATTCCTTCATTGTCTCTGCTTCAGTTTCTACTCAAGGTTCCTGCTTGAGTAACAGCACTGGATTTCCTTGATAATGGTTTGTAAACAGTAAGTAAAATAAACCTTTTCCTCCCCAAGTTGATATTGGTCAGTGTTCTATCACCCACAGCAACAGAAAACAAATAGCTCAGAAATTTGTACCAGTAACGAGGTGTTGCGTTATATATGACCAGGGGTTGATTTTAGTTGTTTGTTTACTTTTTGTTTCATTTGTTTTCAGGAGCAAGAACTGTAGAAGAATGTAGAATTTGTGCTGGAAAAGCCACTGAGTGCTCAGAGCTTAATAGGGCATTCTGTGAGAGCTTGGAAGATAATGAAGAGAGAAATGCAGATTATGGAGGTCTGACTTGTGAATATCAGAGAAGTTGTGAGTCAAAGACTGTATTGGCTCATTCTGCTATATTTTAATTAAATATCTGTAGCATCAAAACTTTTTTTTTTTGCTTTCTAGAAAATGAATATAGTTCAGCTGGGGCTGAAATATCACCTAAGATTAATAAGAGGCCATGATCATTGAGGCGAAACTGAGAATTATTTCTAAATGTAAGCACTGAGAATCTGAGGGCCATTGGGAGTCAAAGCTACACATTAATATGGCAGCAGAACTTGAAAAATGATATGCAAGAGTGTCCCACATGGTACTGGTTTCAAGAGCATGAAGGGTCATGGAACTCAGCTAAGGCTTGGCACTGTATGGCAGCATCAAATTTGATAAAGGTAAAGGTCAGGAGAGGCCATTGGAGGAGGAGCAGTCTAAGCTATAAAGGAGACATCAGAATTGAAGGGATCATGGAGAGAAACTGAGGATTGACACAATGTCTAGCAGGGTCATTTCTGACTGCCTGAAGAGAGGCCACAGGAGGCCATTGGTGAGGGTGCAGGCCCAGTAGCAATGGAGGCTCTAGGATATCGGCAGCGCTGGAACTGCAGAAGGTGAAGAAGAAAGAGGGCCAGAGTCTTTAAGACAAGCTATGTGTTCCGGAAGGCAGAGCTGGAGAAGGAATGCCTTTTGAGCCCTTTGAGCCCAAAAGATACTGAGTGAACCACTGATGTCAGACAGTGAGCCTTTTGAGCTGCTGGATTTGGATTTCGCTCTCATCTGATTGCTGTTGAGCACTGCTTTGTCCCTTCTGGAATAATAAATAATATAATTTGACTTTACAATAGCACATAGTAAATAGATATTGGATTTTTTAAAGAGAATTTGGACTTGTAAAGCATTGTAATTTTTTAAGACTGACATTTTTAAAGTCTTATTGTGTTTTTTATTATATTAGCATGAGATCTTAGGACAAAGAAAGGAACGTTCTGATATACAGTAAAGTGTTTGTGAGTCAAGTTGACAAAGGTGTGATTATATAGATTAATATTTTGACATTAAGACACAAATTACAGTCACCTGTGAAAAAGGAATTCAATCAAAGTATTACTTTCATCAGGTTGGCCTTTGGTTTGTGTGAGGGGCATTACCTTGTTTGCTGATTGATGTAGAGGAGCCTGCCAACTGGGGGAGGTATCACCCCTGAACAAGTGGCCTGTCTTATACAAGAAAGCTTGCTGAGCATGAGGGAGAACAAGAAAACCAATAAGTAGCTTTCCTCCATAGTCTTACCTCTGCCCTTGCTTGGTTTCCTGCCTGACTTCCTTTAGTGAAAGACCATTCATTAAATGAACAGGTAAGTCAAATTAACCCTTTTCTCCCCAATTGCTTTTGGTCAGGGTATTTATCACAGTAAAGAAAGAAAACTAAGAAAATCCCCATAAAAATCTACAACCAGCTTGGATAAGGGTTACTAAAATATGGTTGCATAGGAGAAATGAATGCTAATGTTCCAGGAAAACTACACATTATAATTTATCTTTTATAATATAAAGACCTAAAAAATTTTGAATTTTCCTAATACAAATAAAGTGTTTTAGGAAGTAGACATGCTTAATACTGTATTTGAGTAATATGCATTGCATACCTGTACACCTTTTTTAAAATTATCAAACAGCCCCATGAATATGCATAATTAAATGTCAATTAAAATAATTAAATATATATCTGTCCTTGAATATATAAATAAGCCAAATACTTCTTATAATATGCTTTTTACAATAACAAAATGGTACTACAGATATAATAGATAGTAGTAATTGCTAATTTATTAACTAATAAGAAAATTTGGATGCACTTTTAAAAAATTTAAATCGTCATTTTTTTTGTCAAGTTTTAGAAGTCTACATTCCCTTGTATGATTAGAATCTATGATACTGTGCTACATTTTAGTGCTAAAAATTCAAATATAAAGAAAAATGATTTCCTAGTTTAGAAGAATATTTAATAGACCAGTACAGTAGTTCTGGTTGATAGCACTACATTGATGATATTGGAATTACCATAGAAGATGATTGTGTTAAACTAACTCCTAATGTATATTAATACACCAGTGCATCTGTCAACTCTCACAGGGATAGTTCTTCTTGCTGCATCCTATGAATAACAGAAAGATGCATGAGTGTTCAACATATAGGTAAGAGACTACAGAGTGCTAAGTTCTAAATAAGGCACCTATATTACACCCTCTCCTCCCAAGTCTCGGGGATCATTGCAGAATAGAGGGCAGAAAAATTATAAGACCCAGAAATGGTAAATGAATGCAATGAAACTCTGTTGTCTGGATACCACATTGCAGTTGCACATAGGAACCACAGCACTTGTGACAGCATGCAAGAGCCCTGTGCAATCTCATGCCAGACAGAAAAACCCATCATAGATGAGGGATGTTGGCAAGAAGCACACCTACTGAGAACCTATTGGCAATTGATAGCTGCTAGAAGAGAGAGAGTCTGTTTCATTACTAGTGTGTCACGTGATATTGTGACCAGATTCGAAGGCATACATTAACATGCATGAGCCTTTTGGAATTAGACTCAATAGCCTTTTTAAAATGTAGAGTAAATATGAATAGAGAACATGAATTCAAGTGACGATAGTAAGGTTGCATTGGCAGAGTGGATGGGGTCTGATTATTTGTACTGAGGGACATATGGGACACTAACTTGACTCAATAGGCCTTAATATAAATGACAGAATGTATGAAATCCAGTGTGGAGGCTTGGGAGAGTGCCAATGGGCATGGGGTATAAAGATTACTAAGATGTTGTGTATGAAGTGCACAAAAAAATCAATAAATACATTGCATTAAATTATATATATATATATATATATATATATTATATTTATATATATATAAAAAACTGCTCCAGATCCTGAGGCTTTCTCAGATATGCCTTTCACTCCTCTGCACCCACAGATCCAGGAGCCTTTCCAGACCTGCCTTAATAAGCCTCCTCTCCCCTACTTTCTTGGGCTCCAACATCACTATCTCAGTTCTGTCAGGACATTTGTGTGCTACTGAGAGCCTTTCCAGACCTGCCTTGAATTCAGAACCGCTTTGGTTAGTAAGACCCTTGAGAACCAAGAAATGTGAACTGTCCCAGCTTGACTTATCAGCCAATCTGTTCACCTAACAGCTTGCAGAATCACGACCCTCTAACAGTATAACCAAGAATACTCTTTTTTTTTCCAAGAATACTCTTTACACCACATTTGTACATCAGCATAAAGCATCTCCCCAACTGAATACCTTTGTTATAACTTTACAAATTGGTGAAAGAGCAAACATCTTCCCAAACCTAGCAACACCCACCACCAATGACACTAGGTCAGATTCCTTATTGGAGTAAGATGATATCTTAGAGTGGTTTCAATTTGCATTTCCTTAATGATTAATAACATTGAACACTTCTAAAGATGTTTCTTGGGGCTGGAGAGATGGCCTAGTGGTTAAGAATGCCGACCACTCTTGCAGAGGACCTGGGTTCGATCCCCAGCACCCACATGGCATCTGAGAACCGACTGTAACTCCAGTTCTAGGAGAACTCCAGTTCCAGGGGAATCCGACACCCTCTTCTGACCTTCGAGGCATTGCACGGCACAGGTGCACAAACCTACATGCAGACAGTACATTCATACACATAAAAAATAAATAAGTAAAATTAAAAAAAATGTTTCTCAGCCATCTCTAATTCCTCACTTGTGAAGTCTCTTCACTGAACAGTGAAGTCTCTGTTCAGCTCTTTGCTTGATCTTTTGAGTAGGTCATTTGTTTTCTTTCTTCTTTGTTTTTTGGGTAGTTTATATATTCTGGAAATTAATGCTTTTTCAGATGTTTCTGTGGTGAAGGTTGCCTCCCACTCTGTTGATTTCTCTTCACTTCTCTGATTGTTCCTTTTGATGTTCAGAAGCTTTTGAGTTTAATGAGGTCCCATTTGTCAACTGTCGCCCTTAATACTTGCACAGCTGCTGTCTGATTTAGGAAGTCTTTTCCTATGCCTATGTCTTGCAGTCTGCTGCCAACTTTCTCTTCTATAGCCATCAGAGTTTGGGGTTTCACGTTGAGGTATTTAATCCATCTGGAGTTGACTTTTGTGCAGTGTGAGAGGTAGGGGTTTAATTTCATTCTTCTTCAAATGGTGATCCAGTTTTGCCAACACCATTTGCTGAAGATGCTGTCTTTTCTCCATTGTGTCTTCTTTGGCCCCCTTGTCAAATATGAGATGGCTGGAATTATATATGCTCAAGTTTGGGTCTTCAGTTTTGTTCCATTGGTCAAAAGGTCTGTTTTCGTGCCAGTATCAAGCTGTTTTTATGACCATAATCCTGTAGTATAGTTTGAAGTCTGGTACAGAGATCCCCCCCGTAATGTTCTTTTCACTCACAGTTGTTTGGGCTATTCAGTGTCTTTTGTTTTTCCAAATGAAATTAAGGACATTTTTCCCAAGCCCGTGAAGAAGCTCTTGGGGATTTTAATTGGGATTGCATTAAATCTATACAAAAGTTTGGGTAGAATAGACATTTTTACTATATTAATTTTCCCAATCCATGAGCATGGGAGGTTTTTCCATCTTCTGATGTCTTCTTCGATTTCTTTCTTCAAGGCTTTAAAATTTTTGTTGTAGAGTTATTTGGTGTCTTTGGTTACATTGGTTCCTAGGTATTTTATTGTTTTTGAGGCTATTGTGAGTGGGAAGGTCTCCTTGAATTCCTTCTTCAGTTGCTTGTTGTTGGTGTAAAGAAAGGCGACTGATTTTTGTAGTTTAATTTTGTATCCTGCCACTTTACTGAAGCTCTTAATTGTTTCTAGGAGTTTTCTGATGGAGATTTTAGCATCCCTTAAATATATAATGATATCATCAACAAAAAGGGATAGTTTGACTTCCTCTTTTCCAATTAGTACTCCTTTAATTTTCTTTTCTTGCCTTATTGCCCTAGCAAGTGTTTCAAGCACTATATTGAAGAGGAGTTCCTACCTTTAAAGGGAATGCTTCTGTCATTTCCCTATTTAGGATGATATTGGCTGCGGGTTTCCTGTATATGGCTTTGCTTACATTGAGGAATGATCCCTCCAATACAATTCCCTCTAGAACTTTAAGCATGAAGGGATGCTGGATTTTGTCAAAGGCGTTTTCTGTGTCAAATGAGATGATGGGGTAGTTTTTGTCTTTCAGTCCATTTATATGCTTGATGATATTTATTGATTTTCATATGTTGAACTGCATCGCTGGTATGAATCCAACTTGGTCATGGTGGATGATCTTCTTGACATGGGTCTGTATGTGATTTGCCAGGATCCTGTTTAGAATTTTGGCATCCGTGTTCATTAGGGAGATGGGTCTATAGTTCTCATTTTTGCTTGTATCTTTGCATGGTTTTGATAATAGAATGATGCTGGCTTCATAGAAGGAATTTGGGAGAATTCCCTCTGTGTCCTTTTAAACAATTTCAGTAATAATGGTTGTAAGTCTTTTTGAAATGTTTTATAGAATTCTGCAGTGAAACCATCTGGGCCTGGGCTTTTTTCAGTTGAGAAGTTTCTTATTACATCTTCAATTTCTTCATATATTATGGATCTGTTTAAGCTATTGATCTCTTCTTGGTTGAGCTTTGGTGATTCCCAGGATTTCAGATATTCATCCATTTCTTCTAGGTTTTCAAACTTGGTAGAGTATAAGTTTTTGAAGTATTCCCATATGATTTTCTGGATTTTTTCATTGTCTGTTGTGATAGTTCCCTTTTCTTCATGGATTGTATTGATTTGGAGTTGTTTCATCTTTCTTTTGGTTAACTGATCTAGAGGTCTGTCTATCTTGTTCATTCTTTCAAAGAACCAACTTTTGGATTAATTGATTTTTTTGTATTGTTTTCTTTGTTTCTGTTTCATTGATTTCTGCTCTGATTTTTGTTATTTCTTCCTGTCTGTTGCATTTAGGGTTCATCTGTTGTTTCCTCTCAAGTGCTTTTATCTGCAGTGTTAGAGCATTCACTTGTACTCTTTCTGTTTTTCTAATGTAGGCACCCAGGGCTATAAATATCCCTCTTAGGACTGCTTTTGTTGTTGTTGTTGTTGTTATTTTCGAGATAGCTTTCCCTGTAGCCCCAGCTGTCCTGAAACTCTCTCTGTAGACCATGCTGGCCTTGAACTCACAAAGATCCGCCTGCCTCTGCCTCCTGAGTGCTAGGATTAAAGGGGTGCACCACCACTCCTGGCAAGCCTGGCAGACTGTTTTAACGTATCCCATAGGTTTTGTTGTGTTGTATTATCATTGTCATTTAGTTCCAGGAATGATTTTATTTTTTCTTTATCTCTTCCTTGACCCATTCATTATTTAAGAGTGTTTTGTTTAGTCTCCATGTGTTCTTGTAGATAGTAGAGCTTATCCTGGTGTTGATATTGAGCTTTATTGCACTGTGGTCTGATAGAATGCATGAAATTATTTCAATCTTTTTGCATTTTTGGAGGTTTCTTCTGTGTCCCAGTATGTGGTCGATTTTGGAGAATGTCCCATGGAGTGCTGAGTAGAAAGTGTATTCTCTGGTATTAGGGTGGAATATTCAGTAGAGGTCTATGAGGTCCATTTGTTGTATATCATTCAGTTCAGATGTCTCTCTGTTTATTCTTTGTTCTGTTGACCTGTCCAAAGGGCTCAGTGGGGTATTGAAATGCCCTACTATGAGTGTACTGGGGTTATTCTGTGCCTTGTTGTCCTGGAGAATTTCCTTTATAAAGTTTGGTGCACCAGAGTTTGGTGCATATATATTCATAATTGTGAAATCTTCTTGGTGAATTGTTCCCTTGATAAAAATGTAATGGCCTTCTTTGTCTCTTATTTCTTTTACTTTGAAGTCTATTTTGTCTGATATTAAAAAGGAACACCTGCTTTCTTTTTGGTACCATTTGCTTGGAATATTTTTTTTCCATCCTTTCTCTTTAAGGTGGTGCCTGTCCTTGAAGGTAAGATGTGTTTCTTGTAGACAGCATATCAATGGGTTCTGTTTCCTAATCCAATCTCCCAGTCTATGTCTTTAGATTGGGGAATTTAGTCCATTAATATTTAAGGTTATGACTGATAGGTTTATGTTGCCTCCTTTTGCCTTATCCATTTCCGGTTTTGGTTTAGGTTTCAACTTCCGCAGTTATGCTTTTATTGATTTCTCTTTCTAGGTGCCTTGTGATAGTTGCTACTTTCTTGTGTTATTTGAATTGCTTCAAGTATTCTCTGAAGGCTTAGTTTTCCAGACATGTATTCTTTCATCTTGTTTATGTCATGGAAGGTTTTTCTCTTTCAACTATAATCGATGTTTTTGCTGGATATAGTAACCTGGGTTGGCATCTATAATCCTTTAACACTGGGAATTCTTTGCTCCACGTTCTTCTTGCTTTCATAGTTTGCACTGAGAAGTCAGTTGTAATTCTGATAGATTTACCCTTATAGGACACTTGTTTTTCTCTTGTGGCTTTAAGGATTTTGTCTTTGTTTTGGGCATCTAGCATTTTAACTATGATATGGCGTAGGGAGTTTCTTTTCTGATCATGTCTATTTGGGGTTCTATGTGCTTCTTGTATTTGTTTGGGTTTGTCTAATTTTAGTTTGGGGAAATTTTCAGCTATTATTCTGTTGAAGATCTGATCAATACCATTCTCTTGGGATTCTTCTCCTTCCTCTATTCCTATGATGTGGAGTTTTGATCTTTTCATAGTGTCCCACAGGCCCTGGTTGTTCCACTTTTGTGTATTTTTAAATTTTTTCATAATCTTTACTTGTGTTGTGTTTTAGCTTTTCTGTGTTATCTTCCAGGTCTGATATTCTTTGTTCTGCTTCCTCCATTCTGCTTCTGACGCTTTCTCCATTCCTTTCCTCTTGATTGGATGAGTGTTTGATTTCCTTTTTCTTTTCCTCTTCTGATTTCTTTATTATTTCCACTTCTTTTTTGAGTTTCTCAATCTCATCCTGTAGCTCTTTGTTTCACTGGTTGGTTTCCTTTTCTTTTTCAACATGGGATCTTTTCATTGTTTCCACTTCCTTCTGGAGTTTGTCATTCTCTCTCTCTAGGTACTTCTTGAGTTTTTCATTCTCTTTTCTTAATTGTTTGATTTGCTCTTTATAATCTTGTACTTTTTAAGTTTGTTCACAATTGTACTTCTAATATCTGTGTCCTGGGCCATCCCTAGGGCATCCCACTGCAGGAATCTTCCACAGGGTTGGTAGAGCTTGGTGTGGAATTATCCTGCACCTTTCCCATGTTGTCTCTTCTTCGTGTCCCTGGCATGTGGGTTTCTCTTTGCCTGTATTCCAATCTGAATCCCAAATGTCTCTTCACTGTGTTCAAGGCTTGCTTTGTTTGCCTCCTTCAGATGCCTTCATTGTTTGTTTGATTGATTTGTTTTTCTCCTTTACTCCTTGCTTATGGAGTGTTGACTTCTCTAAGCTCTAGGATTTCTATTGGAAATCCAACTCACTCTTCCCTTTCTGTTCTGAAGGTTCTCCAAATAATCCCCTTGAACACTCCTTCCTTCATCAATCCCAGTTGGTGGGGTGGGGGTGGGGTGCAGGCTTGTTCTTTAGCCTGTGCCCAGGTACCTGTGTTTCAGGTGGTCTTGAGAGATCCCTGATCTCAAGACTCACACAAACCCACCTTTTATACCCTCTCGGAGGACAACTCCACACCCACAGCCACAAAAGCCAATCAAGAGCCAAATATGAATAAATCAAATCAAGCAGTCCACCTGGCTGAAGCACCTAGCTCCTACCTATGCTTCAGGTGGTCTTGGGAGATCGCTGATCTCAAGACTCACACAAACCTACCTTTTATACCAGCTGGGAGGACAACCCTGCACCCACAGCCACAAAAGCCAATCGAGAGCCAAAGATGAATAAATTAAATCAAACAATCCGCCTGGCTGAAGCACCCAACTCCTACATGTGCTTCAGGTGGTCTTGTTTGTAATATTGTTTACTCTGTTTCTTCATAAGTAACTCACTGTAAAAAAAAATATCATTGATACAGTTTTACAATCCATTGCTCTTCTCAAAGTTTCCTATCCTAAAAGACTAAATTCAAACTAATATCCATTCTAATATTGCCTGTTTAACAGATATGGAACATCTGCAAAATTACAGTTATAGAGGAAAGTAACTTGGGCCTCAGGTTGAAGGCAGGATTTTTATATGTCCCTTTGATAACTGACTTCATACTTTTAATTTTCACTGTTTCATTACTGAAGATCAAGCCAGCACTTCCTGTTCAGCATGACAGATCTCCACACAGGCTTACCATATCACCAGCCCTCACATTCTTCTCTTGCTAAGAAATATGTTCCTTATGAAAACAGAATTTATAATTTTAGGGTTTTTTTGCATTTCTGGAGCTCAAGACCAGTATTTCAGGCCATCTAGGCAATGTCTCCACCCCAACTTGTCACATCACCTCAAATACTTCCCTTGTTATGCTGTTTTAACTCAGCTCTGACTGCCCCATTTTAGAACTCAGCTCCTCTATGCAGATGCAAATTTTACTTTTCAGTAACAACTTGAAAATTTTTTCTCACATTGTAGATTACAGTGAAATATTATCAAATATGAAAAACGAAGCACTTAGACTCTTCTTATGATTTTGAACCATTTTTCTGCTTGTTCGGATGAATATATACTACTTAATGAATTAAATATACTTTTGAACCTGATGATTCATTTTCCAGGGTTATACAAGCATATTCCATGATTTCCAGCACAGTGAATATAAACACAGTCCTGATTGAATGCAGAGGTCCCTGTGTATCATTAAGTGGACGTAGATTTATCACTGTGGTAGTGGTTTGGCTCTCGGCATCTGATTAAAAGGCATAGAAGTATGTATGCTTTCATCTACTCATTTTTATTTCCTCTTGGAGTCTTTCAAACAACAGTGCGCTCATGCCTTCCCGCTGCTCATGTGCTTCACCGCATTTATTGTCTTAGTTTTCCTCTCAGTGTGGCACCACAATCCAATTGTAGGACATAGTTCCTCGTACAATGATAATCCAAGTGTATAGCATCACTTGGCCATCCTGGACCTAGTTTCTATAATGTTGTATTATAATGGGGAAGAAAGCAATAACCAAAGACCCCAGGATTGTACAAGTAAGTGTGGAATAATAATAAAATACACTTTAGGCTTCTGTGTGCCGTCGATTATTCTTAAAAATCTATGCAAGATACGAATGCTTTTGTTTAAAGATGATGGAAACTAACTGAATATTCTTTTCTTAGGAGATACATTCCTTATGGATTATTTAAGTCCATATTACATTGCTCTTCCTAAACCTTTGACTTTTTTAAGTCAGTCTGCTGTAGTGCTGCAGGCCTTTTATCCCAGCATTGAGGATGCAGAGCCAGGTGGATCTCTGTGAGATCAAGGCAAGCCTGAACTACATAGTGAGTTTCAGGACAGCTTTGTCTATAGGGAGATCCTGTCTCAAAAAAGAAAAAAAAAGTAGCTTTCAATTCCTTAGGATCAAGTTGAATTCATACCATTTTAGGAGTAAACTGAACAAGTATATTATGCTAAGAAACTAGTATATGCCATAAATGATAACATATTATGCTGTTAATGATATTGTAATTTTTAAATAAGAGGAAGTATATCACAGTTTCTATCAAATAATTGATGGTTTCATTCTAAATCTAACAAAATATGTATCAAATATTCCTTCTATAATGTACAATTGTGTTGTTTCTTGATTTCTTTGATTTCTGGTGTTTAATGACTATATTTTATGATTAGCAACAATAGCCAAAATTTAGAATGTCAACTATTCAAATTGTTAATTCTTTTATATTAAAATATTTTTATTTAAGAAGATATGTCATTTAGCCATATAATATGAGGAGAAATGTGCTTTTGAGCTCTGTAGCAATTTAGAAATATTGAGATTTGCAATTCTGATTTCAAGGGGAAAAGATAATATTAAAACTGGTCAAATATGTTAGCAAAAGAACAATGGATTTGGACATATATGCTATTGTGATGGTGCAAGTTGCATTTAAATAATAAAATATAATTTTTTGTTTAACATAAATGTGTGAATATAATACTCATATATCATTTTATACAATAGAGTCTGAAAAACTGCCCATGATCCTTAGGCTACATTTGTTTTTTTCTACTCTTCTAAACAAAAGCAATAGAATAACATCAATGAAGTAAAGAAAATACACAGTTGTGTAGGGTTATTTCAGGCTACTTTGATTTTATTGAAGATAGACCTAAACTGAGTGCTCATTGTAACTATGCTCTATGCTCATAGTGGCATAAAAATAAAATCACTCAAAAGTTACAGAATATTGAGAACACAAATAATTTGACCTTTCTGATTTCACACACACACACACACACACAAACACACACACACACATGTACACACACACACAGGTGAGTGAGTGCTTATTTGTCCATGAGTTCACTTAATTAGATGCCTTTTGTTGTATATTAATAATTTGTAAATGACAGTAATAGATTCTGGAAAGCACCAGAGACATATGATATGCACATAAAAACACAAATATAAAATTATGAGATATCATAATATTCACTTTTAAATGAAGCACTTCCTATCTAAAGCAAGATGCTTCAGTTGACCACACTCTAACAGATGGCCACAACCAAGAGTCTGTGGTTTATGGGCATCACAATTTGGGCTTGGTAGGTTTCGTATATACATATATGTGAAGAAATACATAGAAATATGAAGACAAAAAGTTGGGAAGAGTAAGGAGGTGGCTGGATCTGGGTGGAGTTATTGGAGGGGAGTGGGTATAATCAAAGTATATGTTATGAAATACTCAAAGAATAAAAATAATGTTTACTATTATGCCCTTCTTTTGAACCCTTCTTCTCCTTACTCCCATGCTTCCTAGTATAACCCTACCTCTTCTCTTCCCAGTTCAACACCCCCATTTTCCCCATTTCTCCTTTGGTAACGCTGGTCTCCTCAGGCTCCTTCTTTTCCTTTACCCTAGTGGCTGCCTTCCATTTCCTTGTCTCCTATGGTTGCATCAGGATATATCCTCATGTCTAGGGATTTAGAACAAAATTGAAAAATTATATATAATATACGTCTCCTTTTTCTGAGTCTGTGTTGCATCACTTAGTATAACAGCTTCTAGTTCCATCTATTTGCCTGAAAATTTCATGATCCATGTCCTTTTACTGCTGAGTAGTACTCCATTGTGTAGAAGTACCGCATTTCCATTACCAATTCATCAGTTGAGTGACATTTATGTTGTTTCTGTTTCTTAGCTATTGTGAAAAAAAGCAGCACAAAATATGGCTGCACAAGTATGTTTATATGACTGTAGATCTACAATATAGTTTGAGATCTGGTATAATATTCACCCCAGTAGGATGAGGCTTTTAAGTATATTCCAAGGAGGGACACAACCAAATCATATGTATCTTTACATTTAGTTTTCTAAGAGTTCTCCATAGTGCTTTCCATAGTGGTTGTGCCAGTTTGGAATCCTTCCAGGAGTGAATGACAGTTCCCCTTTCCCCACATTCTCACCAGTATTTGGGGTCATTTGTTCTCTATCCTACCCATTCTGACAGGGTTAGATGAAATATTAAAGTGATTTTTATTTGCATTTCCCTAATTACTAAGGATGTTGTACACTTTTTAAGGTGTTTCTTAGCTGTTATTATTACTTTTGAGAATTCTCTCTTAAGATACATAAGCCATCTTTTAATTGGGTCATTTGTTTTCTTGACTCTTTTAGGTTTTTTTATTTGTTTTGTTTTGTTGTTTTATTTTCTATATTCTGGTTTTTAGTCATTTGTTGGACAACCAATCAGTGAAGATTTTTTCCCACTCTGTGTACTTCTTCACTCAATTTGTTACTTCCTTTGCTTTATAATTTAATGAAGTGACACTTGTCAATTATTGAGTTTAATTCCTGAGGAGCTAATGTCTGACTTAGAAAGTAATTTCTTGCACCCACATCTTGGAGGGTATTGCTCATATTTCTTCTGACAGTTTTAGAATTTCATATTTTTCATTGAGGTCATTGATCCATTTGGAGTTGACTTTCATGCAGGGTGACAGATAAGGATATAATTTCATTCTGGGACAGGCTGTGATCCCGGATTGCCAGCACAATTTGTTGAAGATGCTGTCTTTCCTCAAGTGTGTGTTCTTCAGACCTTTGTTACATAGCAGGTGGATGAAATTGCATGTACTCATGTTTGTGTCTTCTGTTATGTTCCATTGATAAACATGTCTGTTATGTGCCTATAACATAGTGTTTATATGATTATAGCTCTACAATATATTTTGAGATTTGGTATAATATTCACCCCAGCATTGTCCTTAGTATTCAGGATTGGCTTTAGAGGAGGGAATAAAGAAATTTTTCTTCAAAAGGGAAATGGGAAAACAGTAACACTTTAATTGGAGAGGAAAGAGAGAGGTCTATACAGGGAGATAAATAATGTTTATGTGGTGTAAAAAGGCATAGAGAAATATATTAGTCCAGAAGCCTATTGAGGGACTGGAAAGATAGCTCAGGGGTTAAAAGAACTTGCTTCTCTTGCAGAGGAACTGTGTTTGATTCCCAATATCCACATGACAGGTAAAGATGGTCCATAGCCCCAGTTTCAGGGGAATTCTATACCCTCTTCTACACCCACACAGGCATTGCATGGAACAGGTACACTGACACAAATGAGAGAATGTACTCGTATGCATAAAATAAAAATAATAAATAAAAATAAACCAAAAACCTACTGAAAATTAACAAATAATATCTGTATATAAGTATATTTGCATACCTGGAGGAAACATACCATGAAACACAGTGCCAGACAGGAGAAATCTCCCTTCAAGTTGTTGGTCAAGGAAGTCCTAGAGACTACCCAAATAATGCATGTTATCCCCACCATCCTTGATTACTTCCCAGGTCATGAAGTTAAGACCTTATTGCTGAAGCCAGGATATGCTTGAGACACAGGACTTGGAAAAATGAAGCTGAAACAGACATGAAAGTCTCCTCCCTGAAGACTCCCTCTCATAATATCATAATAACTATCTCTATTATTACAGTAGTGACATTTTATCCAGGGTATATCCAGCAGCTATCTAATTGGACTTTAAGCCTGATCAATTGGAGAGAACTCATGTGTGGCAGTGTAGCATATCCCAAAATAGATAAGTGGAGAGGTCATAGATCCTAAAAAAACTCTCTATCTGTTACTTCCTTAGACGAGTGTAATTTCCTGTGCTAAATATGCATCTTTGGATTTACAGCCAAATATATCTGTCATCTCTCATCACAGTAAATTCGTTTTGCAAAATGAAGACTACTATAGAGTCATTTGACCATTACTGGTCAAATATAGAGAATGAGTGTCTGTGAGATACCTGGCCCCAAGTGACATATCTACAGTGGAACCTCTACATGTAAGGCCCATGGAATATAACAAAATAGAGATTAGAGAGAATATTAATGTATCTCTCAACCTTCACCAGCAAAGTTTCCTCATGCAAAAGAGAGAAATTGACACAGAAAGGCATAACTGGCAAAAATGTAAAGAATAAGACCGCAGAGCGTGTGTCCCTGGATAGGACTCCTATATTAAGCCCCAGGGCTCAGGGATCATCACAGAAGACTTGACAGAAAGACTGTAAGAACCAGGAGTTGCTGAAGAGGACAAGGTAACATAGTTCTCACGGCAGCTGGGAACTTTCCCACATGAAATTATACAATGGCTATAACATGCAGAACACCCTCATACTTCACAAAACCCCAGCATAGTCTTGGGTTTTTGGGTAAGAAGCCCCAGTCTTAGTTGAGGAGCTATTGGCAACTAATCATATTTAAAGAAGGGTAAGAGAGAAGAGAGAAAGAGCTGATCTTATTTAAGGAAATAACACTACATAAGGAGACCAGGCTCCACTGGATGAACTCAAACCAAGGGACATCTGGGTACTCAAAGGTGACTTGATAGCCCTTAACATATATGACAAAATGCATGAAATCTGGGGTAGAGGGGTGAGCAGAAATGAAGATAAATACAATTAAGATGTATTTTACATAATGCACCAAATTCAATAAAAACATTTTGAAAATTAATATATTAAGAAAATATAAACGTAGAAAGTCAGAACTGTCTAGATGTTGTCTAGTTTGAATTTTGAGGACAATAATTTAAGTAGCATCCAGAGAGACAGAATTTTCCAAGTCATGTTTTTATAATTTTTTTTCCACATGGTTTTTTCTTGTCACAAGATACACCAATTTAACACTGTGGACATGCCATTTCAATGCCAGATCTGAATATGACTATGATGTTTCAAAACTAAGGGAAAATATAAGGTGTTAGTATTATATTTCTTAATGGATTTACAACATAAATTTTCATATGTTGAATACTGTATTCCACTCTATATTATAGTATTTGTTGTTAATTTATGATATTTCCATATGTTTAACTATGTTGAATAGTAATAACAGCACAAGATTCACAATAGGGAAATGAACAAATAGAGCAGATAAAACAAGAAAGAAAACTTTTTTTCCTATCTTTAGGAAATTCAGCTGCTAACACCCTGATCTTTAATAAACAAAAGTAATTTTCTACCAATTAGACACTAGGAATACCTCTGAAAATTCTGTTTTAAATAAAAAAAATAAGCATTCTTTCATATCTCTATGTCTGTCACTTTTCTATATATTTCTTTTTCAATGGAGATTGGTCTCTGCAAAATGTTCCTTTCTGTTTTGGAGACATGTGGCATGACCAGACTAAAGACTTTTGTTATATAGTTTGCTCTCAACGCTGTGACAAAACACTGTGACCAAGAGCAAGCAACTTGGGGAGGAAAGCATTTATATGACTTACATCTCCCAGTTCACAGTCCATACTTGTTAGAACCCAAGGTAGGAACTCAGAGCAGGAACCTGGAAGCAGGAGCTGAAGCACAGGCCATGGAGGAACACTGCTTACTGGCTTGCTCCCTTGGCCCACATTCAACCTGCTTTCTTATACAAGTCAGGACCAATTGCTCAGGGGTGGCACTACATACACTTTCTCCCACATTACTCAACAATCAAGAAAATACCCGATAATCATGGCCACAGGCCAATCAAATGGAGGAAATTACCCAATCGAAGCTCCCTCTCTGAGGTGTGTTGAGTTGACAACTTAAGCTATCTAATATAGTCTCTTTATGATTAGAATCTTTATCCTCTAATTTTTCTTACAGAGGTGTTTTCCCTATTTTTATAAGCCAGTTAAAAAGAAAACCAGTAAAAATGATCATATTATTTCAAAATAACAGTTAGTAAAAAGTAAAGTCCAATGTTTTGCCATATTTTACTTTATTTTTTTATTTTTATTTTTATTGATGCTTTGTGTATTTCATACATCATTTTCCAATTCAGTTCAGGCATATATCCCCTTCCCTTCCCCCCACCCCACCCCTACCCATCCCAGATCATGCATTCTGCCGTAACTTTTCTGCATCTTTCTCTGTTTTTTTGTTTTGTTTTCATTTTTTTTAACAATAAGTGATAATTTGTGAGTACAAGCATCCTTATGTAAAACCAATTTAAAAAAAGTTGTGCCCAAACCCACACAGCTCATGGGTCCCACCATCCAGCAGGGGGGGCTTGTATGTTCAATCAAGTTGATCAAATGAGTGTCCAGTCTATATTGTTGTAGTTTCACCAATCGAAGCCCTTACATTCTACTGCGCCCCCTCTTCCACAGACTGTTCCCTAGGCTTAGAAAAGGGGCACAGGTGGATGAGAAGCAAAACAGTCTACTTTCTCTGGAGCTGTTGTCTTGGTCTCTAGTCAATTCTGGCTGTTTTCTTTCATGGGCTGCCAGCTTGTCCAGGCATAATCTTTCACTACTAATGAAGCACAAGCAATTAGATATATAGATATTTAAACAGTACTAATTGTTATGGTTGGTTACTTTGGTATAGACACAGATGTTTGGATGGTATGTTAATCCATGAATTACATTTTCTTCTGTTAAGTGTGACAGGGTCTTTGTGTGGTTTATAACATCTCCTAACCATTAGAGGATGTAAGCTTGTGGCATCAGCCGTGGGTTATTCCTCCAAGGAGAGAGCTAATAGCCAATCATATTTTACTTTAATCAGGCAAATGTGTACGTGTACATGCATGTGTGTATGTGGGAAGAGGATTCATCCATATAAGCACAGGTACTTCTACCACATGGAAGCTAGATGAGACAGATCTTCCTTGAGCTGGAATTACAGGCCATTGTCTTTCTTACTGCAGATATTTGGAACTGAACTCAGGCCCACTGCAAGAGCATTACCTGACGCATCATCCCTACAACCTGTAAACTTCAATTTTGAATGTAATGTGCTATTTTAAATAATACTTATGGTAGTTAGAATATGTTCTGACATTGAGGTTGAGATAGTCCAGTGGACAAAGGCATTTGCTGAACAAGCCTGATGGCCTGAGATCGATCCCCAGAACCCGCAGGGTGGAAGGTGAGAATTGATTCCCAAAAGCTTTCATCTGGCCTCTACATATGTGCTATGGCATACACACACAGAGAGAGAGAGAGAGAGAGAGAGAGAGAGAGAGAGAGAGAGAGAGAGAGAGAGAGAGAGAGAGATTCATACACATGCATGCATATATACACAATAAATGTGCAAAAGAAAAAAAAATTACTGATATTTCCTTAACCATAGCCCAACAACAAGCAAGTATATGGCCTCACTATTGCTGGAAGAAATTTCTTGCTGTAGTTTTGTGGATATATGCCCTGGCAACAGGTAACAACACACCTTGTACAATCTTACCAACAAAGAATGATACCAGAAAAAATCTGCTCTCTCCAAAATAATACTCTCTAATTCCAGTTGCTATTATTTTCATTTTTCACAACAAAATGTATTAATTTGTAAGTGTCACTATGAATATTGTCATGGGACCCTCCAAATCAGAACCAAAGCATTCTGTAGCAAGGAGTCTCTGAAGAAAGATTCAAACTACATTTTTAATTCCACATGATGCTAGAGACATTCCTAGAGGCGTTTATGCATTTCATCGCTTAGTGCATATTATTCTTTGGACATTATTTTCCTCCAAAGTTCTGGGTATTTTAATTTTGTTCTCAGCATAGTGCTATAAAAGTGAGGGTGCGTTTAAGAGGTGAGGCCTAGTGAGAGGTGCCTGGAGTCATTATAATTTTAAGGGGAAACTCCTTGTTTCTACAGTAAGTTAAGTAGTTGTTATTGAAGAACAAGTTTGGCCACTACTTCCTTTCTGGTCTCTAGCCTCATTGTATAATTACTCCTCTAGGTGCCATGTTGCTATAAACTGTCATGACACCCACACCCAAGAGTAAATACATGGGACCATCTGATCATGGAATTCCATGCTCTGAAATTTTGAGCTAAGAAAAAACTCTTTTCATTTTGAAACCCAAAATAATTTTAAAAGTTTTTTTTAATTTATTTTTTTATGTGTATGAATGTACTATCTGCATGTAGGCTTGTGCAGCCATGTCGTGCAATGCCGTGAGGTCAGAAGATGGTCTCGGATTGCCCTGGAACTGGAGTTCTCCCGGAATTGGTTCTCAGCCGCCGTGAGGGTGCTGGGTATCGAACCTGGGTCCTCTGCAAGAGCAGTCGGTGCTCTTAACCGCTAGGCCATCTCTCCAGCCCAACCCAAAATAATTTAATGAATCAATTCAATGAAATTCTAGGCCACGGTCACACAAGAGCTTCATTCAACAATGGTATGGTCCCACGATTTCTGTTCTAGTTACATTCAATTACTCTGAAAAAACCCAACTTGGAATAGAAGGGTTTATTTGGTTTACAAGTAGAGTCCATCATCAAGGGATGCTAAGGCAGGAACTCAGGGCAGAAATCTTGAGCACATGGAGGTATGCTGCTTACTGGTCTGGTCTTTGGCCTGTGCTCACCCCGCTTACTTATATAACACAATACCACCTACCCAGGGGTGGACCCACTGAGAGTGAGCTAGACCTGAATCAAGAAAATGCCACCTACCCAGACATGAGCACAGGCCAATCCAATGGAAACAATTCCTCAGTTGTGGTTCCCTCTAACCAGATGTGTCAAGTTGACAACTAAACCTATGCAACACAGTATTTCATTTAGCTAGTCTTTGGAAAACTATTTGTGGTTTGAGAGAGTAAAAAAAAATGCCAAGATAAAGCTCCTCTTGAAATAACTTACCCCTATACATTTCCTACATTAAGATTTGTTAATCCCTGAGATTACCAAAATATTGAGTAATATTGCTACTGCAAGCATAGGAAAAATGTGTAATTTCTTGGAATCTTTCCTGAGTTCCGTGAGAAATCAAAATTTGTAATGAGAATAAATTTAAAATAAAAATACAAATTAAAAGTAAAATTATTCCATTTTAAGGACATTACCTCAATGAATATTTCTAGTCATTTAAAATTTCCATATGAGTTAAATTTTATATATGCATGAATTGTTTATAGAATGTATTCATGTATATTATTTCACTTTTAAAGATTTCATGTTTCTATTTGGTGTGTGTATGAGTATGTGTGCATGAGAGTGAAAGAGAGTGAGTGAGAGAGAGAGAGAGAGAGAGAGAGAGAGAGAGAGAGAGAGGTATATGGGCCACATATGTGTGTGCCTGTGGAAGCCAGAAGATAGCATCAGATTCTCTGGAGCTAGAGTGACAGTTGTTTGTGAGCTTCACAAGATATGTGTTGGGAAACAAACTTAAAACTACTAGAGAAACTGTGAGCTCTTAACTGCTGAGCCATCTCTCCAGCACCCACATTACCTCGTTTTCCATTCATAGAATTTTTATGAGATGTGTTTGCTATTATTTCTCTATTAATATTATTGATATACAGATAGAAACCTAAATTATTATAACTGTATTTGTTCCTAGCCCTGAAACATCTTGACTTTCCTCTGGAACTAAAAGTAAATAAAAAAGAAGTAATATATTACCACACATATTAAACATATCTACTGTGAAGTATTATGAAGATATTGTTTCCATACTTATTTAACCAAAAGACTGTGATATATTACTTTCAAAGTAAAATTTGGAAAAAGAAAATGATCTAATTTTTACTGCTAAAGTAAATGATAATAAAATTTTAGTTTCTAAATCTATGAACAACTACAATATATACTGGACTAAAGAAAATGGTGATGAGACATTTGATATTGACTTGACTAATAACCAGGATGTACTTTGCAACATCAAAATGTCTGGATCCTGGATTAGCAATGAACTTTTAGCCTAAAAACTGTTCTTTTTATTTGCTTCTTATATCCATTCTTTTTCATTTAGTCTTCTTATTATTGGGCAATAAATGATACAAATGTGAACATAAAATTGCCTTAGGTTGTAAAGTCACATCAGCTGTAATGTGAACCTACAAGAAGCTTAAGAGACTACTAAGAGAATGCCATCTCTTTTCTTTCATAATGCCACAAATGATTTTGGTGAGGATGAGTCATAGTCCCAAGAAGAACTAGGTATTGAACTTTGTAAAAGTACAAGCAGCGACCTCACTGACAGGCAGTTCATCATGTTTCCACATTAAGGTATTAATTTCAATTTCAATCTCACTGTAAAACCAAAAGGAAGAATTTCTGATTACGGAGTAATGACTTTACTGAGGTGATGTAAATTATAGTTGAAGACATTACGGTTACAAACTAAAGGCTATTTTCCACGTTTTCCTAGAGTATAATTCTTTCCAAGATAGTAAAGATTGTTTCTAAAAAGAACTTAGAATGTCACAAACAAGGTGTTCTTTCCAGAGCACTGTGGACAAGCTTTTGGGCTGAAACCTCTGCCAGTAATTATTCTGCATGATCAAAAACATTTGCAAATAATCAATGTCATATAGCTTCATTTTATGACACATTTGAGAGCATATCTTTGAAGAACCTCTCACAGTGATACTGATAACAGCATTCTGAAAACAACTGAAGCTCTTCATCAATGTTCAAGAACAAAATCAAGTTCTAACTTATCCTGAAATTGATAATTGTTTGCATTATTCTTTTATTTTTTTCTAATTTGAAATTGTAGTTCTTATAGCACATTTATACTTTGCTCAGAATTTCTTTTAAACTACCTAATACTTTATTGTGTATAAATTATACAACAAAATCAATGTTAAATGCTAGACCATAATTCTAAATATAACAGTGCAGTTTTTCTTAATGATTTTGACAGTTTTCTAGTAAATATAAATTCAAGAAGGTTATAGTACTTTTCTCTCACGTCAACTAAGCAAGACACTGTAGACACTGTGCTCTGTAGAGTCAGTTCCATGAAATTTTGGGCTTGAACGATGAATTAGGGATTGGAAATTGCCTGGAAATAATAACCTCAAAACTGGAAGATACAACATTGTCAAAAATCGTATATTTTTTTTTTTCTTTTTGAGACAGGGTCTCCATCTATCCCCTCCTGGCCTGGAACTTGCTAAATAGACCAGGCTGGCCTTGAACTCACAGGGATCTGCCTGCTTCTGCCTCCTGTGTGCTGGAATTAAAAGGCCAGGTGCCACCAAACCCAGCAAAAGGCTTACATTTAAAAACTAACATAGGGGGCTGGAGAGATGGCCTAGCGGTTAAGAGCGCCGACCGCTCTTGCAGAGGACTCGGGTTCGATCCCCAGCACCCACATGGCGGCTGAGAACCGTCTGAAGCTCCAATTCCAGGAGAACTCCAGTTCCAGGGGAATCCGACTCTCTCTTCTGACCTCCGCGGCATTGCACGACACGGGTGCACAAACTTGCATGCAGACAAGTACATTCACGCATACAGAAATAAATAAAATTAATAAAAAAAAAAATTTAAAAAAAAATAAAAACTAACATAGATATTCTAAGTATTTTAAATATTTCACTTATCATAAGCATTATGCTTAAAATGTTAACTTTAAAATATAAATTTTACAAGTTAATAAGGCCAGAAAAATCCTGCCTGTCTCAGAGTATAATAGTCCTTCAGTCTAGTGCATCTAAGCCAAATTCAAATTCTCTCCAGGAAAATGACTATGTCTGAATATATGATGTGAATATTTCTAAATTATTTAGCACACACACACACACACACATATATGTATATGTATATGTCTTTTTGAGACAGGGTCTCCCTGTAGCCCCAGCTGTCCTGGAACTGACTATGTAGACCAGGCTGGCCTTGAACTCACAGAGATCTGCCTGCCTCTGCCTCCCAAGTGCTGGAATTACAGGTGTGTACCACCATGCCCAGCTGCTCATTATATTTTTAAAGATAGTATCTTTGCAAGAGACAATGAATTTTATTCCATTTTTTCTTTATGGAAATAATACTTTATTTATTACCAATATATAAATATATAAGTGAATGGATCTGTATCCACAACTTTAATTGACAAAAGACATATTTTTTATTTAATTTTTGGATAGACTTTTCAAAAGTTTTTTTTTTCTGTTTTCAAAATAGTCACGGGGCTGGAGAGATGGCCTAGCGGTTGAGAGTGCCGACCGCTCTTGCAGAGGACCCGGGTTCGATCCCCAGCACCCACATGGCGGCTGAGAACCGTCTGAAGCTCCAATTCCAGGAGAACTCCAGTTCCAGGGGAATCCGAGACCCTCTTCTGAACTCCGCGGCGTTGCACAACACGGGTGCACAGACTTGCATGCAGACAGTACGTTCATACACATACATAAATAAATAAAATTAATAAAAAAAAATAGTCACTAAATTTCAAAAGTTTTGTTTTATTTGGTTTTACACTCAATGCGTATTAGTCATTTTTCTGTTGCTGTGATATAACCACCAAGAACAAGGGAACTTATTTTAAAAAGTTTTTTTGAGTTTAAGATTCCAGGGGGAACTAGAGTCCATCCTGTAGAGTCCATCCTGGTGGGGAGGCATGAGGTCAGGAGATGCCCAAGCAGGAGCAGAAAGTATAGAAGTTTACATCCTCAAACAGGCACAGGAAGCAGAGAGAGTAACTGGAGATTGTCAATGCTTTTTCAACTCACTAAGCCCACCCACAGTGACAAGGTTCCTCTCGCATGCCTACACCTTCTAAGACTTCCCCAAACAGTGCCATCAAAGGGGACAAAATGTCCAAATACTTGGAGCCTATAGGGGACATTCTCATTCAAACCACCAGAGGCTAGTCTATACAGGTACAAATTCATAGAATGACAATCTAACTCAATTCATAGAATGAAAAGTAAATTCAAAATAATATAAAAGTTTTGTTTTTGCTAAAATGTCAAGTAAAGTATTGTGGGATATTTATTTATTTGTGGGAAATTTATTTTCATGAGTATCTCTCAACATATCTTTTATGTTCTTTGAATACTTATGTAATTTTTCTCTTTCTCTTATTAATATTACTTCCCCACTTTAATTATAGTTGGATGATTTTTATAAACATTTGTATCAGAGTGTCATAACCCCTGTATAAGTCACTTTTCTGTTGCTGTGATAAAACACCATGACCATAAGAACTTATAAAAGGAAGAGTTTATTTGAGCTTACGATTGACGGTTCCAGGGAATTAGAGTCCATTGAGGTGGGAGGCATGGTGGCTGGATCTGGAGCAGCAAGCCAAGGGTCACATCTCGCAAAGAGCACAGGAAGCAGAGAGAGAGCAACTGGAGACCACAAGGCTTGTTAAACTCACTAAGCCTGCCCCCAATAACGTACTTCCTCTAGCACGGCCACACCTACTAAGACCTCCAAAAACAGTGTCACAAACTGGAGACAAATGTCTGAATACTTACAGACTATGGGGGACACTCATTCAATCCACCACAACCCCCTATCTTCATTTTAGTCTCTCATGTTCTTACTATGGTCAAGGTGAGTATTCCATTTATAAACATATGTTAAACATATTTTAACGTATCAAATAAAATAGTTTATAGATTTTATTTCAATTTTTCTAAACCATTTTGTTTTAAGATTGCATGTGAATTAATTATGTGTCTGTAGTAGTTTCCTTTTAAATTCAGAATATTAAAATCTTAAAACTAATTTACTATGAGAAAAATCAATTCCCATTAATTTCATAAATTCTAGAAAGTTATCATAACACCACTCTTCCAAAGTAATTTTTTTGCAGATTGAATTGCAAGTTTAATATATAAATATTCATAGGTCTTTATTCCTCTTGATTTTTACATATTTTCTAGTCTATTATGATAAGGTAAATAGTTTCAAGTAATCTATAGTTAATAGTTATTATGGAAATTTTCTATTAAGATGTCCTTTCATCATTTTCCTAACAATATTCACACATCTATTTTTTTTCCATATAAGGCTTAGTATATTGGTTAGACATACACTTTCATAAAAAATATTATTTGGTGGGAAGGTAATTACAAACCTATAGAAATAACTGATGTGTTTTAGTTAGGATGCTTTAAATGCAGCAGTAATTATTTTTCTTTAAGCTACTATGAATTTATATCTGTCATTAAAATATTAAATGCAATTCCTTCACATTATATTGTAAAATCATTAAAATTGTATATATAGATATGTTTTGAAATATTAAACAATAATGAGCATAACCATTCTTCATTTCAGAAATAAGAACTTTCTTAACATTTAAACTCACCCACAGTTTCAAACACAGAGAATGATTTTTGCTCCATTTGTAGTATATTTGAATTTCTCAGTTGATCAATACTAATACAGTTTATCAAATATTAATACTTTTCCAGACATAAAAGATAGCAGCATATATGGTTATTGCCTTTTTTTGAGGTAGTGTTTTGACATGCATCCCAGGCAGGTCTGGAATTGCTCAATGTCCTGCCTTAACATCCTTTGTGCTGGGATTATAGGTGTGCAATAAAATTCCCAGCAAACTAGATTACTTAGTTGTGTGCTTTGCTCACTTATTGTTGCAATTATTGCATCAGTTCTTTCTTCCATTCTTCCTTTCATTTTTTCAGTCTTTCTGAGGCACATTTTCTGTGTAGTTCTAGCTAGTGTACAACTATGTGTACAATGTTGCACATGATCTTATGGAGATCTGCCCGCCTCTGCCTCCCAAGTGCTGCTATTAAAGGCATGTGTCACCACACCTGGCTGGTAGATCATTTCCTTTTGGTCACCCTATAGCCCCAGCTGTCCTGGAACTCGTTATGTAGACTATGCTGGCCTCGAACTCACAGAGATCCTCCTGTCTCTGCCTCCTGAGTGCTAGGATTAAAGGCATGTGTCACCATACCCAGCTTACATCATTTCTTAATTACCTTGCATGTTTTTTTTTAATTTTATTTATTTTTGTATGTGTATGAATGCACTGTCTGCATGTAGGTTTGTGCACCCGTGCTGTGCAATGCCGCGGAGGTCAGAAGAGAGGAACTGGAACTGGAGTTCTCCTGGAATTGGAGTTAAAGATGGTTTTTAGCCACCATGTGGGTGCTGGGGATCGAACCTGGGTCCTCTGCAAGAGCAGTCGGTGCTCTTAACCGCTAGGCTATCTCTCCAGCCCCAATTACCTTGCATGTTTTAATGGGAGAAATAAACTTCATTTTGTCTGTCTCTTAATGAAGAAACTAACACTCATATGCTTCCTCAATTAATGCATCTCTATTCTTATTCTGTCTGTAAAATAGCATGTTTTATTATTAGATGTACAAACACTATGCAACTTCTAGCTCAATATTTATTTTTTTAGTAAGTCTTGTTCATTCACAATTTCATGCATGTATATTACATTGTTTCATCATTCTTTTTTCCCATAACTAGAGCCCCTCTCCTTCAAGGTAATTTCATCTATTTGTTAGTTTTGGTTTTGCTTAGTGTCCCACAGAGTTTAATTAGGGCTCAGTCTGTGACCCTGAGTTTGGCAATAATAATGAAATAGTTATGAAAGCCTGATGTGCTCTCCATTGGGTATACAAATTGATACTATGCCTCCCTTCCCAGAATGTGCAAGCTACAACAGATCAATAGAACTTCTGTGGATTCAGTGCTGGTATACACAACTGCTATGAATAAAGGCACTAATGACTTGTATTTGTATATGACTTGACAGAACTAAAATCCACCCACTATGGGATATAAAAAAAAAATACCTCAACCTGCAAAAAGTAAAAACTAGTACTTCCAATAACCTAGAAGGGAAATTGGTTGATATAAAACTATCTGCAAAGCCCAAGAAACACTGTTTTCCAATTTCACTGAACAGTTGTCAGAAATCTTCTCAGTCTGACATGGCATGACAATAGCTTACATTCTGATGATATGCTCAACTCTTTACTCTTTATTTATTCAAATGAGTGTTAAATTTTAGATGTTTCTTGATATCTTTCAGTAGAAATGTGATATTTCAGAACTTGATTCCTTAACCTGCTTAAGTAGCATTTTACAGCTTCCTGATCTTATTCCTTATTTTGGAGTGATAGTCAAAATTTTTTTAGACTATCACTCCAAAATATATCTAAAATGTACTTATATATCAATATATATCTAAAATATACTTATCATATATCACAAAATATGATAAAGAATATATTCCTGGGCTGGAGAGATGGCCTAGTGGTTAAGAGCACTGACTACTCTTGCAGAGGAACTGGGTTCGATCCCCAGCACCCACATGGTGGCTGAGAACTATCTTTAACTCCAGTTCCAGGGGAATCTGACACCCTCTTCTGACTTCTGTGGCATTGAACGACACAGATGCACAGAACTACATACAGACAGTACATTCATACACATACAAAAATAAATAAAATTAAGAAAAGAATATATTCCTCATTTGCAAAGTTTCTTATTCCGCACAGTGTAATCTCTTTCTCTGGCCTCTTAACATCCTTCTCTGGAAATATGTAGTATAAATTATATTGGTAAATTGCCATGTGCTGTTTGCCATGCTAAGAGCTGACCCTAAGAACAGATGGGTCCACTTATCTCAGACTCAAACTCGCTTACCTCAAGTGTTCCTCTAGACAACTTATCTGAAGGCATTCTGGCCTCATGAACCTGTAACAGAGAGAAAAGAGAGCATCAACCAGCTAAGGGTATTCAGAACATTGTGCCCCTGAGGGCGAGTATAAGATAAACCATTTACAACAAAGTTTACATTGTTTATGTCAAGGTATCAAAATGCCTGCAGTGGAAATGAGGAAGTAGCTCATTGGTGATCAAGAATCTCTTTACATCACATGCACTTTCACTTGAAAGCCTCAGCACATGGTATGTGCTATGGCCTAGTCTGGTGATACCTGTGTTGTTTGCTATTTATTTTTTACTTGGAAATCTCACTTGAGGGGAAATAATTTGCTCATTCTGGAGCTATCAGTGCAGAAGTCTGGGTAGCTGACTTGATTGGAATTTCAGTTAATCTGCTAGATGCATTTTTATGGTTTGAGTATAATAACATGTTGCCTACATTCACAGGTGTTTGAACACCTGGTCACCAGTTGGTGGCACTGTTTGGAGAGGTTGTGGAAACATTGGGAGTTGAACTTTGAAGAAGTGTGTCATGGGGGTGGGCTTTCTCTTCTTTTCATTTTCTCTTCCCTCTAATTCTTATTTGTGGATGCAATGTGATCAGCCATCTTCCTCTCCAACCACCATCCTTTCCCTTCCTGTTGTCAGCTCTTCCACACCAAGATCCATGTCTCTGGAATTGAAACCCATATAATTATTTTGTCTCTTAAATTGTTTTCTGTCAGGGCATTTTATCACAGCAACAGAGAAAAAACAAAGAAAACAAAAAGAAACACAGGAAAGAAACAAAGCTGCAAGTGCCTGATTTGATGATGTTACTTTTGTTGTTTTTTTTCAGTTACATACTCCAACTATTTCTCCAGTAATTTGCTATTCATTATTTTGCATCTCAAATTTTAATATCTATGTTGTTTATACACCATTCGTCAATGGGAGGAAACTCAAGTGTGGTATTGTAAACATAGCCACATACACATGAATGGAAAGGTCCTAGATCCTAGAGAAACCCACAAAGCTGTCACAATCCTAGACTTATGTAATCTCTTAGTAAGTGATTAATGTTAAAATTTAAAGTTCTATGGGTCACCTGTCATGGAATATTGCTCCATTTCAGTAAGTTTTGTGCTGGATATTTTTAGTGTCAACTTGACACACCTGGGTAGAGGGGGCATCAATTGGGGAACTTCCTCCATTGGACTGGCTTGTGGCCATGCCTATAGGGTATTTTCTTGATTTTGGGGTGATGTGAGATGCCATACTTATCACCTGGGGAAGGTGATCCTTTGTGGGCTTCCTCCACGTCTCAGGCAGGTTCCTGCCCTCTCTGGTCACCAGCCCTGAAGCCCATAGCGAAGGAAGGAGTTGCCAGGAACACAGAGAGAAACAGAAAGGGAGTAGAGGTGGCTTCCAAAGTGCAGGTGAGCCTGAAAGATCAAACGGAGAACTGGGAGTCCTCAGAGGGCCAAAAGACTCATTTATTGCAGGAGTTTTAGAGTCTTATGTAGTAGCTCTGGTGGCTTCTTAACAAGGGTGGGGGCGGTTTTACAATGGCCAAATTTCCTACCATTTGTTTCCTGAGATTAGGCTTTTATGGTGGATGTACCATTTGGTTCCTGAGACTAAGGTGTATGTGTGTGTGTGTGTGTGTGTGTGTGTGTGTGTGTGTGTGTATGTGTGTGTGCCTCAGAAGTGTCAGGCTTAGGAATGTCTCACCTCAAGTTACACTCCCCAGGGGATGGGCTGCAGGCACCTAATGTTCACCAGGCCAGTGGGAGCTGGCTTAAGCTCCTTCTGACCTTCTAGATTCTCTGGGTAAAAAGCTAGCTTACGTACTGCTCAGCCATCATGGAATATCAGGCCCCACTGTCCTGTATTGTGTAAGAAGGCAGGCTGAGCATGGGCCAGTAAAGCAAGCCAGTAACCAGCATTTCTCCATGGCGTGTGCTTCAACTTCTGCCTCCAGGTTCCTGTCCTGAGTTCCTACCTTGGGCTTTCTCAGTGAAGAACTGTGACCTGGGAGATGAAAGACAAACACTTTGCTCCCCAAGTTGATATTGGTCAGAATGTTTTGTCACAGAAATTAAGAGCAAACTGGGATAGAAATTGGTACTGAGTGGGGTATTGCTGTGCCAGATTAGACATTTGTTCTGGGGGAAGGAATGCGGAAGCATTTGGGACTATGGGCTAGAAAAGCCATTGTATTCTTAGAGTTTGTTGCTGTGAAACTTGAAACAGTTACGCTGAAATAATTGTAAAAGATGGAGGCATGCTTATGAGACTTCAAAGGGAAGAGACTATCTGTGAAGTTTGTATGCTACTTTCATTTTGAGAATCTGTGAGTTCTAGACAGCTGAGGCAGAAGAATCAGCAGTGGTTGCAAAGAAATTAGAACCTGAAGTTGAACCTTTGTTTTAATGGGACAACTGATGCTGGTTAGCTGGAGCTGAAAAATCAACTATACGTAACAAGAGACCAGCATCAATGTGGTTAAATCTAGGAAGAATTTCCTCAGGGTCTAGACACAGAAGCTGTGGACTAGAGGGAGTTCAAGACTCCATTAAAGTTTGAAGCAGGACTTGGTAATGTGTAAGAGTCTCTTATATGGTTCTGGTAAGAACAGCTGGGACTTAGCACTGGGAGAGGCCAGGAAAAGCTATTGGTGAAAGTACAGCATCAATTGCAGTGAAGACACAAGAATTTCATGGGACACGAAGAAATCTGAGGCTTTGCATCTGGAGTGGTAAAAAAGATCATTGGTGAAAGTGCAGCCTCAGTTTCAGTGGAGACCTAGCTTTCTGGAGATGCCAGGACCATGGGACAACCACCAAAGGCAGTAGCAGTTGTGGAATAGAGCTGGCCTGAGCCTGTGAGACATGCTTATGGACAGCAGAGTCAAAGAAGTGGAGTTGCTGAAACCTGTTGGAGCTCAGAAGATCAAGAGTGCATCCTGGACATCCAGCCTGGAGCTACTCTGCTGGACTTAGGTTTTCCTTAGGTGTGCCCAATTCTTCCCTTTGAAATAGTGCTTGGGCTGGAGAGATGGCCTAGGGGTTAAGAGCGCCGACTGCTCTTGCAGAGGACCTGGGTTCGATCCCCAGCACCCACATGGTGGCTGAGAACCGTCTTTAACTCCAGTTCCAGGGGAATCAGATGCCCTCTTCTGACCTCTGCAGCAGTGCATGACATGTTTGCACCAATCTACATGCAGACAGTACATTCATACACATATGACAGTAAATAAAAATAAAATAAAATAAAATAGTGCTTGTTTTGGATTTTACAGGAGAAGACTATGAACTTTTAAATGTTTGGATTTTTTGAAGGACTGTGGGGCTTTTAAGGTGGTACTGTTTTAGGTTGCAATATTAATGTTAATATCATATCCTGGGGAAAAAAGTAAATCATATCTTGGGGAAAATAAATGTTTAATAGTGAAGTGTTTGTTTGTCAAGTTGACCAGGGGTCAATTGTACTGGATAACTTTATTGTCAACACCTGGGCTAAAGGAATCTCAGGTAGGGAATTGCTGCCATTTGGCTGCTCTCTGGCTGGCTGTAGGGTACTTTTTGTTGTTGTTGCTAGGTGATGTGGAAGGGCCCAGCCCTGGGGGCACTGTCACCCCTGGGCAGGTTGTTGTATACTATGTAAGAAAATGGGATGAATTCAATTGAGAAATGATGTATGATGTATGGAAATAGTTTAATAACAATGATAAATTTAAAAAAGAAAAAAAAAGAAATCCAATAATAAAAAACACACATGTAGATAAAAAAAAAAAGAAAGAAAAGAAGTATGATGAGTATGAGCCAAGGGAGCAACCAGTAAGGATATTCCTCCATGGCCTGTGCTTCAGCTTCTGCCTTCAGGTTCCTACTGTGAGTTCTTGCCTTGGCTCCCTAAGTGATGAACTGTCCCTGAAAGATGTAAGACAAATAAACTCTTTCTTCCCCAAGTTGGTGTTGGTCAGAATGTTTTATGATAATTTTTTACATTTATACATGAAAATATGATCATATCCACCACTGTTTTTTTTTTCCTTTCCAGCCTCCTCCATGATCTCACCAACATGGTATGATATTTAGATTTGTGAAAACTTGGAAGCAACAAAGATGTCCATTAATAGACAACAGGATAAGCAAACTTTAACATATCTATCTAATGGAATATCATTCAACTAGAATGCTGTGGGCTTTCATGACATGAATAGATATGGAGGACTACTGTGTATTCCTAAGCAAAAGAAACTAAACTGGGAAGGCTGCATAGTATATGAGTCCAACAATGTAACTGTGGAAAATGAAAACTCATAGCCATGGGAAAGATCCTCAGTTATCACAGTTGGAAAGGACAGAATAGGCTTCACATAGGATAGCTATATGAATAAAAAATGTACTAAAAGATACTACTTAATGCACAAGAGTCACATGACATTAAATTCACTAGTTAGTAAATTAATTCCAAAATATAATTTTTGGGGAAAAATAAGTTTACATATACCCTACATGAGTGGACATTGTTGCACCCAGAAAACAAGGGTTATTAAATTAAAATTTCAGTACAAGACTCTCTCTGAAAGTTTGGTCAAGGACATCCCAGAGGTCTCCAAAATAATGCAAGCTATGCTGCTGTTCTTGTCTATAAGGTTTCTTTTTTTCATATTCTTATTATGAATTTGCAAATATTAATTATGTATTAACAAAAGTTACCTATTTATATGAATACCACTACCTAGCAATTACTATTACAGTCCTTCATTTGACCTCATTACATTTTTATTGTCCTTGTTGGGGTTTCCATCTAAACAGACAATTACAAATATAAGTAACAGTGAATTCATCATTATAGTGTAGGAACTGAGAAACAAGATGGAGACAACATTGCTTTACTGAAAAAAGCAAAAGGAGAGCAGGATGAAAGAAAGAGGGCCCAAGAGTGGACTTGGAAAACACCCTGAAATGCTAAGTGGCAGACCCAGGAAGGTTGTTTTCCTGTTACTATATTATGAAACATCATCATACTCTCTTTTAAACCACACAAGTTAGTTTAGAAACCCAAACTAAAAAAAAAAATAAATAAATAATTATCGAGTACTAATAAAACAATGAAGTTATTATATCTTATTTCTAGTTAATTTTCTAGGAGGAAGAAAATGGCATCACATTCCCACTGTGCTTGTGAATTGAAAGAAAAGAATGTGAGTTCACTCAGTTTAGAAAGCTATCACTCAGTAAGGCAGGTTGAGGTTAGCATTAATCTTGAGACCATGCAAATTGTTTCCTGCAAGTCACAAAGGGATGCTAATGAGTATCATAGTGAGAAAACTCTATTGCTCCCTGTGTGGCTTCAAAGCTAACATTAATCCAGAGCCTGTGTGAAGTTTGCCCCCTAAACACAAAAGACTTCATTTCCTTAATTTTTTGTCATTTGGTATTATATATTTGTAACAAAGAAACATAATGTGCAGGCCTGCTGCAATGTTCAGGGACAACAACAGCAAAATGCTGGACAAAGAGACAAGTAGAATTTACAAAAAGAGTTCAAAGATCCTCAGAACCAATTCATATACAGCACCAATTAGAATGGAAGGAAATGTATTGTATAACTTGGACATAATGACAGAAACAAAATGAAGAAAATGCAAATCAAGTGTTTTAAGATAATAGTTTCCTACCATAAAAAAGCATATTTTTCTCATTCTCGCTCTTTTAAATTGTTGGAACTACAATTAACTACTAAAAACATGTTTCCATCCCATTTTGAATATTAAAATTAAAGATGAAATAACAAATAGTTCTCATTTGTTAGGGCCATTTGTTGGATTCTTGGTTTCTGTGTCACAAGATTCATTTCTTGGTCTCAGAATACTGGAATCTCACTTAATAAAGTCAGAATAAACAGTGAAGCGCTCAAGAGGAGAAAACAGAGTTAAGGTTTCATTTCTAGAAGTTTAATCACTCAGAATCAAAGAGAATTCATGAGTAGAAAAAAAAATCAAACCCTTCTTATCTATGCCATTTTGAGGTATTATATGGACATGTGTATTAACACCACTTATCCATATCCCTTATTCATATACTATAGTTTTACATCACATAGGCCCCCATGAAGTCTTGCTTGGCATGGGAATTCAGTTTTCTGGATAGACGGATGGATAGATAGCTAGGTAGATAGATGATAGATAGATAGTCAAATTTATGTCTCTGAAGGCCTGCTCTGTATTGTAGGTTAACCTACTGGAAACTGTAGTCACACTGTTAAGCGGAGCTAACTCTACACCTCCCAGCAACCATCAGTTGCCAATAGTTCCTCAGGTAAGGTTGAGGCTTCTTAGCCATTTCCATGTCTATGCTATGATTTTGGCTGGCTGGTGCTTATGTGGAATTTGTGAACACTGTCACCATTGCTGTGAATTCAGTGAAGGAAATTCCCAGTTGTTTGGAAGTCTTTCTTTGTGGTCATCCACTTCCCACTTCTTCCGTGTCATGGATGCCCCCCCCCCACATTCTTCAATGATACCTGAGCTTTGGGAAGCAGACTTTGATATAGGTTTCCTTTTCACATAGAAGCACTCTATGGAATCTTATTTTCTGAATGTTGGCCAGTTGTGCAGATCTGTGTAAATTACCCTCTACTATAAGAAAATCATTCTAGGTGAGGTGGAAGAAGCAATTTGTGGGTATAACAGTAAGTCCTTAGGAGTCAGTTTAATACTATTTCCACTTAGCAAAATAATAGTAGTAGGTACTCCCCTTTGTCCTGTGACCTATCTAGCCTCAGGTTCCTAGGTCTGATATGTTAGTTTTGGACCCCATCTTAAACAGTAGACTTTTCTGGGCATGGTGGCACACAGCAGCACTCAGGAAGCAGAGGCAGGCAGATCTCTGTGAGTTCAAAGCCAGCCTGGTCTATATAGTAAGTTCCAGGACAGCTCGAGATACAGGGAGACCCTGTCTCAAAAAAAGACCAAAAAAAAAAAATCGACTTTAAATCCAAATGAGAAAGTGTTTCTTACTCCCATCATATGTGTGTCCTTATTGTTGCACCAGTGGACATACTCTTGCCAGGCCAGTTGTGGCACTTCTTAGGGTTCATATCAGGTTAAGGCTGATGACTAATTTTCTCTTCAGGGAGCATGCATAGCACCTTCCAGTACTATGAAATCTCGCCAGCAGAGATGAAGCTTTCAATTAGCACCAGCTTGATTTCTTCTTGATTGTTCTACCACTCATGTGTGTACTATCTTCGGCAGTAGGAATTTATCATCAAGTTATGGCGGATAATCAAGAGCAGGAGCAATAGCGAGTAATGTTTTTGTCTCTGTGAGACCCACAGCTTAATGAAAGTCTATTCCTAGCACTGGGCTTTTATTTTGTTAGCTTATAGAGGAAATGTCCCCATCCTATATGGTATTGAATTTAGACTCTTTTTATAATGTGTATGTGTATATTTTAAGATGCTTCTAGTGGTAGTTGTCTTTATGGCTATTTAAAAAGATTTAGCATTAGTTATCACTCCCCTTACTCTACACTGCAGCCCCATTTCTACCTCATATAACCTGCCTATTCTATTATTCCTCTTTCCCACTTATATCATGACATTCCTTTTTTTAAAATTTTATTTATTTATTTATTTATTTATTTATTTATTTATTTATTTATGTGTATGAATGTATTGTCTGCATGTAGGTTTGTGCACCCGTGTTGTGCAATGCTGCGGATGTCAGAAGAGGGTGTCAGATTCCCCTGGAACTGGAGTTCTCCTGGAATTGGAGTTACAGACGGTTCTCGGCCACCATGTGGGTGCTGGGGATCGAACCCGGGTCCTCTGCAAGAGCAGTCGGCGTTCTCAACTGCTAGGCCATCTCTCCAGCCCCACATCACATTTTTTTTGCAATTTATTTTTTTTTATTGATGCTTTGTGTATTTCATAGATCATTTTCCAATTCAGTTCAGGAATATATCCCCTTCCCTTCCCCCCAACCCAACCCCTACCCCATTCCCAGGATCATGCATTCTGGCCGTAGAGTTTTTTTGCATCTTTCCCTGCTTTTTTGTGTTTGTTTTTCATTTCATTTTTTAACAATAAAGTGATAATTGTTTGAAATACAAGCATCTTCCATGTAAACCAATTGCAAGCAAGAAGGTTTGTGCCCAAAATCACACAGCTCAGGGGTTCCACCACACCAGCAGGGGGGGCTTGTATGTTCAATCAAGTTGATCAAATGAGTGTCCAGTCTATATTGTTGTAGTTTCACCATTAACCCCAATCGCAGCCCTTACATTCTACCACGCCCCCTCTTCCGCAGATTGTTCCCTAGGCTTAGAAAAGGGGCACAGGTGGATGAGAAGCAAAACACTCTACTTTCTCTGGAGCTGATGTCTTGGTCTCTAGTTAATTTTGGCTGTTTTCTTTCATGGGCTGCCAGCTTGTCCAGGCATAACCTTTCGATCCTACTAATGAAGCACATGACATTCTACCTCCCTTCCCTTGTACTCTTACCTGATAAATATTTACTAATTTACTGCCCTCCTTAATTTTCTTTTTTATTATTATTTTTATTTTATGACCATGAGTGTTATGCCTGCATGTGTGTAAGTACATCTATATCTTGCAATGCCCACAGAGTTCAGAAGATTTTGTAGGATTTCCTGGAACTGGAGTTACAGATAATTGTTAGCCTACATGAGGGCACCGGCAATCAAACCAGGTTCCTCTACAATAGCAGCCAGTGCTCTTAACTGCTGAGTCATCTTTGCAGTCCCATGATTTTTAAATTAAAACATGCACATTTATGATTTCTAATCTAGAATCCAGTTATGAGAGAGAACATATGGCATATGTCTTTCTGTGACTGATTTACCTCAGAGAGGTTGGTTGTTTCCAGTTCAAGTCATTTAGCTGAGATTTTCATAATTTCATTAAATAACTGAATAATATTCCACTATGAATATATTCCACTATGAATATATACCACAACTTTATTATTCCTTCATCAGTTGATAGACTAGGTTGTTCCTAATTTCTGCTTATAATGAAAAGAACATCAGTGAACATGGATGAACATGTAATTTTGTAGTACAATATATAATCTTTTGTGTATATGCTAAAATGTAGTATAGCTCACTTATATGGTATACTTATTGCTAGCTATTTGATGAAATTCCACACTTATTTGCACATTGGAGGCAACAATTTGCACTTGCACCATTAGCGGAGAAGAGTTTTGCTTTCTACAGATCCACATCAACATTTGGTGTTTGTTCTTTAGCTCTTTTCCATTCTGAGCAGGATAGAATTAAGTCTCAAAGTGATTTTAATTTACATTTTCCATGTAAATGAAGATGTTGAAATAAAATTAACTATTTCCCAGCCATTTGAATGTCGTATTTAGAGAACACCCTGTTCATCTTCTTGCCCCAGTTTTAAATGTGTTGTTTGCTTTTGATGCTTATTTTTTTTTATTTCTTTGAATATTATAGATACAAAATTTCTATCAGAGATATACCTGATAAATATTTTGTCTCATTCTGTAAATTGCTTCTCCACTCAAATGATAGTGTCATTTCATTTGCTTTACAGAAGTCTTTAATTTCATGAAGTGACATTTGTCAGTTTAGGATTTAATGGTTTCTCCATAGGAGTCCTGTTCGGAAAGTCCTGTCCTGCATGGTGAAAGATAGGAATCTAGTTTCATTCTTTTTTTTTTTTTTTCTTTTCGAGGCAGGGTCTCCCTGTAGCCCCAGTTGTCCTGGAACTCACTCTGTAGACCAGGCTGGCCTTGATCTCACAAAAATCTGCCTGCCTCTGCCTCCCAAGTGCTACGATTAAAGGCGTGCGCCACCACGCCAGGTTTTACTTTAACATGTAGCTCTCCAGTTCGAACAGTACCATTTGTTGAATGTGTTTTCTTTCTCTACTCTGTATTTGTGGCTCCTTTGTCAAAATGTAGGTGGTAGTAAGTGAATGGAATTAAATCTGAGTGTTTTCTATTCAACCGATCAACATGGCTGTTTATATGCCAACATATTATAGTGCTATCTTATAATTTGAGATAAGGGATGAGAATGCCTCCAGCAGTTTTCTTGTTCAGGGTTATTTCATCTAAACTGGGTTTGTCATTGTTTCTACATAAGATATGAAATACTTTTGTCAATTTCCATGAAGAATTGTGTTGGAATTTTAATGGGTATTGCATTGAATTTGTAGAAATTTTTTAAATTTTATTTATTTATTCTTATGCATATGAATGTACTGTCTGCATGCAGCTTGGTGCACCCGTGGTGTGCAATGCTGGGGAGGTCAGAAGAGGGCGTCGGATTCCCAGGGAACTGTAGCCAAAGATGGTTCTCAGCCACCATGTGGGTGCTGGGGATCGAACCTGGGACCTCTGCAAGAGCAGTTGGAGCTCTTAACCGCTAGGCGATCTCTCCACCCCATGAATTTGTAGATTGTTTTTGATAGAATGGCCATTTCCTAAAATTAATCCTACAGTTCTGCAGGGAACATTCTAATCTTCTCATATCTGCTTCTATTTCTTTCTTCCACATATTAAAGGTTTTAGTATAAAAGTCCTTCACTGGGCTAGAGAGATAGCTCAGTGGTTAAGATAAATGGCTGATCTTGCAAAAAATTGAACCTGGGTTCAATTCCCACATCCAGGTAGTGGCTAACAACTGTCTGTAAGTCCAGATCCGATGCTTTGTTCTGTCCTCTGTGGGCATTGCGTGATATGGATGCAGCTACATATATGCAGGTCATACACTCAATACATATAAAAATAATAAATAAAATGATTTTTAAAGTCCTTCACTTCCTTGGTTAGATTTATTCTAAGATGTATTATGGATTTTGAGGGTACTGTGAATGAATGAGAAAGTTATAATGAATTTGTCCTCAGTAAGTATGTGTTAGTGTATCAGAAAGCTACTGATATTTGTGTATTACATTTAGATCTTGCTACTTGGCTGGATGAATTTAGTTTTCTGGTGGAGTATTGAGTATAATTTTTGTGTAGATACATATCATCTTCAAATAAGGATACTTTTGCTTCATTCCAATTTGTTTCCTCTGAATCTCCTTCAGTTGTTTTACCACTCTAGAAAAGATTTCCAGTATTCTTTTGAACAGGAATGGAGATAGTGGACATCCTTATCTTGTTTTCACTTGAAATAATGTTTTCTGTCTTTTTACCCTACGGTGGCATCAATCATTGGTGAGGTGTGTTTTGTGGTGGTGGAAAATCAATGGATTTAATCTTATCAGTTAGTCTGCGTCTTTTTACTGAAAATTTGAGACCATTTATATAGAGAGTTACCATTGACCAAAGTTTCATAAATCCTGTTATGTTCATGTTATAGAGCCATACTTTTAGTCCTGGGTTACTTTATTTATACTTCATACCTTCTTGAGGATGTTTATTCTTCTCTTCAGGAGAAGGATTCTTATTATTCTTATTCTTCTCCTCAAAAGGACTGAAGGAGTCTATCAAATATTCTCTGCAGTGTTTGTATATTTCTCCTTTAATTACAACTCATAGTTTTCTTGGGTTATATTAGTCTGGGCTAGAATCTATGTTCTTTCATGACTTTCAGGACATGGCCTTCTAGCTTTTATAGTCTCTATTAAAAAATCAGCTGTCATTCTGATAAACCTGCCTCTATTACTTGATCTGTCTCACAGCCTTCAGTATCATTTCTTTGTTCCATACATGTAGTATGGGGAGTTTCCTACTTGGTCCCCTGTGTGCCTCTTGTACCTTGAGGGTTATCACTTTCCCTAGATTTGTGTGCTTTCTTCTGTGTTTTTATCAAATTATATTCTGTGCATTTAGCCTGGGTTTCTTATTCTTCTATGCCTATGATTTGTAGATTCAGTCTTTTTACAGTGTCTCAGAGGTCTGGTACATTCCATTCCTGTGGTATTTTCTTGGAGTGACCCATTTCCCCAAGCTTCTCTTCAAGATCTGATATTCTCTGTTCAATTTCCTTCACATCATTTTTGCTTATCTTTAAGCTTTTGGTTTGAGTATTTGAGTTTTTTATTTTAGGTGTTATTTCAGCTTGGCTTTTCTTCAGAGATTCCATCTCTTTTTTTTTTCACAAAAGTTTTCACCTTTATGTTTCCTTCAATCTACCTTTGATACAGATATTTCACAAATAACAGGTTTTATCTCTTTATTAAATTCTAATTTCATGTTTTGAATTGTTTAATTACTTGATTCAACCGTGTTTTTATGGTTTTCATTTAGTCTTTTATTCATGTCATATTTGAGTTTCTGAACATATTTATAATTGCTATTTGCAGATAATTTTCTTTTACATATGTTCCATTGCCATTCTCAGTAAACTTTATTGATCTTTTGTACATGCTGACATTTCTTAATAGAATTTAGACCCCTCCTCTCATCCCTGTTCCCTGACTCCTGCCAGAACTCATGTGTTCTACCATATATGTTAAGTCCGGTCATACATTTTTTTTCTCTGTCTTTTTTAACTCTTTTGATGCATAGTTTACTATTTTGTTCTGATCTTTGAAGGAGACTTTTTGTTGTAGTTCCATTTAATTTTTTAATATATTTTTACTATTATCAACATTTTCAGACACCATACATCAATCCTCCATCCAATTTAGAGTCATTTCCCTTTCCATGTCCCCCACCCCAGCTGAGTTCATGTACTCTGCCATATATGTCTTGCATCTTTTTCTGAGTCTTTCCAGAGTTTTTTTTTTTTTTTTTTTTTTTTTTTCAAAGCAATTTTTTTTTTTTTTTTTTTTTTTTTTTTTTTTTTTTTTTTTTTTTCAGTTCTTTGGTTGTTATTCTCTCCAACTTGTAATATATAATCTAATATCTATATTCTATATATAACAATATATATATATATATATATATATATATATATATAATTGGAGGATATTCTTTTCTTTTGGCTAAAAGATAACATGTTTTCCTTAAGGAAGTGTTTGAAGGCTCCACTTTGGCAAGCCCAAACAACCCTCAATCCTGCCCTTGTGCTCCACATTGGGGTCTTTCCTTCCCATGGTCACCCAAATGAGCTCCAGTAAGCACTGTATCCTGTCTTGATCTTCCTGTACCGGCTTCCATGATACAACCTGGGTAGTCCAACAATGGCAGTCTATACTCTGAAGATGCTGAAACCCCAGTAGCTGCTCAGTCCACAAGCTGGATGTCTCAGCAGTCCCCATCTGGCACTGAAGGTTTGGAGGATTCTTGGAGAGACATGAGTCTACAGTCCATATTGGAGGGTTATAAAGCTGTGTTTAATGTCTTGAAAGGACCGCAAAAGCAGTGGCAGTCACAGAGTAGATGCACTTGCCAGTAAGAATTGAAGACAGGCAAAACAACAGTACTCTCTCTGTATTGTTTTTGTCTTTTATACTAAGATCTCAAGTTCTATGTCTGCAGTACAGTTTCTCTGGTAGTACTGACTATTTGTATCTGGTTGTACTTTCCTTTTGGATGCTTAAGGCCACACAGTTACCCAGATTAACAAAGGTTTTGGACCTCAGGGATCATTTGGGTTTATTTTTTGGGGGGGAGAGCTTTGCTCCTTTTGGATTTTCATTTACCAGTTCCATCCACTCAAGGACAAAGTTAGGACTTGCTAGACCAAGCTTCCCTTTTTGAAGCATGTTCAGAATTTCCTCTTTATAGACTGGACACTGGTGGAAGTCCCATTAGTGGATCTCCAAGAACTCCCTACATAGGAAGACTGGTGACTCACATTTGCAGGACATTTGAAGAGATGTGCCCATGCATAGTCCCCTGATATCTGAGGGCAAGGATAAAAGTTATCCCTTAGGTCCCTTGGTCAAATTGGTATGGACATTAAGTATGGTTGTCAAGCACCCAGAAAGGCTAAGTTACTCCAGCCTGATACATCACACCTATACTAAAATTATGTCATCTGAAAACGAACTGTATGTTATTTCCATATCATATTTCTTGATTCACATTTTTCAATTTCAATTTTATATTTCTCTAAAATATGCATACTTACCCACTGTGGTGGTTTGAATGAGTGTCCCCCATAGGCTTTAAGTATTCAGACATTTGTCTCCAGTTGGTGGCACTGTTCTTGGAGGTCTTAGAAGGTGTGGCCATGCTAGAGGAAGTATGTCACTGGGGGCAGGCTTAGTGAGTTTAACAAGACTCACGGTCTCCAGTCACTCTCTCTCTCTGCTTCTTGAGCTCTTTGCAAGATGTGACCCTCGGCTTGCTGCTCCAGCCGCCATGCCTCACACCACAATGGACTCTAATTCCCTGGAACCATCAATTGTAAGCTCAAATAAACTCTTCCTTTTATAAGTTCCTTTGGTCATGGTGTTTTATCACAGCAACAGAAAAGTGACTAATACACCCACCATCCACATCCGTATACCAAAAGTCCAAAGTCTGAAAATAAATCATAGATTATTTCTAGAACCTAACTAGGGATTCACAATATAAGAGCACACTTGTTTTCAGATCATGAGGAATATAACATTAATATTGCTCAGTTTGCTGTACAACTAGGTACTTGGTGCTAGCATCCACAGATGAGGGATACCATTCATAGTTTGTTTTTCTGGGACTCTGTTACTTCACTTAACATAATTTATTCTAGTTCCATCCATTTACTTGTAAAGTTCACAATGTCATCTTTCTTTATTGCTACATAGAACTCCATTGTGTAGATGTATCACATCAGTTGAGGGGCACTTGGGTTGGTTCCAGCTTTTTTGCTATTGTGGAGAGCTGCAAAAAACATGGCTGTGCATGTATCTCTGTGGTAGGATGAGTCCTGAGGGTATATACCCAGCAGTGGTATGGCTGGGTCAGGTGGTAAACTCATTTTGTGTCTTTTACGGGTTCTCCACACTGATTTCCATAGTGGTTGCAGGACTTTATATTATCACCAGCAGTGGATGAGTGTTCCCCTTTCCCCACAACTTCTCCAGCATTTGGTATCATTTGTTTACTTGATCCTAGCCAGCCTTACTGGAGTTAGATGCTATCTTAAAGTGGTCTTAATTTGCATTTCCTTAAATATTAGTGATGTTGAACATTTCTTTTTTTTTTTTTTTTGATGATTTTTGTATTTCATACATCATTTTCCAATTCAGTTCAGGCATATTTCCCCTTCCCTTCCCCCCACCCCACCCCATTCCAGATCATGCATTCTGCTATAACTGTCCTGCATCTTTCTCTCAGTTTTTTTTTCATTTTTTAGCAATAAGTGATAATTTATGAGTACAAGCATCCTTCATGTAAAACCAGATTTTTTGTCATATAGCAGATATTCTGTGCCCAATGAACTCCATCCACCAAGCCCATTCTGGTTCTCCTTCTACCATTTCCAGCTAGGCGGCTAACGCACCTTGTGGTCTTGTATGTTGCAAAAGAGGTGATGTCCAGGGTTTCTATATTGTGTGCTAAATCTTTTCACCATCTCTTCACCCCTAAATCACAGGCCCCTTTAACACATTCTACCATTGCCCCCTCTTCTACAGATTTCTCCCTAGGCTTTTACGATACAGTGTGGATCCACGGGTGCTGGCTTTAATCAGGGAGGAAGCCTATCCAAGAACGATCTACTTTCATCTTGAGAGCTAATATTGTCTACTAGACATACTCGGTCATTTCTGGCTGTTTCTTTCATGCTATATGCTGGACAAACATTTGTTTCCAGGCCCGAATACCCTCAAGTCACTATTCCACTAAATGAAGCACGCAAAATTATTTATAAGATAATATAGGAATAAAATTCTTAAAGACTCAGTACTAATTGTCTTTATGGTAGTTTATAATTTTTGGGTATAAAGCAATCCATGCATGTTTGGAATGGTGTATGGCCAAATCCATGATTTTTTACATTGTTTTTTTTGCTGGTTAATAGATAGTATTGATCTACAGCATTTCTCTTTTGTACTTGTGGCTTATAACATCTCCTAACCTGTAGAGGATGTAAGCTTGTGGCATCAGCCATGGGTTATTCCTCCAAGGAGAGAGCCAATAGCCAATTAGATTTGGGGAATATATAGGCATATGGCTGCCTCTGCTGCACAGTATTTCCAGGCAGGTGAGGTGTAGCTGGTGCTGATGGAGGAGTCTTGCTTGACTCAAGGAGACCCATATTTGCTTTATTGGTTTAGTGGCCTTTGGTAACACTCTCTGGTATTCCAGAGATATCTGTACACTTGCATATGTGGTCTCAATACATCTTTCCCATGTTAACGTCAGTCTTCGACAGCAGGGCCTTATCGCCTCTCTTCTTGCAGGTATCCCAGTTTAGAGGCAAGGAGCCTTTACCTTTTGTGGGGGCTTGGATCCCCTGGCCAACATCTCCTTGATAGAATAATCCATTGCTGATGTCAGAGCTCCTGCATTAATATATTTTGCTTAAGTGCGTAGCTTAAGGAGACTTTAGTATTATATTTGGTTCTGAATAGAGAATAATCCTTTTCACAGTTCTATGTCTATTAGTCAATTAAAGAAGGCAGTTTTACCAGTTTTATAAGAGATTACCTCTATAATAGTTACCTCCAATTTACAGTTGAAGAACAACCTCATCATCATCATATTTCTCCTTGTTCTATGGGGGGAGGTAAGAAAGTGTCTAGTATTAAAACCTTTGTGGCACATAGAAGGGAAGTTTCATTATGACTCATTATAAATAGTTGTTACAAGTAGGATCCACAGAGGGGTTTGACATTTGTAGCAATCTGAGTTTTTCTTCCTTTCAATGTTCAGACCGGCCAACCTTTCTGTTGGCACTTTCTGGTACACCCAACTCAATGTAAAGCTGTATCTTTTCTTTCTCAGCCGTTAAGTTGGTGACATTTTGACCTGTTGTAACATACAAATCTTTTCCCGTAGTTAGTTTTAAGATTTGTATTGCAAGGTTTTTGGCAAAAAGGTTTCATATCTATCTGTACCCCCCCTCTTTTTTTTTTAGGTTTTTGTTTTTTTGACCCATGAGTCTCCAGAAGGCAGTTGTATTATATATACCGATAGGGTGGAATCAAGGCACAGATTTCATTAAATTCACCCATGCTGTTTTGGGTGACTGTATGTGATTAACTTGGGAAGCAAACTTAATTTTTATGTTAAATCATCTTATAGGTGAAAGAGAATGCTACAAGGTGATACTGTACAACAGAAAAATTATAGAGAACATTTGTATGTGCCAATCCCAAAGTTATTGTTATACAGATTTTATGTAAAACAAATGCAGACAATAAAAATTTATATCTCCATTTAACTCAGATGCGTTACCGTTTTTATCAGAGCCTGTAAAACAATGTTGTTTAATATACACATATATACTTTTACTAAGTCTTAAAACACCATGTAACCTGTAGACCGTGTCTGGGCAAAACTGGATACTTGTTGAACTCACATCAAGTAAACATGCATTAATCGAATATACACCCGTGTCTCTCTCCTGCCCCTCCCACCCTTGCCAATTCACCATTTCAGTCAGTTTTCTGATGCAGTCTTTCTGTTGTTGCTCTTTTACTATGCATCCCTCTCCATGAGAAATATTTACATCTGGACTATTGGCACTAGCATCCACATATGAGGGACACCATTTGTCGTTTGTTTTTCTGGGACTGCGTTACTTCACTTAACATAATGTTTTCTAGCTCCATCCATTTACCTGCAAAGTTCATGATGCTGTCCCTCTTTACTGCTGCATAGAACTCCATTGTATACATGTACCACATTTTCTCTATCGACTCGTCAGTTGAGGGGCACCTGGGCTGGTTCCAGTTTTTTGCTGTTGTGAACAGAGCTGCAATAAACATAGCTGCACATGTATCTCTGCAGTAAGATGAGTCTTGTGGGTATATACCCAGGAGTGGTATGACTGGGTCAAATGGTAGGCTCATTTTGAGTCTTCTAAGGGTTCTCCGCACTGCTTTCCATATGGCTGTAAAAGTTTACATTCCCAACAGCAATGGATGAGTGTTCCCCTTTCCCCACAATCTCTCTATCACTTGGTATCAATCATATTTCTGATCCTAGCCAGTGTTATTGGAGTAAGATGATATCTCAAAGTGATTTTAATTTGCATTTCCTTAATTATTAGCGATGTTGAACACTTCTTTTTTGGAGGGTTCTTTTCGAGACAGGGTCTCCTTGTAGCCCCAGCTGTCCTGGAACTCGCCCTGTAGACCAGGATGGCCTTGAACTCACAAAGATCTGCCTGCCTCTGCCTCCAAAGTGCTAGGATTAAAGGTGTGCAGCTGCTGTCTGATTTAGGAAGTCTTTTCCTACGCATATGTCTTATAGTCTGCTGCCAAGTTTCTCTTCTATCACCTCCCGAGATTGGGGTTTCACATTGAGATCTTTGATCCATCTGGAGTTGACTTTTGTACAGGGTGAGAAGTAGGGGTTTAATTTCATTCTTCTACAAGTGGTGATCCAGTTTTGCCAACACCACTTACTGAAGATGCTGTCTTTCCTCCATTGTGTCTTCTTGGCCCCCTTGTCAAATATGAGGTGGCTGAAATTGTATGAGCTCAGGTTTGGATCTTCAGTTTTATTCCATTGGTCAACTGGTCTGTTTTTGTGCCAGTACCA